>OY986437.1:154254657-154854657 GCA_963920525.1 Dichetophora obliterata | reverse complement strand
CACCTAATCACAGACTGTTTGTCGAGAGCAATGACAATTTTCTTGCCATTGATCCCGCCATCTAGCATTACCGCCTGGTATACAGACACAAACCTCCCTAACCTCAGTACACAGGATAGGCTTAACTCTTCTGAGTAAACACCTGCCCCGGCTCTGCCATTCATCAGAGAGCCGTCTGTGAATATACTGATATCGTTACCAACGATTTCTTCACAAACGGCTCCATCTGTTATAAGAGTTTTATAACATTTTTCTGTTATTCGTACTCTCTGCCTTCCATCCTCTCTGCATACACGCATCCCTGACATCTTTCTGTGCAATATCAACGATGCGCATATGCCCCATGCCACGTAGCATTTCGAAACAGCCTGAGGGCTGACTGTGCTGCTGTTTTCTTTATTTCTAAATCCAACGGCAGCATACCTTACAGAACCTCCATTGCGCTTGTTGGAGTGGTGCGTATTGCACCTGTTATTCCAACACACGCCAGGCGTTGGACTCTGTCCAGTCTCTTCTTAATGGTTTTCTAGCCGTTTTTTTGTCCACCAAGTCACCGAAACAAACGTGATGACAGGTCTAACCACCACTGGTCTACACGACCAGGGATCGCCAAGAAATTTTTTTGAAGAGTGCAACAACAATTGCAACAAATCGTTGGCTACGTTGTTCAATAAACAATTATTAACATTTAAACAACACATAAAAGCAACAACACGCATGGCGGCATGGTGACGAAACGCTTCGCAAAATAACCAACAAGAAACCTTCAGTATAGCAAGAATTTTGCGCGGTCGCATGAACTGCTTTCACCAGCAAGTAAAAAACACCAACAACAAGCACGCGCTGTATTGTTGCGGTGCAGCTGCGCCTGTGAACGATTCGGCGAATTACAACAATCATGAAAATCTTGAAGTTGTTGTAAAAGAGTGGAAAGAGTTAGGCGCTGACGACCGCTGATGTAGACCCATTTCATAGCCTCTGGGTTTAGCCCCCATTTGAGACCACAAACGCGTCTACACTGAAACAGAACCCTCTTGGCTCTTTGAATCCTATCTTTTACATTCTCGTTCCAGTTCAGTTTGCTATCGAGGGCTACCCCTAGATATATAACCTTCGTGGACATGTTGATTTCAGCTCCAAAAATTCTGAATGGTTCTCTCCTCAGTCCTACCTTCTTTCTTGTGAAGAGAATATTGTCTGATTTGCCTGCGTTTACGGTAAGGCCTTGTTCTCGACACCACTCCACCACCATTCGGAGTGCTCCCTTCATGATGTCAGAAATGGTGTCAATGAACTTACCGCGGACCACAAACGCAATGTCATCTGCATACCCTATCGTGTGTATGCCCGATTCATCCAGTCTGACTATAAGTGAGTCCACAGTTATGTTCCACAGGGTTGGCGATAACACCCCGCCCTGCGGACATCCTCTACTTATTCTACCTCTAGTCTTGACTCTATCATTCTGCATATTGACAGCGCTGTGCTTGAGCATATTGTCTACCCAATTCAAACTGAATGGATCTGGTGTCCGACATGGTTAGCCTATCCACGACCTTCCAATTTTCTATTCTGTTCAGAATCTTTCTGCAAATGAGAGTTACATCAATGACTTCCGCTCGCCTCGCATCAACGAAAGTCGGTTGTGTTCCTCTTTTTGCTACCAACAGATTGTACCTCTCCACAAATTCAAGCAATTGCTCTCCTCTGTCATTGTTGTTGGTGCTTCCCCACGCAGTATTGTGCGCGTTAGCATCACATCCTATCATCACTCCAATGTTCCTTTCTTCACAGTACTTTACCAGATTCTCTACCTCTTTTGAAGGTGGTTGGTCTGAAGAATCGTAAGGAAGATACGCTGAAGCTACCATACAGGCACCTGCACCATCCCCGATTCTCACAACGGTGAGATCCGGGGAACATAGGTGTGGCATATGTACCGCTAGTATAACATGTCTCACCAAGATACAAGTCCGCCGCCTGCCATCTGTTACTGATTGGTACAGCGTGGTCTTTCGCTCTGAAAAACCTTTAATTCTATTGTGAAAAATGCAAGGTTCTGGAAGCATTGCTATGTCAATTCCATCCTCCTCCATGCAACGCATCATCATTGCTGATGCTGCCCTAATATAGTGTATATTGAGCTGACACACCACGAGGTTCTCCTGGTACGGGCCCACCACCCACCAGGCCCTTACCAGGGGTCCCATCGCACTCACCTTGATTTCCTTTTGGAATTTGATGAGAGCTTGATCAAGGCCACAGTTGAGTTTCCCCCCTTCCAGCCTGATAGCTTTCACCTCATCCGTCCTGCACCACACGGTGAACTCGACACCTCCTTCCTTTGCATCTCCGAACTTCGTTACGTTACTAACTCTCCATTAAGAAGTATCTACAACGCACCGATTTTGGGTCTGCAACCTCCTAAGGATGACCTCCTTCCTTTCAGAAGTACCGTAAACAAAGATGACATGCGTCCTTTAATGCGTACAGTCGGTCGACCCGCAACTCAGCTCCTTCCCATAAGTTCATGAGCTTTGGCACGGTTCGGCACAGCAATACCTTGGATGATGGGTTCTTGCACTTGAGTACAATAATTCCATCCTCCTAGTTTGCATTGCCAACAGATCCTACATCGCCATCATTCTCATTGATGGCGTCGAGAGACTCCAAGAGGGCGGATTTAAAGACCGCTAACTGAGATTGTCTCAACTGACCATCGATGGAGCAATCGACGATGCCCATTAAGAGGTATTTTTCTGCTACCGTAGCATAAGTACACGGCCGCTTCCAATAACCCCTACCTGGTTAGATTTCCCTCCAGCCAACGCCTTCGACTTCGCGGCCACAACCCTTTGTTTTGGCAAAGGTTTGCTATCAGCCTTTGCAGAATGTCCACCTTCCCCATCCTTAGCCGAAGAGCTAGCAATTGTAAGCTGTCCACCTTCCGACTCACAGGTTCGAGTCGCCCCTGTAAAGGTTCAGGCGTGGACTCATCGCATGACATGCTTTGGAATTGGTACGCCATTTTACTGACGAGGATCCATGTTGCTTCAAGGCCGTAAGTCAAAGATAAGTCTTTATTGGACTTATGTCTCATATGTACTTCTTTTAAACTTTTTAGAAAAATATCAAATATTCAGATACCCGAAAAAGCAGATTCATATTATGAATTTGATGCAATACGAAGTCTACCATTCGAAGCAGTTTCACCAGAGCCAACATCTCCTTCTAATGAGACATAAAGATCTTCATCATCAGTTTCAGCAAGGAAGAAGGCAATTGAGGCTGACCACGAAAGCTTCAATGACCTGTGCGGAATAGTCAACAATATAATGAAGGATAAATTAGGCAACACATCAAGAAATGAAGCATTCTCTAAATTTTTGGATGCAATTCTTACCAAAGTAAACGAAAATTGACAAAATGCAATAAAATTACAATTAATTAGCTCATGCAACTTTATGGTAAATTAAGTTTTATCAGAGAATTGAATCGAATTTAAATGCAAGGTGCATTTTATTCGTTAACTTTGTTAAGAACGATATTGAAAAAGTTATGTTATGTAAGTAGTTTTAAGTAATAACTGAAGCTAATTAATGAAAAAAATTTGAGTGAAATGTATCGGTTGAATTATTTATTTACTTGAAGTAAAATGTATCGATTGAATTAATTATTTATTGTTGTTATTGAAAGAATTCAATGATAATATAAATTACACTATAAATAACACTAACTTAGAAATAGTTTCCAGTTTCTCGATCTTGGTGTTATTATGGATTCAAAACTTCGCTTCAATCTCCACGTTAATATGGTGATAAATAAGGCAAGAGGAGTCCTTGGTTTCATTAAAAGATGGGCTAAAGAATCCAGTGATCCCTTTACTACTAAATTATTATATACCTCTCTCGTAAGGCCAATTCTTGAATATGCATCAGTTGTATGGAACCCACAATTTAATGTCTACATCGACGCCATAGAATCCGTTCAAAAACAGTTTTTACTTTTTGCTCTACGTCGTAGTCGTTGGAATCCCAATATTATGCTTCCATCGTATGAAATACGCCTTAAAATTATTTTACTACCTTCCCTAAGAAGCAGAAGAATGATGCTTAATGTCATGTTTCTGTATAAATTACTTCGTGGCGAGATTAATTCGGAATATCTCATCTCAGCTCTAAATTTTAACATCCCAAGGAGAGGAACTAGACATTTTCTGTTTTTCAAGTTGAGTCAGTGCAGTTCTAATTACGCTCTTCATGAACCTTTACGATGTATGTGCAGTGATTTCAATGATAACTTCAACATGATTAATTTTTCTGATTCGGTAGACGTCTTAAAACGGAAAATTATATTACATTTAAATAATTAAATCAATTTAACTTCATCCTATTATACCTAACGCAGTTTTATAACAATGTAATATTGGTAATTTAGATTGTTCTCTTTCTCTTTTTTGTCTCGATATTATGTTTTATAAAGTAAGCACCATCAAATATGAATCGTTTTTAAAACTTACTTTTTAATTATTCAATAATTTAATTTTTAATCGAATTGGGATTTACGTGCTCACGTGGTTTCCTGATTTGAAATTAGACTGAACTCACACTATCACCTGGATTGGTGTGCCAGAGTATATCTCTTTTCCATACAAGTTTATGCCTGCGTTGGCCCAAATGCATATCCAACTAATTGGGATTTTGATTTGGCGGATATGAGATTTATCTCATTTCCACGTAGGTCCTTGGGTTGGACAATGGCCGCAAACCAGTTAAAATGAGTTTAGTGTTTTTGATTGTTTTTCGAGTACCTTAAATTGATAATTACTATTATTTAATTCGATGTTGCTTATTTATATAGAATCAAGTATACTTAAATACGCGTTTTATATATATTCAATTTTTAAATTCCGCTGAAAAGCCAATTAATGTGCTTAGTGGAAAATCCTAATTGCCAATAGGGGGTATGTTTTAGTACGTAGGTGCTTCTGTCTGTCCCGGCTGATTCGGGCAGATTTTAGAATGTGAATCGTGCATGCGTATAGGACGGGTATACGTATCTTTGGAAGATTTCATACCTCCGGGCGAATCCAAAAAAAAAAAAAAAAATAATAAAACATTCCAATCTTGAATGAACTTAAAGAGACATTGCACGTTTGAAAAAAGGGGTCAGTTAAAAAATAACATATATTGTGAAAAGACTAAAGATACTTGAAAAATAATTTAAAAATATTTTAAATTATATGTTCTTTTTTAATGCATTTTCTTCAGTGTAAAGCAAGTTATTTTAAATTTATTTGAAACAAAAAAAAAATCAAAGTGCATATTAAGGGTCTTTTTCATTTGAAAAAATTTTTCGAATTAATTTTTTTCATAAAAATGCTAGCATATGTGTTATATGAAATTTCAGATAAATTTCTTTAATAATAGCGAATATACAACTGCGAACGAAATAATAGCAGTACTCTTATTTTTAGACATGTTTGGATAATTAATACTAGTCTACAAATTTCGTATCCGGTAAAACCATTATCATTTCTATATGTACTTTTAACGTTGGTGTATAGTATGCTTTTATACTATATTATGTATACTATATTTGGTGCATTAACCAATCATACTTTTATTTTGAGTAAATAAAAACACCTTGAGTTATAATGTGAATAATTGTACTCATTAACTTTATTGATTTGCGAAACTATTTATAGCTAAAAAATTGAATATTATTAATATAAACATAACAAATATAAAATATAAGCATAACAAACAATAAAGGGCAATGCATCCAAAACTGCATAGTCAGCAGAACAAACTTTACGCAAAAATTCAAGGCCAGTGCAATGTGCCTTAAAACGCCTACATTGCGAAATATTGCGACAATGAACTTACTAGCATTCAAGGCTAAGTAGCAATTCATTGCACTTATGTTGTCAGCATTTTGCATTTATGTTTCTTATATTTGTATTTTACTTTGTTTAGACTAATAAAAAATACAAAAATGAAAATAGCTTATGTCTTAAGGTATACAAATATAATAAGTGTTTAAATGTGTGTATGTTATTTTATATGTGCTATTAATTTACTAACTTAACAACATATGATATATTTATATCCAAACATATTCCCCGGCGTTGAGCGACTGTCGATCAACCTTATCTTTCATGTGTTGTGATAACTTCAGGTTGAACGACATCACATGTGTTGACGTTGTGTCTTGGTGCTGGTTGTGGTGAAACTCGATCCTTGTTGTGGAGTTTTTTTATTCGTTTCCACACAGCCCACATTACGACGCAAACGATGATGAAGACACATGAATAGCCTACTACGTATTGATGAATATCATGTGGTCGAACATTGTCATAATCGTCGATGCGTAGATTCGCTATTTCACGCTGAAGTGCTGTTAATTGGCTGAGCTGATCTTCCGCTGCTGGTTGGTTGGTTGGTTTAGATGGTGATTCTACATGCAAGTAGGATCCAAGTAGCTCTAGTGAGCCGTTTTGATACCATAACCTCGTGTTTCTGTTGGTTGACTGGGCAGCGCACTGCTAGGTTATAACCATCCGGTGCGATTGATGAACGTTAGGAGGTTGTTGATTTTTGTTGTTGAGAGTTCCTCTAGGTTGCTGAGGAAGGGCCTGCCAAGCGTTGCTAGTCTGGACCTGGCCAGGGCCGGGCAGGTGCACAGAAAGTGTGTTAGTGTTTCTTTTTCATTTGGGTCATCGCAGCTGCGACAGTGGGTGTTGAAAGGTAGTCCGATTCTCTCGGCATGAACTCCGATGCACCAGTGACCCGTAATAATAGCCGTTAATCTGGCTATGTCGCTCTGGGGCTTTGATAGCAACTGTTGAGTTCTGCCTATATTGTAGAGGGGCCATATTTTTCTTGATGTGCTGCAGGTTGGTAGTTCTCTCCATCTACGACCGGCTAAGGTTAAGTAGTAAGAACGAATTCCTCCCTCGACTGTGTTCAGTGGAACTTCGACTGGTTCCGCTCTGGAAACGTCAAGGGAAGAACCCCGCCTGGCCAATTCATCCGCCTTTTCATTACCATAAATGTTCCTATGGCCGGGAACCCAGATTATGGTAATGCTAAGTTGGTGACTTAGCCGGGCCAGTTCATCCTTACACTGCCTTACCAGTTTGGAGTTGGTACTGATCGCAGCTAAAGATTTAACGGCAGCTTGGCTATCCGTCAGAATAGCTGCGTTAAGGTGGTTGGTATTAGCTCTCCTTAAGGTGCGACAAGCTTCTCTTATCGCAAAAAGCTCGGCCTGAAAGACGCTGGCTGAGTTTGGTAGACGAAACGAGTCCGCCACCCCCAGTTTCTCAGAGTATATGCCCGCTCCCACTCCGCACTCCATCTTGGAGCCATCCGTGTAAAAGGACACATCGAAGGCTAGATCAATTCCCCCATTGCGCCATTCCACCCTGGTGGGAAACTTGGTTGTAAAGGATTTCGTGAAGTCGAGTTTGGGGGTGTCGTAGTCCGTTTTTCCAGGAAGCAGTTCCCGAGGTAGCGGATTAAGAATGTTGCTGTGTCCATATGGTCTATTTCGCCAGTTGTACGACTCTCTGAGTCTGACTGCACTGTTTGTTGCGGTAAGCTTAATGTGTAAATCTATGGGGAGTAAATGTGTCAGGACATTAAGTGCATCAGTGGGGCATGAGCGGATACCCCCCGTGATACCTACGCATGCGGATCGCTGGATCCGAGCTAGTTTAGTTGTGTTGTATGCTTTATTCAGTGCAGGCCACCATACTAGTGAACCATACGCCAAGATGGGTCGCACTACTGCTGTGTATAGCCATAAGAGCATTTTTGGTTGAAGACCCCATTTTCTACCAAAGGTTTTTTTGCAGGCGTAGAAGGCTATACAGGCCTTCTTGACCCTTTGTTCGATGTTAGTTTTCCAGCTTAGCTTAGGATCCAGAATGACACCTAGGTATTTTGCGCTACTGGATAGTGTAAGAGGTTGGTTATTGAGCTTTGGAAGGACAAATTGTGGCGCTTTGGTTTTTGTGGTGAATAACATCAGTTCCGTCTTGCTAGGGTTAACTCCTAGGCCGCACCTGGCAGCCCAGACACTGAGTTTTCCCAAAGCAACCTCCATTAGCTCACTGAGCGTAGAGGGGAACAGTCCTGACACCATAACAACCACGTCATCCGCATAAGCCACCACTTTGACCCCATTGCAATTTAGTGTATTAAGAAATTCATTCATGGCGATGAGCCAGAGTAGGGGGGAGATTACTCCTCCTTGCGGAGTACCCCTACTGACAAATCTTGTGAGTTGGCAGCCACCCAGGTCTGCCTGGATTATTCTGTTTCTGAGCATTGAGACTATCCAGTTTCTCACCGGTGCTTGTACGCCAAGGTTGGTAAGAGAATCAAAAATGGCCCTAGTATGAATATTGTTAAAAGCCCCTTCAATGTCTAAGAAGGCCGCAAGAGTGTATTGTTTAAAGTATATTGATCTTTCAATGGTGGTAATAACCTCGTGTAGGGCGGTATCTGTGGATCTGCCCTTGAGGTATGCGTGTTGGGCGTTGGATATGTTAGCTCCCTTTAGAACGTCCCTGAGATGAATATCCAGTACACGCTCTAGGGTTTTCAGTGCGAATGATGTGAGGCTTATTGGTCTAAAATCCTTGGCTGATTCGTGACCTCTCCTCCCAGCTTTGGGTATAAATATTACCTTAACTCTTCTCCAGCTCCTTGGAGTGTAGTTAAGGCAAAGACACTTAGTGAAGATAGAGATTAGAATAGGTGCAACTACATCTTGTAGTTTCTGCAACATTATTGGAAGTATGCCATCGGGACCTGTGGATTTGTATGGAGAGAAGCTGCTTAAGGCCCAGATAACCCTTTCCATTGAGATAAAGGAGCCAGTCGGAACCGCCGCAGTTGCCTCAGGTGATTCTACACCTAAGTTCTCATTGCAGTTGCTCCTGCAGCCGGGAAAGAGTGTGTTGAGTAAGTGTTCCAGGGATTCATTGGTAGATTCTGTCCACGTACCATCGTCTTTCCGAATGAAAGATGGACTGGTGCTTTCTTTGGATAGAATTTTGCTTAGTCTTGCCGATTCTTTTATATTGTCGATCGACTGGGTGTATTCCTGCCAAGAATGCTTTTTCGCGTCTCGAATTGCTTTCTTGTAGGTTTTGAGGATGTCTCTGTATGGTTGCCAAAGACACTGTCTGTGACACGAGTTGAAAGTTTTCCTAACCCTTTTCCTAAGGTCGGATAAATCTTTGCTCCACCACGAAGGAAGAGATTTCTTCTTGCCCCTGCTAATGGGACATGAGACTCTAAAGGCAACCTGCATGGTTTGCTCTAGGGCCTCCACTGAAGAGTCTAACTCCTCCGCAGTTGAGATTTGCTTGTAGGCTAAAGAACGGATTTTTGGGCGAGCCACTTTGGCAAATTTGGCCCAGTCAGTACGTTTGGGAGCTTCCCTGTCGTGGCCCATATAGGCTGAGGCTATGAATAGATTGTTGGCGCCCTCCAGTTTGACAACTGTCAGGTCTGAAGAGCTAAGGTTAGGGAGAAGAAATAAGTGTATGTGCTTTTTGGCTACAATGCAAGTTCTTGGTTTACCTGCTGTTCTCTTGTAGTAGATGTTGTAGTGGTTGTTCTGGAACCCTTTTACTGCTGAGTCTCTGACCCAGAGTTCCTGTATAATGGCCACGTCGATACCATCCTCCATCATGAGGATGGCCAGATTATCAGCAGCACATCTGGCGTGCTGCAGGTTAACCTGTATTACCGATAGTGGCATTACGTGGCTGGTGGTTGTTGTGGCTGCTGCGTGGAAGGCACCGTCGGATCCTCGATTGTAAGGGAATCGAGGATATCATCGACGCTGACGCCTTCTTCCGCGGATGGGTCTTTAAAGATCTTTAGTTTGGCACGACGGATGCCAAACCTAAGGGTGTTGCCCGCTTTCTCCAGAGCACCCAGGCACTCGTCTGAGATAAGCAGTAGGAAGGTCATACTCTTACGCTGGGGGTCCTCAGTCTTTATGACGGCCCAGTCGTTCATGGGAATGTCTGGGTTGTGCAGTTGGAGGATTTCGATGAGCTTGCTTTTCTCAAGCTTCATCTTAGGCAACCAAATGCGAGCACGAGGTCTCCTCGGAATATCCCTAGCCGGGATTAGCTTAAGGCTTAAGCCGTCCCATGCGTCCCTGATCTTAGAGACGCACTCGCTTAGGAATTCTTTGGAGAACTGATCCTCGCATTTGATGACCCGGAATCCTCGCACTACATCCGCAGATTCGAAAGATGGAAGCGCACCACCCTTGTTGCCGAGAAGATGCTCAATGACCATCTCGGACAACTTGGCTTCGATGTTGCCCCACTCTTCCGAAATCCGCTTGTGGCTGTTTGTGTTCGCGTCAATCAGCGCCACCTGTAGGTGATCCCTGGCCACCTCACTAAAGGCGCGCTGGCTGGTTGTCGGTTGCTCAGCCACGGTTGACTTGCCGCTGACCTTTGCCCTCTTCGCAACGTTGTCGATCACGTCTTGCGATCGATTTCGCTTTGAATTGGCTGCGTCATCAGGCTGAGTAGCCTGGTACTTCAGGTACTCATCAATCGTAGCCTCGCATTTTTGTTTGTCTTCCACGTCGCGCTCCTGAACCGTACCCTGCTCCGCATTCTTGTCTATCTTGGCAAGAATGAACAGAGCCTTGGTATATTTCGCTTTCAGTAGCGCGCCGTGGGATTTCCTGCTCTTCGGACCACTATGGCTGGTGGTCACATTGGAGCAGGATGTGGATGGTTTTGTCGAGCCACTGTGGCTGGTGGTCTCGGGTGTGGTAATTAATGTTTGACTAGAAGGCCCAGGTGTACTATGGCTGGTACTCCCTGTGCCTTCAACGATTGTCTCCTGACTGGAGGCAAGCAGTTCATCTTCTGTGCTATCCCCTAGCACTGCGGGTTGGTTTTTTGTTTTGTTTGTTGTAATCATCTTTTTCTTACGCCCCCTTTGCCACCGGAGCAGCGCGGGAGGCTATGAGGTTAGAGGGGAAAGAAAAGGTCGGCCATGGCGAGCCCCAATACCATGGTAAGGCTAGTTTTTCTCTCTGGTTCGGCCAGGTCAGAGAGGGGATACGCTAGAATACAGCACAGAATACCCTTGGCTGCAAACTTTAAACTCGGTGGGCGCCATCCCTCGACCCCGGAGTTAAGGGTGGGATAAGTTTTAGTTCATTGCCTCACAACAACCTGTACGACATGGGTGGCCCTATCAGGAACCAAGGCTCCCTGGAGCCGAGGTTCCCGTCGTCATAGCCCGCTGTGCTGCAATTTAAGCCCCTACACCACGACAAGGTAGCTATCCCAAATTAGTAGAGGCTTCCGCTGCTACTTCTTTGGTTTCCAAGAGGAATGGTTCCATGTTGTTTGGACCGTCCAGCTCTGTCATAATACCTAGTTTTGTATATGACGAATGCGTGGAAGTGGTGACGATGAAGTGTCCTTGTATAGTTATAAAGTCATTTTTTAATGTGCAGTCTGGTTGAAGGCTGAGCCGACCAGATCCAGTTAGAGCCAGTTGAAATACTTCGTTGTTGCACACCGCTGACATTTGTGTTGATGATACGGCAAAGATCCATTGATTTGCGTGTTCCATTTGAATCCAGACTTCCTTGGAGTTGGTTTTTGTGAATTCGCAGCTAGTAATGGTCTTGTTATGCAGTAAGTTGATTTCACATGGCTGTTCGACAGTGCCTTTGTTATAAATCGAATGAATGTTGTCACATAAAAATGTATCTTCTTTTGTCTTGATACATTGTTTGAGCTTCGTGGGGGATGTAGGAAAATATCTGTCACGATGTAGGTTAACTGCCATGACCGAGGTTGTTGATTTTATGGTTACCATTGTATTATTGAACAAGACCGGAATGGGTATCACATTAAAAACTTCAAATAATTCTTGACTGACCAATGGTATTTTGATGTCAAATATCACATAATCGGCCGAGACGCCTCCCTTTACCCTCATTAGCTTGTAGAAGGACAATAGCTCGTCATATTCCACAGGTAACTGAAATTGGGATGGAAGATGATTCTTGATGCGCATTATTTCCTGTCGACATTGTTGGGGGCTTATCAGCATTGGATGAATTCTCCCATGATGAGTGTCAATTAAAATATCCAACACTGACGATTGTATTCGTTGTAGATTTGATAGTGTTAATGTCATTTGCACTGCTAATGCCAATAACAGTCTAAATGTTTTATCTTGAACTACTTCTTCTGATGTGATATTGATTCGAATGGCGATTTCTTCAATTTGATGCTCGACCATTCCTAATCTGATCTTAGTCCCGTTTTGGTGATGCTTCATTATGTTGATCGTTGAATTCATTATCGATGTTTGTGTCTTTAGTAAACTCCGTACATGCTCCTCGTTAGAATGCACTTTTTCAATGGTCTGCGCCATCTTTGCGGCATACTCAGAATCTAGAATTCCAAACAAAGAATTACCAATATTGCCAATTAAATCTATCGCGCCTCTCGTGTATCTTTTCTTTGAATAGAGGAGACTATTGTCTTGCTTAAGTTCCTCTTGTGCTCGCATGAATTGGTCGACGAGGATCGTGCAGGTGGATCTTTGATGAACTTGATCGCATAATTGACTTAGAAAACTTGTTCCGTTTGCCAGGCTTTCTAGTTCAGCTCGAAATGGTGCCATATCATAGAAAGCAATTAAATTCCACTCCTTTGTTACTAGTTTTATGTTTCCTATGGCTTCAAAATGTATACCAGAAATTTTATTAATTTGTGTGACCTCAATCGGATTACCTAGTATTATTGGCAGTAATAAAAAGGCTATTAGTACTATGTTGCTGAATGCCAGTTGTGGCAGTCGCATCCTTTTTGATGGTACTTCAGGTTTGTTGTGAGGCTGCGTGCCTGCGGTGGAGTGCGGCGGTGTTCTCGAAGAGGTCGATGCATCCTCGTTGACGTCGCTAGTTTCTTCATCGACTGGAAGTGGTGCTAACTTGTGTATTGCTCTTCGTGATATTCCGGTCGCTGTGCGCACGTCGGCAACTCGAACAAGTCCGTCGTGACCTCGTATTACCTTCGTGATTCGACCAAGAGGCCATTTCAAGGAGGGTAGGTTGTCATCCTTGATTATGACCATTATGCCTGGTTTGATGTGTCTGGATTCATGGTGCCATTTGTATCGATGTTGTAGGCTGTGAAGATACTCATTGGACCATCTTCTCCAAAACTCTGCCTTGAGTTGCAGGACCAGTTTCCATCTGGTGGGATTTTTGACGTTGTTTGGTTGAGCATTAGGATCGATTGTCGAGGTCAAAGGCTCTCCTATGAGAAAGTGTCCTGGGGTGAGTGCTTGGAAGTCATTCGGATTTGATGACATTGGAGTGATTGGTCTTGAATTCATTATGGCCTCTGCTTCAGCCAGAACGGTTCCCATTTCTTCATAGGTTAGTGACGCGGATGCCAAGGTTTTTTGGAGTAAGCCTTTGGCTGATTTTACTGCCGCTTCCCAAAGTCCACCGAAGTGTGGTGCACGTGGTGGGATGAATGAAAAATGGATTCCTTTCGTATTACATTAATTCGTTTTTTGTTTTTGTGAATTATCATCGTGAATTATCGATCGTAATTCTTGCAATTGGTTCCTGGCTCCTACGAAGTTTGTTGCATTGTCGCAGTATAGTGTCTTGCAGTGTCCTCGACGAGCCATAAAACGTCTGAGCGCTCCAATAAAGGCCTCAGTTGTTAGATCACTCACCAACTCTAAATGAACCGCCTTTGTAGCGAAACAACAAAATACGGCTACATATGATTTTAGCGGTGGTTTACCTCGAATTTTGAAGTGAGTCCAAATTGGACCAAAGAAATCTACTCCAGAGGTGACAAATGGTCTTGCAGGTTGTACTCTGTCGGCGGGTAAATTACCCATCAATTGTTGTAATAATTTTGGTTTGGCTCTAGTGCATTGAACACAGTTTTGAGTGACGGAGCGAGCTAAGGTTTTTAGTTTTAGAGGCCAAAATCTTTGTCTTGTAATAGACATAAGGGTTTGAGGACCAGCATGAAGGTGTTCCTTGTGCAGATCGTTTAGTAAAAGTTTTGTAATTATGTTGTTGTATGGTAGCAGCATCGGGTGTCTGGCATCATAACTTAAGTTGGATGACTCCAAACGTCCTCCCACTCTTAACATGCCTTTATCATCTAGGAAAGGAGTTAGAGTGTTGATTGAACTGTTGTGGCTCACAGCGGAGTAGCGAGTTAATTGACTAATATCATTGTCAAATTCTTGCCGTTGCATGGTCTTCACAATAAGTAGCAGCGATTCTTCCACTTCATTTGCAGATAATGTTGTCGTTGCTGCCTTGGTCGACTGGTTTCGAGTATGGTTGATGAAACGTAGAACATATGCCAATACCCTTTGCAAGTGCCGAAACGAATTTTTGTGATTGACTTCTTCAAGCCAATTTCTTGTGCGGTTTGTAGCTGTCGCCGTTGTAGCAGACATTACCTTCCTGCGCTCTAACGGACATTCTCCTCGTGGTGGTTGAAGAGGCCAACTTGTTATCGCTCTATGTAGAAATAGGGGACCATTCAACCATAAATTATTGTTAATTAGTTTGCTTGGTGTTAGTCCTCTTGATATAAGATCAGCAGGATTGTCTTTAGATTGCACGTGTCGCCATTGTTGTGGAGATGTATGCTGCTGAATGGCTGAAATCCTGTTGGCGACAAAAGTTTGATAATGAGATGAATCTGCGTTTATCCATCCTAGCACTGCCGTGGTGTCGGACCAAGGATTGGTATTTCAGGATTATTCGCTTCCTTATGGCCAAAGATATGACGAGGGATGCTGATGCTTTGCAATAATTTGAAATCTGTTTTGAATGTTAGCCAGGTAGTGTGAAGATCTTGTGGGAGTGCACCATCCCAATCCACTCTTAGTTTCCACAACTGCTATAGAAATATTTTTGCGGTGGTTGTTACTGGAGCAATGAATCCTAGTGGATCAAATATACGAGATATATCTGCTAAAGCTGTGCGTTTGGTTATTCTATGATCAGTGGTGGTTTCTCCGATTTTCAGCTTGAAATTATCATTTTTAGGATTCCACGTGATCCCCATTGTTTTGATGCTCTCATTGAGAGAATTGTTAAAGTTGAGTGCAACTTCTTGATCCGTGGGTGCGATATCTTGTAGTAATTTTGGGTGATTTGCACACCACTTTCGTAGATTGAAGCCTGCGGAGCCCAACATCAGGCGTAGTTGCTGTTGCATTTCAAGTGTAGTAGTGATTTTATCAGAACCACTTAACACATCATCTACATAAAAATTAGTTTTTACTACTTCTGCTGCCAACGGATACTTTAGAGCTTGTTTTTCAGCGAGCGCTTGCAAGGTGCGCATAGCCAAGTATGGTGCAGAGGTTGTGCCATAGGTTATCGTGGTGAGCTTATAACATTTAAATGGATGTGATGGGTCCTCTCTCCACCAAATAAGTTGATATTTTTGGTGATCATTGTCTACCCATATCTGTCGGTACATTTTTTCGATGTCGGCTGTAAAAGCAAATCTAGGCAGCCGAAATCGTAAGAGTGTTGTAACCACGTCTTCTTGTATGGCTGGCCCTGTGGCTAGTATTTTGTTTAATGATAAATTGGTTGATGTTTTTGCTGATGCATCGAATACAACTCTTAGTTTAGTTGTTGAGCTGTCCGGTTTGAGGACGGCATGATGTGGTAAGAAGTAATGTGAACCTTTGATGCTCTCTACATCTATTTCCTTCATATGACCGAGTTTTCCATACTCTCGCACAAAAGCTACATACTGAGTCTTGAGCTCAGGGTTTTTTAATAATTTGCGTTCAATGGCTGTGAAACGCTGTAAGGCTATGTCTTTGGATTCACCGAGTTGATTTGGATCGTGCTGAAATGGTAACTTCACTACAAATCGACCGTCAATGTGTTGGTGAGTGTTTCGAAGAAATTCCTGTTCACATCGTCGTTCGGCCGCAGTTAAGTTGGCTCTACTTGAGTCGCATTCTTCAAGCCGCCAGAATTTTTCCATTGCCTCGATGAGTGACTGATCTTCGGTGCAGATGCCACAAGTAATAGCTGTGCTAGGTGAATTTTGTTTTATGTATTCACCACCAACTATCCAGCCAAAAAGGGTATTTTGAAGCACAGGCCGTCCATCTCCAAGTGGTATTTGTCCAACGCATAGTGTTGAGTAGAAGATACCTGCTCCAAGGAGTAAATCGATGCCTCTGGATTCATAGAAATTGGGGTCGGCTAGTTGGAGGTTGCTCGGAATTTTCCAATCACATATATTGATGCTGCTTGATGGTTGCTTGGAAACAGTCTCTGTTAGAATGTGAGCTTCAATTCTCTTGGTGAAGCCGGTCGTCCTCGATTGCAGCTGCAAGTTGATCCTTTCAGTGGTACGGCTCTGTGTTTGGCCTATGCCTTCTATTCCAATCGTGCACTGATTCGTTTTTACACCGATTTTGTTCGCAAGCCACCTTGTTATGAAGTTAGCTTGTGAACCGTTGTCTAGTAGTGCTCGGCAATGAATTTGATGTCCCCACTTATCAATTATTGTCACAGAAATCGTGCTGAGCAATACTATGGTTGATTGTATTTGCTGTTCTTCAACAGCTGTAAGTGATACCGGAGAATCTTTCGTTGTTTCAGGAGACTGCAACTGCTTGGTCCTGATTAATGTCTCCGAGCCTTGTGAACCTCCCAAATGAAGCAATGTATTGTGTTTTTTAAGGCATTTTGTGCAGGTGCCTGACATGCAAGATTTTGCGTTGTGTCCACTTTTCAGGCAGTTTACACAGTACTTTGCTTTTTGGACTGCATTTAACCGCTGGCTTGGTGTCATCTTGATAAAGTCTTGGCACTGGAATAGTTTGTGATGTTGGTTGCATGTTATGCAAGTTGGACCTTTCGTCACTGAGACACTTAACGCCTGATAGGCCTTTCTTCGCCCTTGTTCTGACGTATCCTTGTTAGGTCTTCCTCCTAACGCTTCCAACGACTGGAACCTGAGCTCAAGGAAAGTCAAGAATTCTTTTAGAGATGGTATTGCTTTCGGTTGGGTTAAAGATTGTTCCCATAATGCGTGAGTGGTTTTGTGTAGGTTTTGGGTTAGGATATACAATAGAATGGGGTCCCAGCTGTCGGTGCTTACTCCTAGGCCTTGAAGAGTCATAATGCACTCGTTGGTGGTGTCGTGGAGCAGTTTGATCGCTGATGAATGATCATTGATGATTGTTGGCTGGGAGAGTAGTCTGCTTAATGTTGCATTTATCAACAGCCGAGGATTCTCGTATCGATCTTTGACCACCGCCCAAGCTGCTTCGTAATCGTTTGCTGATGCTGTGAAATGCCGAATGAGTCCTTCCGCCTGACCAGAAAGGCTGGACTTCAAAAGCCACATCTTTTGACAAGCTGGAATTGGTTGCTTGTCGACCAGCTCCATAAATAGATCGTGAAACTGTCTCCACTTGTGGTAGCTGCCATCGAATTTTGGCAATTCGACCTTAGGCAGTTTTAATCCTGATGTCATCATGTTTGTTGTTTGCCTGTTGACTGATATGGGAGATGATTGAATAATTGTTGTCGCTGATTCTTGGGCCAAGTCTGTAGCTGCAAAATCTGCGCAGTGATTGTTTGCTCGATCTGGGCAAAATTCTCGTAGTCGTATGCGCTGGGTTCATCAGATAACCAGATTTTTTGATGCAGGTCCTGGGCGGCTTTCCAATGGGTTTCTACCGTTTTCGCCTGCATTGCATAATATTGCGACGTTTGTTGTGTCGAACTACTAAGCACTTGGCTTAGCAATCTGCTAGCTGTATCGATTGACCTTTTTTGTTTATCAATCAGTGAGCGTAGTTGACTTGATGGACTTATGGTAGCTGTCACCATGGTGTTTGTTTCGATTTGTCGAGTAGCTGGCTGCGGCGACCGTACTGTGTTAGTGAACTCTGGTCCAGCCCTTAATGTTGATGTGTCCCGAACAAGTTTGATGGCCTTCGCTGCATTGTCCATCTCGTCTCGTGCTTCTCGGTATTTCAAGCGAATAATGCTGTGTATATCCTTTGTAAAATACGGGTGACTGGATTCCTTGCCATGCTGGTCACAGATGGCGTTGTCGAGTTTTTCGAACTGTACCCACAATTCGTCCAGCTCCCTAGTCTTTGTTGCGATGAACTCTGATGTTCGGCGATCATGAGGCGCCTTCTTGTAGTTGGCTATGGTTTTTTGTATAGCCACTGCAATGTCATCTTGTCTCAGTGTAAGTTCATCAATGCCCATGTTTTGGCTGTTGTATATATTTTCGGATGTAAATTCTGTGTCCAATACACGGATTTACTGAAAATTGTTGTGTATGTTGATGCGTCTGATGACGCTTGTTTGCTGTCGTCTGCTGGTTACAGGACACGTTTGATGGATGTTGTTGATAACGCTGGTACATAAACCAGGATATCACGTTTGAAGTCTTCTGTGATGGACTTGAATGTTGTTTGACTCTTGGTACTTGCACCAGGATGTCAATTAGCACTTGTGGCAATTGTCAATAGCTTTTGCTGCTTTGACAAGATGATTACGTGTTCAGTGTATCGATGGATACTTGGTACTTGAACCAGTTATCCTTTCCTGCTGATCACGTCGGGGTCACCAAAATGTATAGTATGCTTTTATACTATATTATGTATATTAGACCAGGCACTTGAGCCGTGTTCTATTTAATGTATATTTGGTGCATTAACCAATTATACTTTTATTTTGAGTAAATAAAAACACCTTGAGTTATAATGTGAATAATTGTACTCATTAACTTTATTGATTTGCGAAACTATTTATAGCTAAAAAATTGAATATTATTAATATAAACGTAACAAATATAAAATATAAGCATAACAAACAATAAAGGGCAATGCATCCAAAACTGCATAGTCAGCAGAACAAACTTTACGCAAAAATTCAAGGCCAGTGCAATGTGCCTTAAAACGCCTACATTGCGAAATATTGCGACAATGAACTTACTAGCATTCAAGGCTAAGTAGCAATTCATTGCACTTATGTTGTCAGCATTTTGCATTTATGTTTCTTATATTTGTATTTTACTTTGTTTAGACTAATAAAAAATACAAAAATGAAAATAGCTTATGTCTTAAGGTATACAAATATAATAAGTGTTTAAATGTGTGTATGTTATTTTATATGTGCTATTAATTTACTAACTTAACAACATATGATATATTTATATCCAAACAGTTGGTTTCAAATCTGTAGTTTACGTTTTTGGCACGTATTTAGTATTATTGATCTAGAATCTTAGCTAATCACAATAAAATAAAAAATTTGAGATTATCCAACAAAATATCAACAAGTATTATCTTTTGTTTTAGCGGAGCTGTAATCGTCCAAATTTAAAATGTCTGTTTTACATGTAAAAATTCACTTAATCAACAGTTTTTCGAAATTCTTAATTTCTAAATATTGTTAGCGAAGGAATTGTATTTCCTTTATTATTTTTATTTTGTCCGATTTTTCGGCTTAATTTTTAAGTCTTCCTCGGGGACTATAAGAAAATACATAACATTTCATAATTTACATTTTACACAAAACACATTAATATTTACCATTTAATAAATTAAAATATTAAAATTAAAATATAATAAAATTGAAACTGCGTCCAGCTGTTCGGCTGCTTCATCGACAACTGTGCCTTTGTTTTATTATTTGTTTGTACTAGGGCTTTCAATCCCGAAGGGTTTTGGCAAATCTCATGATTTGAAATTCGCGATCCCGGTATTTTTCGGGATCCCAAAATGCCAAAAATTTAATATAATGGCATTGTAGCTGTATTAAAAGCAGGTAGGGGGAACACTTGTAACAGAAAATAATTAAAAAATATACGTCACCTGATTATGATTAAACCAGATCAAAAAAATTAAATTAAAAAATATCAATTATGGATGATGATTTTTTATTAGAAAACCTTTTCGGCTCTTAATTAAAGATATTTGCTAAATTTGTAAATATTTAAATAAAATTATAAGTTTATTTAATAAAAAACGTCATGATTTTTTATATATCAGAAAACTTCAACATTTATTTCAGAATGTAAACCTTAAATATTTAAAAATATCAAATAATACTTCACTTTATTATAAACATAAAAATATAAACGTAAATAAGTTAAACAAAACAAACAACATAAATTTATATTTTTAAAAAAATTAAAAAGAGCTGCTTGTAAAAAGTATGATGTGAATAAAATATTCCTTTTATAGTAAAAAAACTAAAGTATATGGGCAAATTCACAAAAAAATTGTGCAATGACTAAAAAACTATAACTTATTGAAAACGTATTATTTTATGATATATAAGAGAAACATTTTAATTTTATTAATTTAAGCAATTTATACATCAATTCATTTATCATGATGATCAAATCGCCGAATTTGGACTCTTTCACAAATGTAATTTTTTCTTTTTCGTATACGTTTCGTTAACTTTTTGTCTTAGTAAAATTGGAAGACATTGGCTAAAGATAATGAAAAAATGGTTTAGGCAAGAAAAGAACAATATATTAAATTTGTTTTTTAGTTACAAATTTTCATAATTACTTGACTACCTAATTACTTAATTAAACTACAATGGAAAAATGGTGTGAAGTCCGAACAAATAAGATTGTTAACTGTGACTTTAAAAACACGATATTTGAGATGATGTTGGCCTTTTTTTAAACTTAATAAATTTGCAATTTTTTGTTCCTATAGACTTTTGAGGTGCTATCGACCATTTCGCCGAAATATTTTAAGCAGGGACCGTAATCATTATGAGCAATATGAAAAAACTCATGAATTAATTATTATTTTATGATTTTTATTTTTTTGCTCAGAAATTAAAATCTGTTTTTGATTTATATTATTTTACTCACAAAT
The DNA here is from genome assembly GCA_963920525.1 of Dichetophora obliterata. NCBI lineage: Eukaryota > Metazoa > Arthropoda > Insecta > Diptera > Sciomyzidae > Dichetophora > Dichetophora obliterata. Next base: position 154,833,688 of record OY986437.1, on the reverse strand, counting down.
AGAAATTGTTTTTTGATTTATATTATTTTCCTCAAAAATAAAAATTGTTTTTTTATTTGTATTGTGTTGCTCAGAAGAAAAAAAATCGTTTTTTGAGTTTTATTTATTTGCTCAGATATAAAAATCGTTTTTTAGTTTTTTCTCAGAAATATAAATAATTTGTTGATTTTTATTGCATAGCTCAGTAATTGAAATCAGTTTTTGAGATTCAGACATGTAAATCGTTTTACGATTTTTATTAATTTGCTCAGGAATAAAACTCGACTCACAATCTTTCTTTTTGTGAGAAATTCTTAACATTTACGGTTTTTTAAGACTTCCAGAATTATATGGGAAGAACATTTTAGGATAAAAATTCATTTTATTTAGAACTAATAAAATTACATGCGATCATTTTTATAAACAAAATTTTTTCCAAATTTTCTGATGATAAATTACATCGAAGATCACTTAAAACTAGACGAAGTGCAGAAAATGACCGTTCCACACTAACTTGTGTTGCTGGAACACTTTGAACTATGTTCGCTAGAGACCACTAGAATGGATATATGAATCGTTTTTCATTCCAGTAGCTCATGATATTAACTCCTAAATGAAGAGCTTTGGGTGCGTAATTTTCAATTTCATTAAAGACTTTTTGTATCTTTATATCTCTTGACTCATCTTCTGACTCTTCATCAGACGGAGAGACCTGAACTGAATTTTAAAGATTGCCAAGTAAGGAAGTTGAAGTGTGGGTTTGGGCTTCTAGTTCAAATATATCCGAAGCTTGCGATAAAGGCTGTGGTGATAAATCTTCCGCCGATGTGCTTCCTTCACTATAATCCGTTTTTTGGTTTTTATTAGTCTTTGAAATAAATATAAAATTTAATTTTATTATATCTATTTCATATACTTGTATACACAAATTATATTTAAACTTTAAAATAGCTGAATTTTACCTTAGCGCTTAAATAAAAAATCTGGCGAATTATTGGTCTGAGGTGAGATTTGGCATTCAACATTTTGATGGGATTTTTTATAATTAATCGGCGTATGCGTGGGTCCAGATAAATTGATGTGAGAACAGAAGGATTCACCAATATTTATTCTTTCCGCTTATCCAAAAATTTGAACAGCAATTGGCTGTTTTCGCATCTGTTTGATTGAACTTCAAGTTTCAGTTGCATCTATGATATAAAGAAATCCCCCAAAAACAGTTCACTCGACTGCAGTTGTAGTGTTGTTATACTAACTGGTTTAAGTGTATTAACCAGTTCACTAATTTGATTCCATTCTTCGTAAGAGGGATTGTATTTTTCTTCAATGTGCTCAGCGCAAAACTCCCTATAAGCTAAAAGGTTTTTGAGCACAATGAATTTGGAATTCCACCTAGTCACCACATCTTTTGATGGTCGGCTAAGTCCTTGAGCAGCCATTGTATATCTTTAGAGAAATTTTAAATAATGGTATTGATTCAAATGTTAAAAATAGCATTAATTTAAAGTTAGTTTTTATTACTTACCTATAGGAAGGAGTTCTTAAAATTTTTATAATTTTTCTGGCTCGTTCAATTAATCCTTCACTTCCGACGTGGACCAAAAAGTCTTCTACAGCCAATTGCAGGGTATGGGCCGCACATCTTATCGAAACTGGATGACCCAGGTTCGAATCTCACTGTGTTTTTTTGTTTTTTTTTTATATTCCAATCCAAGCTTGTACTAAATTTTAAACTAAAGCTGTATTAAAACGACTTTTTAGTTTTTTGCAAATGCTAGGTTTACAACCAAAGCTGGTGTGGTCATATATACAGTACAGAAAAGTTTAAATTTTATTCCAAGATTTTTAACCGTGTAGCTATTTTGAAATATATATAAACGATTTTTATATCTGAGCAAAAACATTAAAATCACACAACAATTTCAATTTTTAAGCAAATAATTGCAAAACATAAAACGATTTTTATTCTTGAGCAAAAAAATAAAATAAAATAACAAAATTATTTTAATTTCTGAGCTAAATAATAAAAATTCTTTAACGACTTTTATTTCTGAGCAAAAAAATACAAATCAAAAAACGATTTTTATTTCCGAGCAAAAACATAAAAATCAGATAATATTTATGTATTTGAGGAAAAAAATACAAATTAAAAACTGATTTTTTTGTTTGAGCAAAAAATATAAATCAAAAAATTATCTTTATTTCTGAGCAATATAATAAAAACCAAAAACGATTTTTATTTTTGAGGAAATTAATATAAATCAAAAAATGATTTTTAGTTCTGAGCAAAAAATTCAAATCTATTTATAATAATTATTTTTAATTTTTATTTATGACAAAAAATAAAAATCATTTATGATTGGCAAATCCAATATAAATTGCAACAATTCTGTATACTCAAAAGTGTTCTGCGACAAGTAGAACATGAAGATTTTTTTCATTAAAATTTGAGAAATAATCATTATTTTCGGTCCCTAATTCTAAGTTCGAGTGTTACTGCATGTTTATGTAAAACGAAACAAAGACTGAACGTCGTGAAAGAAACGAGCAACAATATTTTTTGATATGAAAAAATGTATTGCTTACCGTGTCTCGCACCACGTTCAGCGTTCGTTTCGTTTTACATAAACTTGCAGTAAGTCTCACAAGAACTTCCTTTTTTGCACGAAGATGCAGAAGTTATAATTATTATAAATTATAATCATGAAGAACGATTTCACCAGGTACATCTTAATTGAAAATTTTTTTATAAAATTTGCGAAATTTATAAAAAAATGGTATGCGAATGTGACGACCGAACGCTAGGATTTACCCATATGTAGTAATAAATTATTGCTACATGCGAAATTTCGTGAAAATTGCACAGCCTAGTAAAAAAAGTCTTTTAAAATCACAACCAAAACAAACTTAAAAATAGAATTTCAAAGTGTATACAGAGGTAAACAGTGTGATTTCGATTTCAGCATTTATAGTTGCTGAAAATTTGTATATTTTCTTGTGAATAAAATCCCGGATTTTAGGCTAGGAATCCCGGGATTACGGGACTAGAAATTAGTCCCTCTAAAACAAAGAGCAAAGTGAATGAAATTGATAAATGTAATCTTATTTACAAAATAAATCGAAAAAGGGGCGGGTCTAACGTATGCAGTAAAGTATACGTTGGCACAACAAAATCGAAACAGAAAACTAGACTTTCAGCTCACAAATCAGATCTCAAATCTAAACATGACCACAAAACAGCACTTGCGGCCCACTGTATCCAACACAATCCGTAACACAAACCACTCCGGACTTTGAACACATAAAAAATTTCAACAATAGACGAACTACCAAATAAGATACACAAAAATGCTGCACATAATTAATACTCCAATAAACTTTAGACTAAACTACAAAAAAGACACCGATAATTGCGCGCTTATTTACAAACACATATAAAACAAAGGAACAGTTGGCAACAAAGCCGCTGGACGCAGCTTAAATTTTATTATATTTTAATATTTTAATTTATTAAATGGTTAATATTTCTGTGTTTTGTGTAAAATGTAAATTGTGAAATATTATGTATTTTATATAGTCCCCGAAAAAGGCTTAAAAATTAAGCCGAAATATTGGACAAAATAAAAATAAAAGCAATACAAGAAATACCATTTGTTCTGTCAATAGTTTTAACAGAAAAAAAATTCTAAAAAGAGTTTTGTTTTTGAAATGAAAAAGAGCCTTTAATAAGGGTTCGATAGAGCATTAATTAGAATCATAAAGTTTGGTTATTGTGTTCGAAAGCGTAGATATAAAAGGGGGGGTTTCACCCTTGACCCAGTCGACGATTGTACCTTAAAAGTTTTTAAATAAAAAGCTCATGACACAAAATAAAATAGGTAAATTTTTTTTTAACATACAATGAACTAGTATATAGAATGAAACTGGTTTGTCTTTTACTTAGGCCTAAAACGTTTATTATACGTGTTGTCACGAAAAGTGCACCAAACGAAATGGCTCGTGCCTTAAACATGCTAATAGATTGACATGGCAGAGGGAGCAGTGCTCTCTTCACTACAACTTTATTTTAGAGATATTGTGTGTTTTGCGGAATGCAGAGACAGTTTTAAACAAACTCTTGCGCTTATATGCTGAATTTAGTTAAAGTATAATCGAAGAGTGTTTATTATTATTTTTGGCTCTCAACCGAAATATATCACGCAGCCTGAGAGAGTTGCACTGCACTTTGGAGCATATCTTGTCAAAGATCTCACCATGATTTTCAATATTTGTAAAGTGGATTCCGTTAATTATGACGTCACTTGAAACAGCAATATTTTCATAAGACTCAACGGTTTAGTTTTGAGTGCTTTTAGTTCATCATCCATCGTTGACGAGAGGCAGGTTTCTCCTATATTGACGGTCGGGCCATTTTCAATTATTTTCTTAATCCCATTGACATCCTCTTTTAGCATATTGAATTCAGCGCATGTCGCCTCGACCACCGTAAGTTTTTCGACCACGTTCCTTATGGTAGATTTAATGTTTGCTATCTTAGCTAAGACCTCACCAATTCTCTGCATCACTCTACCCTTCGATGCATTTATGGCTACGGTAAGTTGCTCCGCAATGCTTTCTCTGATGCAGTTCAACTTGCTGTTAAGAATTGCGTCAGAGAGAATAGGTGTATTTGCAGACGATGAGTCATCCGTTCTTGAGCTGCAAGCACCGATGGGAGTCACTGGGGCAAAAAGTTTACGAATAGTGGCTGCACTTAGTGTTTTTTACCGAATTCGACACAATTAAATTTACAGCCCTATTCTGGCAGCTTAACTAAGCTCACCACATTAAAAAAATTAAATTTGTTAAGGTTTCGTTTTCTGCTGCAAATTTAAAAGCTCTTTTCCTTACAATTTTGTTAATAACAGAAAGAGTCCTAACAACGAATGAAATGTATGTGCTTAGATAGAAAATTTTTGTGAATATAATAAAAAAATACAAATAATAATTTAATATTGAGTTTAAATACATTAAACCGAAAAATGGAAGAATTTTTTACTTATTTTAAGTGTTAATAATGAAATCTTTCAGTAGCCGTGCAAATTTTTGAAGCGCTTGCAAAGTCACAAGCTGCACTCGAAGCATCTGTTTATATAGCGCATCTCTTCTCTTAATAGGCATATCGATTTTCACCATGCATGGTGAACTTTAAAAGATTTTTAAGCTTTTATGTTGTTAATGATTTTTAAGAATACCAACATTTACATAACATAACAATCAGCTTAATAAGAGCTCCTTAAATATTTCTTGTTAAGCTAACAACCAGAATAGGGCTGTTAGTTTATTTTATTCTAAATCAGCACAATTACAATGAAAGTTTAATGAATTCGCTGCGGAAATTAGCGCTTCACAGGTGGCGGTGAAACTAAGTAATTTAGAGTTTAAAATATTAATGAAAAGGACGTTTGATTGCAGACACCGAAAAACACGTCTATTCGTAACACATATCGTTTTCCTTTTTAAATAGCCGTTATGGCCTGGTTCTCAAATGAGGTGGACTCTGTTGTGGGTAGACACTTTGATAAACAGCTGTAAGCAGTCCCATACGAGTTTGGACGTACTTTTATATGCGTTAATTGCAAGTGAGGAGCTTTGCTGTCGAAGTGAATGCAAATGTTTTGTTCACAGTAGGACTGTTTACATACTCTTAGGCAGATCTCAATTGCATGGACTTCAGCTTGGAAGACTGAGTTGCCTGTGCCCATGCTGGCATATATAGATTTTCCCTGCCTTGAGCCCAAAAACGTGTAATGCAGGGTTGACATTTTATTAGTTTTTTAACATCTGACGAATTTGCTGGAGCGATAATGACTAGTTTGGGACCCATCAATACGGTTACACAACGGTCTATGGGGAGGTTCGTTGTCGCTTCGTTGTCCAGGCAACACTACAAAATTTAGTTATATAGAGTCCCTATATAAGAGATATAAAAAAATGTGAACGAAAAAAAAAATGCGGTAACTATTTAATTTATAGCGAATTAACTCCTTAATATACACCAGCAGTATCGTTTAGATCGAAGTTACGATACATGTTCTTTTACCCACCCAACCATTGATCTATTGATTTTAAAAATGATTTAATAGATCCCTTAAAGAAACTATTTCATCCCTCAACCACCAAAGGAAAAAGCAAAATTTTCTACTTAGCCATAACTAACAAAATTTTATTTAATCAATAAAATTTGTAGTTCAAACGTGGTAATATAATCATTGTGATGTATTAGAAGTATTATTTAGCCAAATATATTTCATTTTTTTTTGTACGATAAAAATAGTATTTATCTCTTATTTAAATTTTAATAAAATGAAAAAAAAAAAGAAAATACTGGCTGACAATCAAGATATTTTTTGTTGTTGTATTTGTTGTTCAAATCGTTTCTTATGTGTATAAATTAATTAATTAAATTAAATGTTAACATACGAACAATAAAAAAAATTGCTAATATCGTATAAATTTAATAAATTTGATTGAAAATAATATTCTTGTTAACTAAAATAACTCTTTAGTATGTAACATAGTGTATACAAGAATTTGTAAAGTTCAATGAACTTTAAGCAAAATCCTTATGTTAAAGTTTTTATTTTCTTTGTTTTAATTATATATAAAGAAACGTCAAAACTATGAGAGCGTGCAAACTATTGTCGTAGGTCAGTTGAAGCGTAGGTAACTAATAAAAAATGGAGAGTTGTGCTCAGAGCAAAGCTTGTGTTTTTAACCGAGTTCCAAACCTAGCCCTCTTCAATTGATCTTCGATTAGATACACAAAAATTATTAATAAGGGTTTTTTGTTGTGTTTTTTTTATTATATTTTTTTTTTTGTAGACTTTAACTATTATTGATTTAATGGCATAGCGTGTTTTTTCCTTTTTTTTCTTTTAGGTATGTATATGAATACAGGGTACTTACAGTCGTATGCAGCTGCTCGTAGAAAGGCCCTTCGAAGAGTAGATGAATCGACGATTTATATGTGGTTTCTTGTAGAACATTTTTTGTTAACTATCTTTTAATAAGATTGCTAAATTAATTATGTACCTTCATTTATCTTTACGCTTTATAAAGTCGAAACTATTTCAATCAATTTAATTAAAATAAAATAATGAACTTATTTAAGAACTTCATTAATGCACTTTTTACAGACAGCTTTTTTTTTGTGTTACTTTTTCTTTTGTTTTGCTATAATTAATTTTTTTAGCTTTATGAAAATTTAATGCTGCTTTTTTATGATTTTTTTTTTAACAAGAATTTTGTATAGAATTTTATATACAAGTTGCACTGAGATTTCCGTTTTTATGCTAGTAGAAGTGATTGACTGGCTGCTACGTGCCAAAACCATGCGTTTTTGGTGACTGGAAGCTTATGGCTAGTGGGAACCAGTTTTACTTCTTTCTTTTGCTTCAAAGAACTTGCAGTGGGGCAAAGAGATTTCTTTTGATGCCACAAAAGAGAATCTATAAAATTGTAATGTTGTTAGTCCTGGCTTGGGTATAAGCGGATTATGAAAAAAAATCTTTTATATCAATCAATTCGATTAAATTTAATATTCCATCGATTGATATATATTTTTTTTAATTGATTTTAAAGATTTTTTAAGATTAAAAATTTTTTAATTTCAATTAATTTGTCTTATTTTTGCCGTTCTGTGCGTCCACACTCAGAAAGATCTCGCCGGAAAATAATGATTTAATAAGTTTTTATCTTAGCAAAGCTCGGCTTAAGGCTTTTAGTACCAACTGAGAAAAATATTATTAAACAGTTGGTAAGAAACGTACAGGAATTCTGTATGTAAATGTTCGGATTTAGGGATGAATTCAAGGAGAAAAAAATTTTTTAAAATTTCATGTAAAAATATTTAACATGAATAAATGAAATCGAGAAAATATATTTTCAATACAAAAAATAGTAAAATGTAACCACAAAATTTAGGAAATTAAATACTTTATTTTATTTGATTGTATTTGCGTGTTTAGTTTGAATTGGCTGAAATTATCGCAAAATTAAAGTTCTAATTTTTTCAAAATTAATAATTTTGTTGTAAGTTCTGGTGTTTGCCAAGTTGTTCATTACAAACCAGATAAGATTCTTTTTTTAGTGGTATCTTAGCAGGAGATTTGTGGTTTAACCTGGTCGAATATCTTTAGCACTATACGTTCCAATAAGCCTTCCTTGCAAATCTTCAAGCAAATAATAACTGTGGCCAGTTTTTTCTCGAATTCGAGCTTTTAGAAACGCTGGACTGAGTTTTGCGTTGAAACTTTTAGTAAAGCTGCTCTGCACGAAATTTCTCCGAAAAACTTCTTGGCCTGTTTTGTATAAAACTGGTTTTGACCTTAAATTATATTGTTTTTCATTACGGTCATAAGCTTGGCGAATATTTTAAAATACTGTAACGAAGCTGCCGGTCTTCCGGCTCTATAGCTGAGGTATGCTCAGTCGTGTCCAGAATTCTTCACAAAATAAGAATTTTTGTTCCAGGTTCTTCCAAATAAGGCTTTATTTATAAATGTTTTAGATTTTATTTCTTAAAATATTTTATAAATGTTTTAGATTTTATTTCTTAAAAATATTTTATAAAATATTAAGGCGATGTGGTGAGCAATGCGGCGGTGATTGAGGTTGTTGACGTTCGACTCTCGTTCGAAAGTGGGTATGGTGGTTGGCGGAAACTCTGGTGAATCGTCGTTGTGGACCTTATGCCCTAACCGTGTGCTCCCTAGCTAGATTATGTCCCTTGCGACCTGACGGTGCGCCTATAAGCTATGTGGTCCCTTGCGACCTGACGGTGCGCTTATGAGCTATGTGATCCCTTGCGACCTGACGGTGCGCCTATAAAATATGTGGTCCCTTGTGACCTGACGGTGCGCCTATAAGCTATGTGATCCCTTGCGACCTGACGGTGCGCTTATAAGCTATGTGGTCCCTTGCGACCTGACGGTGCGCCTATAAGCTATGTGGTCCCTTGCGACCTGACGGTGTGCCTATAAGCTATGTGGTCCCTTGCGACGGTGCGCCTATAAGCTATGTGGTCCCTTGCGACCTGACGGTTCGCCTATAAGCTATGTGGTCCCTTGCGACCTGACGGTGCGCCTATAAGCTATGTGGTCCCTTGCGACCTGACGCTGCGCCTATAAGCTATTTGGTCCCTTGCGATCTGACGGTGCGCCTATAAGCTATGTGGTCCCTTGTTTTTCACCTGCTATCCTTGTCACCTTTCCTTCTGAAAGTTCTTACTGCAAATTCCCTGGGCAGTTCTTTTGTCTTCGCTTCTTTTGTTGCGTCCGTCCAGATTTCTTCTTCCAAGTCCTGTAGTTCCTCCAGTAATGCCAACCACTCGATTCGCCTGTTTGCCAGTAACTCCTTTAGTAATTCCAACCGCTCGATTCAACTGTCTGCCAGCAACTCCTTTAGTAATTCCAACCGCTCGATTCAACTGTCTGCCAGCAACTCCTTTAGTAATTCCAACCGCTCGATTCAACTGTCTGCCAGCAACTCCTTGAGTAATTCCAACCGCTCGATTCAACTGTCTGCCAGCAACTCCTTTAGTAATTCCAACCGCTCGATTCAACTGTCTGCCAGCAACTCACTGTCTTCTCATTATAAAATTTATTGCATACCGCTGCTGATTGATCGTAGCAGCATCGCTGGTATCTCGTTATATTCATGTTTTCGTTAACATGTTGACAACGCTCATTAGTGTTGCCCTTCTCTGCTACTTATGCTCTCGTTGACATGTTGATACCGCTCAGTAGTTTTCGGCAACATACGCATTGTGTTGCTGGTCACCCATCGAAGTACTCGCTGTCCCGTTGGCGCTTAACCAAATGTTGCTAATTGTTGGTGGCTTCTCTGTTTCGCTGTTAGCCATTCGTACTCATGTTTTCGGTAACATGTTGACATCGCTCAGTAGTGTTGCCCCGCTCTGCTACTTATGCTCTCGTTGACATGTTGATACTGCTCAGTGGTTTTCGGAAACATACGCATTGTGTTGCTGGGTCACCCTGATCTCCCATCGAAGTAATCGCGGTCCCGTTGGCGCTTAATCAAATGTTTCTAATTGTTGGTGGCTTCTCTGTTTCGCTGTTAGCCATTCGTACTCATGTTTCCGGTAACATGTTGACATCGCTCAGTAGTTTTCGGCAACATACGCATCGTGTTGCTGGTCACCCATCGAAGTACTCGCGGTCCCGTTGGCGCTTAATCTAATGTTGCTAATTGTTGGTACTCATGTTGCTCTTGGTCTTTAGCTTTGTGTATGCTATTCTTGTTGTTGCTTAATTTTGTCGCATTGACCGTTGTTCACACACATATATATAAAAATGATGGTAAACTATTTATGTTGGCACAGGGTGCTTTGCTCGAAACTTGTATATAGTTATTATAGTTATTTTAAGTTATTAAATAAATTATTAAATTATTTAAATTATTTCCATTTGTAAATAATAATTTCCATATGTAGTAAATGTGTTGTTCTTGCGTCTTCTTATGTGTTTAGGAATGGTATCGTGTTGTTGTGTTTAGCATGTGCGGCAAAACTGGGGACATGTTTTGCCTCGTCACATTCCTCCCTTACTTCGCCGGTAGTTCGACGCTTGTTATTACTACTCCGCTGCGGGAGATTCGGTACCATGCGCTAAACGGTGTGGTATGGTTTAAGTTCGGCAATGTGGGCGGTGCGGGTACGCTTCTGGCCAGGCTTTCTTATCTGGACGATGACCGGCGACACAAATGCTTCTACTTCATATGGGCCGTCAAATCGAGGTGCCAATTTTGCTGCGAATTGGTCCGCTGCTTTGGACAGGTGTTGCTGTTTCACCCACACCAATTGGCCTAATTCTGGTTTCCATGTTCTGCGCCTTAAGTTGTAGTGTCTGGCTTGCGATTGTGCGGCTTGCTCCATATTCCTCCTAGCAATTTTCAACACTCCTTTTAGACGTGCTGCATGTTCGTTAGGGGAAATCGCTTCTGGACGGTTTCAGTAGTAAATTCATCGAAAAGTGTTCTGGGAAGACGTGGCTCTCGTCCTTGAACAATAAACGCAGGGCTATAACCGGTGGACTCCGATTCGGCCGTGTTATAGGCGAGAGTTAGTTCGGGGAGCAGCTCGTCCCACGTGTTCTGGTTTTCTTCTGTAAATTGAGCTATCATTGTCTTTATGGTCCTATTTGTACGCTCTGTAGGGTTCTCCTGTGGAGTGTATGGTGCTGTGTACCTTTGCTGTACTCCGAGATCTTATAAAAAGCACTCCAAATCTTGACAAAATTCGTTCTCTAAACGCTTTTATTAGTTGCTCGCTTGTTGCCCTCCGAAGTGGCATCATTTCTGTCCATTTTGAGAATTTGTCTACAAAAACGATTAACATCGTATTTCCGTGCTTTGACCTTGGCAGTGGGCCCACAAAGTCGGCACAAACGGTAGCCCAGGGTTCTTCTGCAAGGTGGGTAAGCATCTTTCCTGCTGGTTGTTGTTGGCTCACTTTATAACTTTGGCAACTTTTACATCCTCTGACGTACTGACTTATGCTGCGAAACATACCTGGCCAGTAATATTTGTTTGCCACCCTGGCTATAGTTTTGCGTATTCCTAAGTGGCCAGCGGTAGGAGCATCGTGGTTTTCCATCATAACGCGGTTTCTGAGATAACTGATTAAGCACAATTTCCATGGCGCACTATCTTTGTCGCCAACCGTTCGGGGAAAATGGCGGTACAACTTTCCGTTTTCAATAATGTACTCTGGGTGTTGGTTCGGGCTAGTCTTGACTTCGTTTATGCGTCGTTCGTACCATGCACATTTCTTCTGATCACTTTGTTCTACAGCGCAGCTGCAAGCAGCCTCGAGGGGTTGTCTGAAAAGAGTATCGGTGATATTTGAAATTCCCTGGGTTGCCTTAAAACTTTTCAGCTCGTTCTTCAAAAAGGCTTTAACTTCAAAATTTCCAATGTCTGGTTTAATTTTCGTGTGTTGTGCCATATAACTTTGTTGCACACTTTTCAGCGCAGGTGTAGCTGACCTTAGTCTCACAGTTGGCACCACAGGTGCTTCTGCGACTTTTGCGGCTTTCGACTTATTTTCTCTGCGACCTCTTCTTCTTTTCCTTTTTCTGTTGACTTCTTTTCTGGTGGTAACGCTTTCTTCGGCAGTTGATGACGCAGGTGCTACTGCGGCGGCAGTTGGTGACGCAGGTGCTGCTGCAACGGCAGTTGATGACGCAGGTGCTGCTGCGACGGCAGTTGATGACGCAGGTGCTGCTGTGACGGCAGTTGGTGACGCATGTGCTGCTGCGACGGCAGTTGATAACGCAGGTGCTGCTGCGACGGCAGTTGATGACGCAGGTGCTGCTGCGGCGGCAGTTGGTGACGCAGGTGCTGCTGCGGCGGCAGTTGATGACGCAGGTGCTGCTGCGACGCAATTTAAAACTTTTGTGTGTTCCTGTGTCCTTGGTACTGCTGGCAGATCTAGGGAAAAGTCTCCACATCGTATTGATGTCCCAATGCGAGACAGAAAATCCATCCCAAGAATCAAACCGTTTAACACTTCAGGAAGGATGAGTATCGTCAACCGCGCATATTTCTCAGTTGATCTCGTCTTTTGGCCGGTGACAGTCGTTTGTCTTGTGTTGTTTTTTCTATTGTAATTTGTGTTATACCAGTGATTGTTTAATTTCGGTATGTCGTTTTTCTTTCTCTTTTTTGCGTTCCTCTTTGTGCGTTGTTTGTTTATTTGCATAAACTAAGCACAGAGAACTGTTGCAGTTGCTTTTAAACTGCAACATATTATATTAACCCATTAGCACTTAGTGGACATTATTTTTGCTCACATAAAATTATTGAACTTTGTTTATTCGCTATGGAATATTTTCCGTAGAAAATTTTGCTGCTTGTTCTTTAGACGAGCTTTGCAAAAGTCAAAACATTCTGAACCGTATGTTCAGTTCTTCTGGCCCATGTGGTCGTTTGTTCCATACATCATGTGCTGGGATCTCTAAGTCGTGTCTTGATGATTTAATCTCACCACGATCAGGTCTTCGCTGGTATTGTGCTTCGTGTAGGGTTCTTTCACCAGATGAGTTTTGCTCAAAAATTAAGCTTTTCGGTGATAGTCTTAACGCTTTAAATAACAATTTTAAAGAAATTGTTACATTTTTTAATGAAGTAAGCACCTCACCCAGTACTAGCATTTATGATGAAAAGTCTTCATCGGTAAATATTTCGACCGCATTGTCTCAGACTCTTCCAGCCTCTTCTTCTGAGACTCAAATAGTTTTATCTAAAAAAGACCTAAATATTTCGAAGAAAAAGAGAAATAATTCCAAAAATAAAAGTAATAAGCGGCGCATGACGCTTCCAGCCACTTTAGAAACGAAGCAGATCTCGGCTAAACCAGTGTTTACGCCAGTGAGAATAGATAATATAGTTATTACTCCATCTTCTCCATCTGTTTCTCCCCCGGCTAGAAATGACATAACTAATGAGCGCAATAGTTCATTAAATTTAAGAGCTTTGTCGAGAAAAAAAGTTTTCATTTCACGTCTTCAGCCCGACACAACAAGTGAAAATGTATTGACGTTTGTTAAACACAACCAATTAGTAAGTCAGGCTGCTTTCTGCTCATGCAAGAAAATTGGCAATAAACCGTCCCACGCATCATTTATTCTCACAGTAGCTGCTGAAGAGTTTGCAACTGTTCTGAGCTCTAATCTGTGGGCTGATAATATCTTTGTTTCTGAGTTTAAGCCTAAACACAGGTCTAGAAGGACGAATAATATCACCAGTCAGACCCAAAAAACTAAATAGGCTTTCCCTTTACTATCAAAATGTAAGGGGATTGCGTTCAAAGACGCGCGACATTTTTTTGTCAACTCAGAATTTTTCTGAAGATATTATCGCGTTAACTGAAACTTGGTTGAACGGAGGAATTACTGACTTAGAACTGTTTGACAATAGTTTTGAAGTATATAGGAAGGACAGACACGCTGACAATAATTCTGCAGTTGGTGGTGGTGTCCTATTAGCTGTAAGGAACTCCTGTGTTAGTTCCTTTATTGATATTCCCTGCTCTGCTAATATCGAACTTATATGCGTTAAGGTTGTACATTGCAATTCTAATGTATATGTTATTAATGCATACGTTCCTCCAAAGAGCAGTGTAGAGGTCTATGCAAGCCTTGCGGATTGCATAGAATTTATATTAAATATACTTGACGTTAATGACGACATTTTATTGTTGGGCGATTTTAATTTGCCTGACTTAAAATGGCATTCTTCTGACGATGAAACACATTTTTGTGCATCTAATTCGAAGACACGCCAAGAACATATATTTGTTGACAATATATGTTCTGACTTACAACAAGTTAGTTGTATTTATAATAGTCTGGAAAGGCTGCTTGACCTAGTCTTAACTACAGACAGTAACAATGTCATTGTTCAGAAGGCACTTCATGCTTTGACTACTATTGATAATTACCATCCACCTTTGAGTATTTGGTATAAATCCGATAGGGAGAATATGGTAAATTCAAGCTCTGTTGACACAGTTTATGAATTCAATTTCAAAAAAGCTGACTTTTTGGGGTTGAATCATTTGCTTTATAGTAAATTAAATATAATTACAGAATACATAAATAATAATAATCTTAACAGTTCAATAAATTATTTCTATACAGCTCTTTGCCATGTTTTCTCAGTCTGTACCATATAGTCTCAAATTTGCGAAAAATTCTGCGTACCCTTGGTACACAAAGGATTTAAAGACTCTTCGCAACAATAGGAATAGGGCATGGAAGAAATATGTTTGTAGTTTTGACTCAAATGACCTAGAAACATACAAACGTTTGTTTCTGGAATTTGAGAATTGCTCAGCTGCATTATATAATGAGTATTTGGATAATATGAAGCTGAGTATTTTGTCTGATCCAAGAAAATTTTGGGGATTTATTAATGTTAAGAAGAAGACTGATGGATTTCCTTCTTCTTTCAAATTTCAGGATGGATTTACTGATGATTCCACCATTATTTGTGGCTTATTTGCCAATCTTTTTAAAGAATCATTCTGTTCAGATTCTTTTAATCCTGATTAAGCGTATTTTGATTATATGAACAACGCATCCAGAGTTTCTTTGGGGCATATATCTTTTACCTCAGAGGATATTTTTAAGTATATTGAATCAATCGATGAGGATTTTAGCGCTGGACCAGATGAAATTCCTGCCGCAGTGTTAAAACAATGCGACTCCGTTTTGTGTCAGCCTCTCTCGTTACTTTTTAATAAATCAATTAATGAAAGTAATTTTCCTCTTTTTTGGAAAAAATCTTATATCAGTCCTATTTACAAAAAAGGTTGCAGGAACGACGTCACTAATTATAGGCCTATCGCTAAATTGTCTTCGATTCCTAAACTTTTTGAGCGAATAGTGTACTATCGAGTGAAAATTCACTGTGGGCAAGTCATGACAACTCGTCAGCATGGTTTTGTTACTGGCAGATCCACTGTGTCTAATCTCCTTGATTTCACTACATTCTGCTTAAAATCTATTGATTCTGGTAGCCAGGTCGATTGTATTTACACTGATTTTAGGAAAGCTTTTGATAAATTACCACATAATCTAATTTTATTTAAACTTAAATTAATGGGATTTCCACAATATTTTGTAAACTGGATCAAATCGTATTTGATGGAGCGATCTTATCAAATACGGTTCCGAGGCGTGTTGTCTTCTGAATTTGTTGCAGAATCGGGTGTTCCTCCAGGAAGCCACCTGGGCCCACTTCTGTTTATTTTGGCAATTAATGATGTTACCCACGTCATTAAACACTCCCATTTGCTTATTTATGCAGATGATATGAAAATATACAGAACAATTGATTCTTATGACAATTCAGACCTGCTCCAGTCAGACTTGAACTCCTTTGAGGTTTGGTGTTCTAAAAATAACATGTTTTTAAATCCAGATAAATGCCAAACTATGACCTTTTCGCGTAAAAGGAACAATTTTATTTTTGATTACAAAATTAAAGATACTGCTTTAAGTCGTGTAACTACCGTCAAAGACCTTGGTATATGCATGGATTCTAAATTGTCGTTTAACATGCATATTGACACAATTTGTAAAAAAGCGTCTTCTATGCTTGGTTTTATAAAACGGTGGGCCAAAGAGTTTGATAGCTTAATAACAACTACTACTCTGTATTATTCAATCGTGCGTCCTCACTTGGAGTACGCAAGTCAAGTATGGTCCCCACATTACAATGTGCATGTTGATCGTATAGAAAGAATTCAAAAACGTTTTGTTCGGTTTGCTCTAAGAGGCTTGAGTGGAACTGACACATTTAACCTTCCTCCATATGAGGATCGTTTAAAATTATTAAAGATGCAATCTTTAAGTGAGAGAAGAAAATCTGCTGATATCGTCTACTTACACCAACTCATAACTGGTGTATTCGACTCTCCAGAGCTTCTTTCTTTTATAAATTTTAACACTAACCGTAGAAGCAGCAGAAACTCTAACAACTTGATTTATTTACCATTTAGTAGAACAAATTATATGTTAACTGCTGCATTAAATCGCATGAGTACCTTTGTTAACAACTGTAACGTTTTTGATGTTAACTTGTCAAAAGGTCAACTCAAAAGTAGATTGAAAACTAATGTATGATTAGATCTATGTAAACGCATGGTTAGTTGTTATGTCTTGTGTTGTCCCTGAGCCCAACCCATATTATGGTGGGTAAATTTTTCTCCCTTTTGGTTTTTTATTGGACCACTTTTATCGATATCTTTGAGTTATTTCAATGATATTGGATTGGTTCTTAAAATGATCTATTGCGGAGAAAGTGTGAAAAAGCTGTAGTAGCTGAACTCTATTGTTATTGCATGTATATTAAATTAAAGATACCTCTGCTTCTAATGCCTCTGCAACTTCTTGTCTGCTTCCATCAGCTAAATTTATCTGCGTTTTGGTAGGTATGATGTTTAACGTAGTCCGCAGCTTGTCGGCATAATATTGGCTGATGAAACTCCTTGTCGCCCCTGCGTCCAAAGTAGCCTCCATCCAGACGTCATCGAGTGCTACTGTGGCCACTATGCGGCCCTCTTCTGCTCGAAGACCATCTAGTGCTGTCGAAGCTCCACAAAATTTGGCCTCCACTCTCCTCGACGTAGAGGGGGCCTTCCGTCGTTTACCTGTCTTCGACGACAGCAGTCGTAGGTCCGAATATTAATTTTTCCACATTGCCAGCAGAAATTTACACCTTTGTTCTGGCAGTGGCGTGCTAAATGACCGACCTGTCCGCAGCGTCGGCATGCTGTGTGTGGATCAATGTATGCAACCTGTGACGACTGCTTGCTAGCTGCCTCTTTCATCTGAACCTCTGCAAGAGATTGTGGTTTTTGTTCGACCGCTCTAAGTCTTCAAAGTCGTCTGCTAAATTGATAAACTCCGCCAAGCTCGAGAACTCTCTTCTCTTCACATAAAATTGAAGCTCGTGGCTGCTATTTCTGTAGATCCACTCTAACTGTTGCTCATTGCTGAGATTACCATGGCGCATCAGATTCTGGATGGCTATGACGAAGTCTTTAAATTTCTCGCCTGCAAATTGTTGCCGGCGGCGTATTTCGTCCTCCAGCCGCTCTAAAAATCTAGCGGGCAAGAAAAATCCCAGAAAGTCCGTCTTGAAGCTTTGCCAGTTGTTCCAGTGTGCGTTATTGTTGCGGTACCAGTGGAGTGCTTGCTCGTATAGCAACTCAGGCTGCACCGTGGCAACAAATCTATATCTAGATCATACACCTCCACAAGCTCCTCAACTCGCTCAATGAAGGCTAGAGCGTCTTCCGTCCCGTTGAAACTTACTGACCACTTCTTCACTCGATCTATGGTGTCGCTGTAAAATGATGGGCGTAACCCACCCCTCTGGGCGTCAGAAAATGGTTGTGGTCGCGTCTGGTAGTTCGAAAACCCGCCTGCCCTTGTTTCTTCTTCTTCCGTCTCTCTTTGGGTACCTTGCGCCTCCTGGGAGTATTTCATTATCGTTATACCTGGCGTTTTGTTTGTCTCGTTAGCTGCTACTGGCACGGGTGAACAACCTCGTCGCTGTTTGAACTCCAATTCGGCCAGCCGTATCTCCTGCTCCGGTTCGTAATTATTTTCGTTGATCTGGGCTGCGAACCGTTTCCGCAGCTCTTCTACCGAGCCTTCTGCATTAAATTTGAATTCCTCAGCGTAGCTCAGGAGATCTTCTCGTCGAAGCGAGTACACCCACGTTGTTTTAACCATGATGCTTTTCTTCAACTCCTGTATATTTCACAAATTCCGCAACTTCCGCAAATACCTTCAAAAGACAATCTTACTATTTATACCTATGCTTATTCAACTTTTAAGTAAAATATTTGTTGATAGTTTAAACAAATATATATTTTTTTTAAAATATATATATATAGGTGTATGCCAGTCATCCACTTTCAAATCACTTCACATTTGCTCACCAAGCTATATTTGGAAGGGTCCCTGCTCGGGCGCCATGTAACGAAGCTGCCGGTCTTCCGGCTCTATAGCTGAGGTATGCTCAGTCGTGTCCAGAAATCGTCACAAAATAAGAATTTTTGTTTCAGGTTCTTCCAAATAAGGCTTTATTTATAAATGTTTTAGATTTTATTTCTTAAAATATTTTATAAATGTTTTAGATTTTATGTCTTAAAAATATTTTATAAAATATTAAGGCGATGTGGTGAGCAATGCGGCGGTGATTGAGGTTGTTGACGTTCGACTCTCGTTCGAAAGTGGGTATGGTGGTTGGCGGAAACTCTGGTGAATCGTCGTTGTGGATCTTATGCCCTAACCGTGTGCTTCCTGGCTAGATTATGTCCCTTGCGACCTGACGGTGCGCCTATAAGCTATGTGGTCCCTTGCGACCTGACGGTGCGCCTATGAGCTATGTGATCCTTGCGACCTGACGGCGTGCCTATAAAATATGTGGTCCCTTGTGACCTGACGGTGCGCCTATAAGCTATGTGATCCCTTGCGACCTGACGGTGCGCTTATAAGCTATGTGGTCCCTTGCGACCTGACGGTGCGCCTATAAGCTATGTGGTCCCTTGCGACCTGACGGTGTGCCTATAAGCTATGTGATCCCTTGCGACCTGATGGTGCGCCTATAAGCTATGTGGTCCCTTGCGACCTGACGGTTCGCCTATAAGCTATGTGGTCCCTTGCGACCTGATGGTGCGCCTATAAGCTATGTGGTCCCTTGCGACCTGACGGTGCGCCTATAAGCTATGTGGTCCCTTGCGACCTGACGCTGCGCCTATAAGCTATTTGGTCCCTTGCGATCTGACGGTGCGCCTATAAGCTATGTGGTCCCTTGTTTTTCACCTGCTATCCTTGTCACCTTTCCTTCTGAAAGTTCTTACTGCAAATTCCCTGGGCAGTTCTTTTGTCTGCGCTTCCTTTGTTGCGTCCGTCCAGATTTCTTCTTCCAAGTCCTGTAGTTCCTCCAGTAATGCCAACCACTCGATTCGCCTGTTTGCCAGTAACTCCTTTAGTAATTCCAACCGCTCGATTCAACTGTCTGCCAGCAACTCCTTTAGTAATGCCAACCGCTCGATTCAACTGTCTGTCAGCAACTCCGTTGGTAATTCCAACCGCTCGATTCAACTGTCTGCCAGCAACTCCTTTAGTAATTCCAACGCTCATTAGTGTTGCCCTTCTCTGCTACTTATGCTCTCGTTGACATGTTGATACCGCTCAGTAGTTTTCGGCAACATACGCATTGTGTTGCTGGTCACCCATCGAAGTACTCGCGGTCCCGTTGGCGCTTAACCAAATGTTGCTAATTGTTGGTGGCTTCTCTGTTTCGCTGTTAGCCATTCGCACTCATGTTTTCGGTAACATGTTGACATCGCTCAGTAGTGTTGCCCCGCTCTGCTACTTATGCTCTCGTTTACATGTTGATACTGCTCAGTGGTTTTCGGAAACATACGCATTGTGTTGCTGGGTCACCCTGGTCTCCCATCGAAGTAATCGCGGTCCCGTTGGCGCTTAATCAAATGTTGCTAAATGTTTTTGGCTTCTCTGTTTCGCTGTTAGCCATTCGTACTCATGTTTCCGGTAACATGTTGACATCGCAAAGTAGTTTTCGGCAACATACGCATCGTGTTGCTGGTCACCCATCGAAGTACTCGCGGTCCCGTTGGCGCTTAATCAAATATTTCTAATTGTTGGTGGCTTCTCTGTTTCGCGTTAGCCATTCGTACTCATGTTTCCGGTAACATGTTGACATCGCTCAGTAGTTTTCGGCAACATACACATCGTGTTGCTGGTCACCCATCGAAGTACTCGCGGTCCCGTTGGCGCTTAATCTAATGTTGCTAATTGTTGGTACTCATGTTGCTCTTGGTCTTTAGCTTTGTGTATGCTATTCTTGTTGTTGCTTAATTTTGTCGCATTGACCGTTGTTCACACACATATATATAAAAATGATGGTAAACTATTTATGTTGGCACAGGGTGCTTTGCTCGAAACTTATATATAGTTTTTATAGTTATTTTAAGTTATTAAATAAATTATTAAATTATTTAAATTATTTCCATTTGTAAATAATAATTTCCATATGTAGTAAATGTGTTGTTCTTGCGTCTTCTTATGTGTTTAGGAATGGTATCGTGTTGTTGTGTTTAGCATGTGCGGCAAAACTGGGGACATGTTTTGCCTCGTCACAATATTTTTTTTCGCAAAAGTGAAAGATAGTCATCGCGGCTAACTTCTATCAATGGTTCTTCTAAAATATTAAGGTTTTTTATCAACTCATAAGTTGATCCGTGAGTTACCATATTAAAACCGTACAACGCATGATATGGAGAACATTTTGTTGCTTGATGAATAGAATTTCTCAACGCGCACGATATTTGGGTAAGGTTTTCATCCCATTCAGAATGATCCTTCTTTATGTAGGCTCGAATTGCGGCTAAGAGAGAGCGGTTAACTCGCTCGGACGCGTTGGCCTGCGGCAAGTATAAGTCAGTAAAAATATGTTTGATCCCTAGTTGGGTTAAAAAAAGCTTCAAAATCATTTGACTTGAATTGAACACCATTGTCTGAAATGGCACTCCGTTGAGGTGAAAAATATTTTTTAATAATAATTCTTGAATTTAGAATGAAGTAAATTTTTTAATGGGCATAGCCAATGGTATTTCGAAAAGTGGTCAACTACTATGAGAAGTCCCATAAAACCTTTCTTGCTTCGTGGATACGGACCAAGAAGATCTATATATAAGCGCTGGAATTGTCGATAGGAGACAGCTTGCTTACCCATAGGGGCAGGAAGTGTTGAGTGAGGTCCTTTTGTACTCTTACAAACGTCACATTTTCGAACGTAGTCTCTCACATCCTTGACCATTCAAGGCCAAAAGAAGTTTCGAAGCAACAAATCCAGGGTTTTACCTGTACCTCCGTGAGATGCAATTACCGAATCGTGAGCACGCGAAATGACAATGGATCACATTTTCTCAGGAATCCAAAGTTTCCAAGAGTGCAACTCTGATCCATTAAGCATGTTCTGTTCGTTTATAAACAAATTTATCGAGGATTTTAAAATCTGGGAGTTTGGTTGAGTTTTGCAAAATGTTGTGTTTTAATGATTCATAATCCGGGTCGGTAAAATGAGATGACTGCAAGTCTATTTCCGGACCAACCTGCTCAAAAGATAAGATTTCATCAGCATGAATTCTCGATAAAGCATCAGGAATGATGTGCTCTTTACCCTTCCTGTGGCTAATCGAAAATTTATATCCTTGGAGTTTGAGGGCCCAGCGCGAAAGTCGGCCACTGAGTTTTGGTTGCCTCATTAACCAGAGCAGGCTGGAGTGGTCTGTAACTACCTTGGAGTTCAACATAACATCTAAATTTTTCGATTGCCTCCAAGGCAGCTAAACATTCGCGCTTGGTGACGCTATAATTGCGTTGAGCCGAATCCAATTCGCGAGACATAAACGCGATGGGTTTTTCCTCTTCATCATCGTTCTTCTGCACAAGAACTGCGCCAATTCCAAAATCACTTGCATCACAATAGATATAAAACTTTTGAGAAAAATCAGGGTTTGCGAGTACCGGTGCATTAGTAAGAAACTGCTTTAATCTTACAAAAGCTGCATTTGCTTCTTCTGTTCATACAAAGTTTTTTTTGGTCGACAAAGTATCAGTTATGGGAAAAGTAACCTCAGAAAAATTGTGAATGAATCTGCGGTACCATCCTGCTAGATCCATAAATCCACGAACTTGTTTAAGAGATTTTGGAACCGGTCATGACACAATAGAGTTGATTTTTTCAGGGTCTGCTGAAACTCCACCGTTCCCTATAACAAAACCAAGGTACTTAGTTTCTGTAACGCAGAAGCTACTCTTCTTAATGTTTAGTGTCAGATTAGCTTCCCTTAAACGGTTCGCAATTTATGTTAAAATATTTATATGAGTTTGAAAATATTCAGATACAATGCACATATCGTCTAGATAACCAAACACGCAGTGACTTAATTCAGGCGGAATAAGCTGATCCATTAAGCGGCACATTGTGGACGGCGCATTGCACATCCCAAAAGGCATTACTTTAAAATGATAAAGAGTCCGTCCAGGTATTGAAAAAGTGGTCATTTGTTTTGATTTTTCGGTCAAGCCGATTTGCCAGTAGGCATCTTTTAAATCCAATTTTGTTATAATGTTTGCTTTTGGAAAGCGGGAAAATATTCCTTCTATACTTTGTATAGGGTAAGCATCTTTACATGTCACGCCGTTGAGTTTTCGTGCATCAAGACACAGTCTGACCTTTCCAGGTTCGATAAAAAGTCGCATTGGCGAACACCAAGCACTCAATGACTTTTAAATCACCCCTAATTCGAGCATCCGATCAACTTCTTCAAAAATTAATTTCTCAACGGCAGGTGAGACAGGATAACCACGCTGCTTTATCGGTTTTGCGTCGCCAACATCAAAATCATGTTCTATGAATACTGTCCTGCCTAAGCCTTCTGTTGCAAAATTGGGAAAAAGGATCTTAACAGGAGCAAGCTGTTGCTTTTCAGAAGTGGTCAAATTAAACACTCGATCCGTGGAATCTGATGATGTTTGCAAATTGTCTGGGGTATTAATGAAACTTATTAAGTTTGGAGCCAGATTAAAGATACGCCAAAAATCTATTCCTAGAATCAAATTTTGAGTTTGGAAGGGATAATATATAATCGTAATGGATGTTTTTGTGTTTGGTATTCTACATCAACTTCAAGGAAGCCTAGTACTTTATGTGGTTTTCCATCTGCGGTGTTTACACTTGAAGTGTTACTTCGAAATTTTGGATGTTTGGAAAAATCTTCACGAGCTAATCCTGAACCCATGCAACTTACAGTGGCTCCGGTATCCAGAAGACCAAATTCTGTTTTATTTAAAAAATGCACTTGTGCGTAAAAACGCTGATCATTATTATAAAATATGGATGAATCAAGTAATCGTTTCGTATTACGAAGTGTTTTAAGTAGACGTTCATGATATGTTGAGCGGGGAAAAAATTATCTTATCAATATCTTCATAAAATGGTTCTCGTTTCAAAATTTTAATTTGATTAATATTTTCTGAATCATATGGTTTTGTTTCATTTTCAAAAATTTTTATTTGCGAATCACTCTGTTTTGATTTTAAGTGAGCTAGCCGGCAATTGGGAGTTTAGAACATTATCAGAAACTATTTTGGAGGTATTCGGTTGTTGGTGAATACCCCATTGGCCAAGTTTTCGGACTTTTTTGCCGTACAAATAAGGCACTGAGGTTTATAAACGTTAGGCAAACCACAGCCGTAACAGAAAATTTTCCTCTCTCTTACACAATCCTCCCAATGCACTATAGGTAATTTGATCCATTTTTGTGACGAAAAGTCATTTGTTGCACTTTTAAGCAAAAAGAATTTTTTGTTACAATTTGATTAAAAATAACCTTAAACTAAATGACTGTGTACTACCTTTTTCTAACAACCGAGTAACACGTGATAATTACGTCGTCAAAGTTATTGCTTACGAGCAACGCGTTACAGGCAGCCTATGCAGTGGTATTTAATGTGAATTTTTAATCTGTTCTTAAAACGTTAAACAAAATATAATAATACAATTTAAATATGGAAAATAAAAGTGATGGTATGCAGATTACAGGTTAGTCGACAGATTTGAGTTTACTTTTTGATTTAGTGCGAAAAACTCATTATTGTGACTTAACCTCAAATAAATTTTTTTTTTTCATAAACATGCTGTTTGGATAAGCTTTATAAATGTTGGCCGTATTTGGCCGTGTTTTGTTTATCAGAGACATGTTAAGTGGACCATTTTGAGTTTATTTCATTAATTTCACGTTGCGATTTTTGCGTTTTTTGACTTTTGTCATTTTTTCGTAGGCGACCTCCGTTTGCAGTATAACAACCTTGCGAAAGTTTGGATTGATGTAAAATGCAAAGAGGATAAGAACGATGCTGTGTTCACTTTTGTTATTGGCCAAGTTGGAAATATAAATATTTTGAATGAGGAAGAATCATCTCTGAAAGAGAGAGTCCGAACTTTTTGTAAAAATTTGGCTGTGAGATGGAACAAGTCCCACAGAAGGATAGAGGTCTTCCAAAAACAAAACGCTCACTGGCTTAGAACTGATTTTATTTTGGCAACTAAGATTACCCCTTCGAAATGCTTAGCAGGGCGTCCAAAAATAAAGTTTGTGGATAAATCCGAACGCGCGAATAGAGAAGCAAAGGACCTATCAAAGAAAGTAGGCAATGAAACGGAATTGCTAGTTCGTGCAGCTTCGATATCGGCTCGAGTTCAACGTAAAGCAGATATGGCAGTGGTTCTCAGACAGACAATTGCTAGTCCAACAAGAGCTTGCAAGATGAGAAAATTAGCGCACACTGTTGATAATCAGCCAGTTCGCTTCACTGCAAATGAAGCACTCGCATTTTTGTTAGAAAACAATTTGACAAAAGAACAGTACTTGAATACAAGAAGGGAAGATAAAATTCGAAAAGCTGACATATATCCACTTTATAACGAGGTCGCCAATTCTAAGAAAAGTTGCAGACCAGTTGGTATTGAAGTCAATGAGAGGCAGGCAAATGTTTCCCTTCAATCATTGTTAACACACACTGCAAATAGAATTGTTGCAATTCAGAAGGAAGTCATAGTCTCATTAATGACAGAAAATATTAATTTTTTAAAGGCTGATCTAATTGTTAGCTATGTATTTGATGGCAGCACTGGGCATTCCTCTTATAAGCAGAAATTTCAGGAAGCATCCACATCCGATGATTCCGATTATTCCTTGTTTGCAACAAAAATGACTCCTTTAAGACTTGTGGATTCGGTCGGTAGACCACTTTGGAATAACCGCACACCTCAGTCTATAAGGTTTTGTCGTCCCATAAAACTGGAGTTTTGTAAAGAAACAAAAGAAAAAATTTTGCTTGAGCACAATGATTTAAAACAACAGATAAATGGCTTAAATAGTTTTAAAATAGTTACCGATGTTGGAAAAATCATTGAAATACACTTTAAACTATTTCTTACGTGGATTGATGGTAAAGTGCTTAACGTTTTAACAAATACAAAATCTAGGCAATCGTGTCCTATTTGCAAAGCAACTCCAAAGGATTTTATGACCATTACTGACTTCAAAAGCCAAAAATTTCTTGCAAAAAAAGATACTCTAAAGTATGGTATAAGTCCTTTGCATTGTTGGATACGATTCTTTGAATTCGTTTTGCATGCTGGATACAAGAGCGGTATTAAAAAATGGCAAATTCGAACTGATGACGATCGCAAGACTCTTTCTGAAAAAAAAGCTTGTACAACAATTGTTTTGGTCGAAAATGAGCCGCCTTAAAGTTGACCAACCAAAAACGGGTGGATTTGGAAACACCAATGATGGCAATACAGCCCGTAGAGCCTTTGCTGACCATGCCATCTTTTCGGAAATAGTTGATATTGATGTTGAGCTGATATATTCCCTTAAAATTATACTCATTACTATTTGCTGTCAATTCCCATTGAATACCCAGAAATTTCAAGCTTTTTGCCACAATACCGCCCAAATGATACAAATCAAATACCCTTGGCTCCCAATGACGGCGACCGTTCACAAGGTATTGATTCATTCAAGAGAAATTGTTGAAAATACCTTACTGCCGGTAGGTTGTTTCAGCGAAGATGCTGCTGAGTCGCGGAACAATTATACAAATCAGATAGACTACATCATGCCCGGAAGAACAGCCGCAAAAACAATTTAACTGATGTTTTTAACAGGGCTATGTACATGTCTGATCCAGTTATTTCGTCAATATGCTTAGATAGTCGAATGCAGCAGAGAAGACGCGCGCAACTGCCACAAGAGGTTCTAGATATGCTATGTGTTTCAGAAGTATTTGCGGAGTTTAATGACAGTATTGGCAAATGCGAAAATAGTTTGGAGACAGGATTAGGCGATATTTTTGAAAATGAATTAAATTCGATTAATTTAGATAGCAAAATGTAAAATAAAACTGAAAACAAAATACATATGTATGTATATTCAAAATAAAAAAAATTCTCAAAAGTGGGTTACAAATTTATAAATTTCAAAATCTTTTTAATTTAAACTTTTCTCGTAGCTTATCTCTACATGAACACAAAAAAAAATTTCAAAAATCTTTCACTTTAATTGTTGTTAATTTTTGTCACAAAAATGGGTAAAATTACCCATAGTGCAATGGTGACCTTCCTCGTGGCAGTTCCAGCATTAAGGCTTGGATATTTCATTGGAATGTTGATGGAACGCTGCTATAACGCAATCAGCCTCCGAATCAAGGGGAAGATTTTTCGAGGAGATTGCAATCGGTTCGATCTCAGAAATATTCTTTTTAAATGTTAAACTGTTGTTTAAATTGGTTTTTTGTTGCGATCGTCGGAACGATTTCTCTCGGAAAGATTTCGAGTAATGATCTCTATGAGATCTTCTTCTGGCATAGGTTCTGTGAGCCTATCCACAATTAAGGTAACCGCATCGTAAAAGATTTCGAATGGCTCATTTGGTTTTTGTTTGCGGTTGCGTAACTGTTCACGAATATCGTAGTTGGAGCGATAATCCTGAAACTGGTAACGCAATGCCGCGCAAAACTCTGTCCAAGTAATGGAGGATACCTCTTTATGATATCTCCAAAACCAGTCACGAGCTTTACCAATCAACATGATGTGAAGATTTTTACATAGCGATGAGAAATCATTATTTAGACTATCGGCAGTCAAGGCTCGAGCTCTGTAAATAAACTCATTTACAGTTAAACCTTTAGAAGAGCCGTCAAATTTGAGATTCCAATTTTGGATAATACTGGTTATTTTATCCGAAGATAAATTTGAGTGGTTGATAACCAACATACTTGGTGGTGTTCGTACATCTGCCTGTGATCTTCTATTTTGATGTTGGTTTTGTGAATTCGCTAAACTATTTTGATTATTTATATTGGAATTTAAACCCATATTTGCTTGACTTAAGCGCAATGCGACAAGCCTTTGTACGCTTTGCTCAATAATTTGACTAATTTGATCATAATCAATCGCAGCATTTGAATTAACACGCGCGTCTAGATTTTCCATATTCAGACTATTGGGCGCGTTAGTATCAACGAATTCGGTGTCCGGATTAGATCTTATAGAGTTGCGTGCTGGTGAGCATGGTATTGAAATTAAAGGCATAGAAATATTTGAATTTTCATGTGATTTTTCAATTAAAAAAATCTTGACTTTTTGAAGCATTTGAAGAAGTGTATTGTCGAGTACCATGTCTTTTAGGAGTGGTTCATCTACCGCGTCCTCTATTAGCTAATGAACGTGTGCTTGACTTATCTTTATCGAACTTTAAAAATTTCAAATCACTAATGTGAGTCAATTTTTTACAAAGAGGGCACTCGTTGTTGTCTTTCAACCAACTTTCAATGCACGGTTTGTGAAAAGAGTGGTTACACGGAGTAACAAGAACTTCTTGATTATTTAAAAATAGTTGTAAACAAATTGTGCAATGTAACTCGCTATTGGTTTGATGTATTTTAGATATATCCTCATTGCTATGTGCAACAGACATTTTAATAAATTTAAAAAAAAAAATTTTAAAGATATCGCTTATTTGCTTTCCTTATCTTGGTGGAATTTTGCTAAGGGATGAAATAATATAAAGTTGGTGTTAATTTGTTGAGCTAGATCGCATTTTGAGCTATTGAATCTAAAATTTAAAGCTGAAGGATACTATTTGGGTATTTGAAAGTTTTATTACCCACCGACGAAATAATTGGACAACTTGTGCAACTAGAAATGCAACAAATTGTATTTCACAAATATTTGGTGGACACAAGAATCTTTTAGCTTCAGATAGACTTGTTGAAATAATTTGATTTAATAACAGAAAATAAAATTGAACTTCACACAGAATGTACTTCCAATCGGTCGTTCTATTTGGTCTATAACGCCAAATACACGAATATCCAGAAAGGATCTATAAACATTAAATTAAAAAATTAAAAAGTCGAATTTATATATAAACAAAAGGGAGAAAAGTATTTCGAACTAGTCTACTTGTCTGCCCCACGTTGGGCGAACCTCCCCATACACAACGGTCTATGGGGAGGTTCGTTGTAGCTTCGTTGTCCAGGCAACATTAAAAAATTTAGTTATATAGAGTCCCTATATAAGAGATATAAAAAAATGAGAACGAAAAAAAAAATGCGTTAACTATTTAATTTATTGCGAATTAACTCCTTAATATACACCAGCAGTATTGTTTAGATCGAAGTTACGATGCCTGTTCTTTTACCCACCCAACCATTGATCTATTGATTTTAAAAATGATTTAATAGATCCCTTTAAGAAACTATTTCATCCCTCAACCACCAAAGGAAAAAGCAAAATTTTCTACTTAGCCATAACTAACAAAATTTTATTTAATCAAAAAAATTTGTAGTTCAAACTTGGTAATGTAATCATTGTGATGGATTAGAAGTATTATTTAGCCAAATATATTTCATTTTTTTTTTGTACGATAAAAATAGTATTTATCTCTTATTTAAATTTTAATAAAATTGAAAAAAAAAACAAAAGAAAATACTGGCTGACAATCAAGATATTTTTTGTTGTTGTATTTGTTGTTCAAATCGTTTTTTATGTGCATGAATTAATTAATTAGATTAAATGTTAACATACGAACAATAAAAAAAATTACTAATATCGTAAAAATTTAATAAATTTGATTGAAATTAATATTCTTGTTAACTAAAATAACTCTTTTAGTATGTAACATTGTGTATACAAGAATTTGTAAAGTTCAATGAACTTTAAGCAAAATCCTTATGTAAAAGTTTTTATTTTCTCTGTTTTAATTATATATAAAGAAACGTCAAAACTATGAGAGCGTGCAAACTATTGTCGTAGGTCAGTTGAAGCGTAGTTAACTAATAAAAAATGGAGAGTTGAGCTCAGAGCAAAGCTCGCGTTTTTAGCCGAGTTCCAAACCTAGCCCTCTTCAATTGATCTTCGATTAGATACACAAAAATTATTAATAGGGGTTTTTTGTTGTGTTTTTTTTTATTATAATTTTTTTTTTGTAGATTTTAACTATTATTGGGGTACTTACAGTCGTATGCAGATGCTCGTAGAAAGGCCCTTCGAAGAGTAGATGAATCGACGATTTATATGTGGTTTCATGTAGAACATTTTTTGTTAACTATCTTTTAATAAGATTGCTAAATTAATTATGTTCCTTCATTTATATTTACGCTTTATAATTCGAAACTATTTCAATCAATCAAATTAGAATAAAATAATGAACTTATTTAAGAACTTAATTAATGCACTTTTTACAGACAGTTTTTTTTGTGTTACTTTTTCTTTTGTTTTGCTATAATTAATTTTTTTAGCTTTATAAAAATTTAATGCTGATTTTTTTATGATTTTTTTTTAACAAGAATTTTGTTACGAATTTTGTATAGAATTTTATATACAAGTTGCACTGAGATTTCCGTTTTTATGCTAGTGGAAGTGATTGATTGGCTGCTACGTGCCAAAACCATGCGTTTTTGGTGACTGAAAGCTTATGGCTAGTAACTATGAGTGGGAACCAGTTTTACTTCTTTCTTTTGCTCCAAAGAACTTGCATTGGGGCAAAGAGATATCTTTTGGTGCCACAAAAGAGAATCTATAAAATTTTAATGTTGTTAGTATTTTTTTTCTTGTACCAAATTATTAATACCTTTGGCTTAAGTAAAATACTAAAGTATTTTATTTCGAGTTCTGGCACGGGTATAAGCGGATTATGAAAAAAAATCTTTTATATCAATCAATTCGATTAAATTTAATATTCCATCGATTGATATATATTTTTTTTAATTGATTTTAAAGATTTTTTAAGATTAAAAATTTTTTAATTTCAATTAATTTTTCTTATTTTTGCCGTTCTGTGCATCCACACTCAGAAAGATCTCGCCGGAAAATAATGATTTAATAAGTTTTTATCTTAGCAAAGCTCGGCTTAAGGCTTTTAGTACCAACTGAGAAAAATATTATTAAACAGTTGGTAAGAAACGTACAGGAATTCTGTATGTAAATGTTCGGATTTAGGGATGAATTCAAGGAGAAAAAAATTTTTTATAATTTCATGTAAAAATATTTAACATGAATAAATGAAATCGAGAAAATATATTTTCAATACAAAAAATAGTAAAATGTAACCACAAAATTTAGGAAATTAAATACTTTATTTTATTTGATTGTATTTGCGTGTTTAGTTTGAATTGGCTGAAATTATCGCAAAATTAAAGTTCTAATTTTTTCAAAATTAATAATTTTGTTGTAAGTTCTGGTGTTTGCCAAGTTGTTCATTACAAACCAGATAAGATTCTTTTTTTAGTGGTATCTTAGCAGGAGATTTGTGGTTTAACCTGGTCGAATATCTTTAGCACTATACGTTCCAATAAGCCTTCCTTGCAAATCTTCAAGAAAATAATAACTGTGGCCAGTTTTTTCTCGAATTCGAGCTTTTAGAAACGCTGGACTGAGTTTTGCGTTGAAACTTTTAGTAAAGCTGCTCTGCACGAAATTTCTCCGAAACCAGTTTTGTATAAAACTGGTTTTGACCTTAAATTATATTGTTTTTCATTACGGTCATAAGCTTGGCGAATATTTTTCAATATGTCTTTTCGCAAAAGTGAAAGATAGTCATCGCGGCTAACTTCTATCAATGGTTCTTCTAAAAGATTAAGGTTTTTTATCAACTCATAAGTTGATCCGTGAGTTACCATATTAAAACCGTACAACGCATGATATGGAGAACATTTTGTTGCTTGATGAATAGAATTTCTCAACACGCACGAATTTTGGGTAAGGTTTTCATCCCATTCAGAATGATCCTTCTTTATGTAGGCTCGAATTGCGGCTAAGAGAGAGCGGTTAACTCGCTCGGACGCGTTGGCCTGCGGTGAGTATAAGTCAGTAAAAATATGTTTGATCCCTAGTTGGGTTAAAAAAGCTTCAAAATCATTTAACTTAAATTGAACACCATTGTCTGAAATTATGTTTTTTTTTTTATTATAATTTGTTTTGTTTTTTCCCCCTTTTTTTTTCTTTTAGGTATGAATATGAATACAGGGTACTTACAGTCGTATGCAGCTGCTCGTAGAAAGGCCCTTCGAAGAGTAGATGAATCGACGATTTATATGTGGTTTCTTGTAGAACATTTTTTGTTAACTATCTTTTAATAAGGTAGAGGTGAAAAATGTTTTTTCATAAAAATTCTTGAATTAAGAATGAAGTAAATTTTTTTTAATGGGCATAGCCAATGGTATTTCGAAAAGTGGTCAACTACTATGAGAAGTCCCATAAAACCTTTCTTGCTTCGTGGATACGGACCAAGAAGATCTATATATAAGCTCTGGAATAGTCGATAGGAGACAACTTGCTAACTTACCCATAGGGGCACGAAGTGTTGTGTTAGGTGCTTTTGTACTCTTACAAACGTCACATTTTCGAACGTAGTCTCTCACATCCTTGACCATTCAAGGCCAAAAGAAGTTTCGAAGCAACAAATCCAGGGTTATACCTGTACCTCCGTGAGATGCAATTACCGAATCGTGAGCACGCGAAATGGCAATGGAACACATTTTCTCAGGAATCCAAAGTTTCCAAGAGTGCAACTCTTGCGTTTCATCACTGGTAGCATGTTCTGTTCGTTTATAAACAAATTTATCGAGGATTTTAAAATCTGGGAGTTTGGTTGAGTTTTGCAAAATGTTGTGTTTTAATGATTCATAATCCGGGTCGGTAAAATGAGATGACTGCAAGTCTATTTCCGGACCAACCTGCTCAAGAGATAAGATTTCATCAGCATTAATTCTCGATAAAGCATCAGGAACGATGTGCTCTTTACCCTTCCTGTGGCTAATAGAAAATTTATATTCTTGGAGTTTGAGGGCCCAGCGCGCAAGTCGGCCACTGAGTTTGGTTGCCTCATTAACCAGAGCAGGCTGGAGTGGTCTGTAACTACC
This sequence comes from Dichetophora obliterata, assembly GCA_963920525.1. Taxonomy (NCBI): domain Eukaryota; kingdom Metazoa; phylum Arthropoda; class Insecta; order Diptera; family Sciomyzidae; genus Dichetophora; species Dichetophora obliterata. Next base: position 154,801,103 of record OY986437.1, on the reverse strand, counting down.
TTGGAGTTCAACATAACATCTAAATTTTTCGATTGCCTCCAAGGCAGCTAAACATTCGCGCTCGGTGACGCTATAATAGCGAGACATAAACGTGATGGGTTTTTCCTCTTCATCATCGTTCTTCTGCACAAGAACTGCGCCAATTCCAAAATCACTTGCATCACAATGGATATAAAACTTTTGAGAAAAATCAGGGCTTTGCGAGTACCTGTGCAGTAGTAAGTAACTGCTTTAATCTTACAAAAGCTGCATTTGCTTCTTCTGTCCATACAAAGTTTTTTTTGGTCGACAAAGTGTCAGTTATGGGAAAAGTAACCTCAGAAAAATTGTGAATGAATCTGCGATACCATCCTGCTAGATCCATAAATCCACGAACTTGTTTAAGAGATTTTGGAACCGGCCATGACACAATAGAGTTGATTTTTTCAGGGTCTGCTGAAACTCCACCGTTCCCTATAACCAAACCAAGGTACTTAGTTTCTGTAACGCAGAAGCTACTCTTCTTAATGTTTAGTGTCAGATAAGCTTCCCTTAAACGGTTCGCAATTTATATTAAAATATTTATATGAGTTTGAAAATCTTCAGATACAATGCACATATCGTCTAGATAACCAAACACGCAGTGACTTAATTCAGGCAGAATAAGCTGATCCATTAAGCGGCACGTTGTGGACGGCGCATTGCACAGCCCAAAAGGCATTACTTAAAAATGATAAAGAGTCCGTCCAGGTATTGAAAAAGCGGTCATTTGTTTTGATTTTTCGGTCAAGCCGATTTGCCAGTAGGCATCTTTTCAATCCAATTTTGTTATAATGTTTGCTTTTGGTAAGCGGGAAAATATTCCTTCTATACTTTGTAAGAAGCATATTTTAATGCATCTTTTAATGTCACGCCGTTGAGTTTTCGTACATCAAGACACAGTCTGACCTTTCCAGGTTTGATAACAAGTCGCATTGGCGAACACCAAGCACTCGATGACTTTTCAATCACCCCTAATGCGAGCATCCGATCAACTTCTTCAAAAATTAATTTCTCAACGGCAGATGAGAAAGCAACTCAACTTCAAGGAAGCCTAGTACTTTATATGGTTTTCCATCTGCGGTGTTTACACTTGAAGTGTTACTTCGAAATTTTGGATGTTTGGAAAAATCTTCACGAGCTAATCCTGAACCCATGCAACTTATAGTGGCTCCAGTAACCAGACGACCAAATTCTGTTTTATTTAAAAAATGCACTTGTTCGTAAAAACGCTGATCATTATTATTAAATATGGATGAAACAAGTAATCGTTTCGTATTACGAAGTGTTTTAAAAAAATTTCGTATTCTTAAAGTTGAACGCTTTGGTTTGGATTAACATCAACTTCCGGAAATTCATTAAAGATCCGATTCCTTGTTTATTGATTTTTAAGTAGACGTTCATGATATTTTGAGCGGGGAAAAAATTATCTTATCAATATCTTCATAAAATGGTTCTTGTTTCAAAATTTTAATTTGATTAATATTTTCTGAATCATATGGTTTTGTTTCATTTTCAAAAATTTTTATTTGCGAATCACTCTGTTTTGATTTTAAGTGAGCTAGCCGGCAATTGGGGGTTTAGAACATTATTAGAAACTATTTTGGAGGTATTCGGTTGTTGGTGAATACCCCATTGGCCAAGTTTTCGGACTTTTTTGCCGTACAAATAAGGCACTGAGGTTTATAAACGTTAGGCAAACCACAGCCGTAACAGAAAATTTTCCTCTCTCTTATACAATCCTCCCAATGGTGACCTTCCTCGTGGCAGTTCCAGCATTTAGGCTTGGATATTTCATTGGAATGTTGATGGAACGCTGCTATAACGCAATCAGGCTCCGAATCAAGGGGAAGATTTTTCGAGGAGGTTGCAATCTGTTCGATCTCAGAAATATTCTTTTTAAATGTTAAGCTGTTGTTTAAATTGGTTTTTTGTTGCGGTCGTCGGAACGATTCCTCTGCCAATAAGTTTTCTCGCATTTCACACAGTTTTCGTAAATGTGCCATTGAACGTATGGGAATGTAAAGAAGCTTATGGCGTATATCCGGTCGAAGATTTCGAGTAATGATCTCTATGAGATCTTCTTCTAGCATAGGTTCTGTGAGCCTATCCACAATTAAGGTAACCGCATCGTAAAAGATTTCGAATGGCTCATTTGGTTTTTGTTTGCGGTTGCGTAACTGTTCACGAATATCGTAGTTGGAGCGATAATCCTGAAACTGAAGATTTTTACATAGCGATGAGAAATCATTATTTAGACTATCGGCAGTCAAGGCTCGAGCTCTGTAAATAAACTCATTTACAGTTAAACCTTTAGAAGAGCCGTCAAATTTGAGATTCCAATTTTGGATAATACTGGTTATTTTATCCGAAGATAAATTTGAGTGGTTGCTAACCAATATACTTGGTGGTGTTCGTACATCTATCTGCCTGTGATCTACTATTTTGATGTTGGTTTTGTGAATTCGCTAAACTATTTTGATTATTTATATTGGAATTTAAACTCATATTTGCTTGACTTAAGCGCAATGCGACAAGACTTTGTACGCTTTGCTCAATAATTTGACTAATTTGATCATAATCAATCGCAGCATTTAAATTAACACGCGCGTCTAGAATTTCCATATTCAGACTATTGGGCGCGTTAGTATCAACGAATTCGATATTATAGAGTCGCGTGCTGGTGAGCATGGTATTGAAATTAAAGGCATAGAAATATTTGAATTTTCATGTGATTTTTCAATTAAAAAAATCTTGACTTTTTGAAGCATTTGAAGAAGTGTATTGTCGAGTACCATGTCTTTTAGGAGTGGCTCATCTACCGCGTCCTCTATTAGCTAATGAACGTGTGCTTGACTTATCTTTATCGAACTTTAAAAATTTCAAATCACTAATGTGAGTTAATTTTTTACAAAGAGGGCACTCGTTGTTGTCTTTCAACCAACTTTCAATGCACGGTTTGTGAAAAGAGTGGTTACACGGAGTAACAAGAACTTCTTGATTATTTAAAAATAGTTGTAAACAAATTGTGCAATGTAACTCGCTATTGGTTTGATGTATTTTAGATATATCCTCATTGCTATGTGCAACAGACATTTTAATAAATTTAAAAAAAAAATTTTTAAAGATATCGCTTATTTGCTTTCCTTATCTTGGTGGAATTTTGCTAAGGGATGAAATAATATAAAGTTGGTGTTAATTTGTTGAGCTAGATCGCATTTTGAGCTATTGAATCTAAAATTTAAAGCTGAAGGATACTATTTGGGTATTTGAAAGTTTTATTACCCACCGGCGAAATAATTGGACAACTTGTGCAACTAGAAATGCAACAAATTGTATTTCACAAATATTTGGTGGACACAAGAATCTTTTAGCTTCAGATAGACTTGTTGAAATAATTTGATTTAATAACAGAAAATAAAATTGAACTTCACACAGAATGTACTTCCAATCGGTCGTTCTATTTGGTCTATAACGCCAAATACACGAATATCCAGAAAGGATCTATAAACATTAAATTAAAAAATTTAAAAGTCGAATTTATATATAAACAAAAGGGAGAAAAGTATTTCGAACTAGTCTACTTGTCTGCCCCACGTTGGGCGAACCTCCCCATACACAACGGTCTATGGGGAGGTTCGTTGTAGCTTCGTTGTCCAGGCAACATTAAAAAATTTAGTTATATAGAGTCCCTATATAAGAGATATAAAAAAATGAGAACGAAAAAAAAATGCGTTAACTATTTAATTTATTGCGAATTAACTCCTTAATATACACCAGCAGTATTGTTTAGATCGAAGTTACGATTCATGTTCTTTTACCCACCCAACCATTGATCTATTGATTTTAAAAATGATTTAATAGATCCCTTTAAGAAACTATTTCATCCCTCAACCACCAAAGGAAAAAGCAAAATTTTCTACTTAGCCATAACTAACAAAATTTTATTTAATCAAAAAAATTTGTAGTTCAAACTTGGTAATGTAATCATTGTGATGGATTAGAAGTATTATTTAGCCAAATATATTTCATTTTTTTTTTGTACGATAAAAATAGTATTTATCTCTTATTTAAATTTTAATAAAATTGAAAAAAAAAACAAAAGAAAATACTGGCTGACAATCAAGATATTTTTTGTTGTTGTATTTGTTGTTCAAATCGTTTTTTATGTGCATGAATTAATTAATTAGATTAAATGTTAACATACGAACAATAAAAAAAATTACTAATATCGTAAAAATTTAATAAATTTGATTGAAATTAATATTCTTGTTAACTAAAATAACTCTTTTAGTATGTAACATTGTGTATACAAGAATTTGTAAAGTTCAATGAACTTTAAGCAAAATCCTTATGTAAAAGTTTTTATTTTCTCTGTTTTAATTATATATAAAGAAACGTCAAAACTATGAGAGCGTGCAAACTATTGTCGTAGGTCAGTTGAAGCGTAGTTAACTAATAAAAAATGGAGAGTTGAGCTCAGAGCAAAGCTTGCGTTTTTAGCCGAGTTCCAAACCTAGCCCTCTTCAATTGATCTTCGATTAGATACACAAAAATTATTAATAGGGGTTTTTTGTTGTGTTTTTTTTTTTATTATAATTTTTTTTTTGTAGATTTTAACTATTATTGGGGTACTTACAGTCGTATGCAGCTGCTCGTAGAAAGGCCCTTCGAAGAGTAGATGAATCGACGATTTATATGTGGTTTCATGTAGAACATTTTTTGTTAACTATCTTTTAATAAGATTGCTAAATTAATTATGTTCCTTCATTTATATTTACGCTTTATAATTCGAAACTATTTCAATCAATCAAATTAGAATAAAATAATGAACTTATTTAAGAACTTAATTAATGCACTTTTTACAGACAGTTTTTTTTGTGTTACTTTTTCTTTTGTTTTGCTATAATTAATTTTTTTAGCTTTATAAAAATTTAATTTTTTTTTTTTTTTTTTTTTTTTTTTTTTATTATTTATTTATTTATTTATATTAGTACATTAAGAACTAGGTTCTTTTATAGTACAGAGCTCAAAGACATAATTTGAATTCAACTTATTATAAAACATTTAAACTTAAATCTAAGGTAATTTAAATTTATTGTTATACAATTAAAAGTGTTATCAAAAAATTTTTATGTTAAACAAATGTAAATTCATAAGACAGATAAAACTTAAATTAAGAAAGAGCAAACAAGAGAGAGAGAGAGAGAGAGAGAAAGTCATATAGAGCTAAAGATCTGATATTTTGTTAAGTATTATGTGATGAAAAGTGCTTCAAAATAGCATGTTTGAAGGATGTTTTTGACGCTATGGATTTTAAGCTACTAGGCAATGAATTCCATAATCTAGCGGCATTAATAAAGAATAGTCTTGTGGAGTTTAGAAAGTTAAAACTAGGTATAATTAGCACTTGGCTTCTAATTGACCGACTAAATTGCAGTTTTTCAAATAAGTAGAAAGGAGTTTTGTGGTGTATGAGTTTGTGTAAAAAGATGCAATTCCTGGCATTAGAGTAGGTTATAATATCGCATCCAAGTATACAGTTTTTTAATTGAGCTAAATGATCAAATTTACGCAAGCCGTAGACATAGCGTGTGGCATGATTAAACGCGATCTGCAATTTAAGTTGAGACCGCGAATCTAACTTGCTGTATACAAGTTCAGAATATGTTATGACGGGGACAACGAGCTGAATTACAAGTTTACGTCTTAGATCAATCGGTGTATACTCATACGACATCCTAAGGTTACGCAAGATATAATAGATTTTGCGGACTACACTGTTGATATGATCTGTGCAAGTAAGGGAGGCATTGATATTAATGCTGATTTTTTATGATTTTTTTTTAACAAGAATTTTGTTACGAATTTTGTATAGAATTTTATATACAAGTTGCACTGAGATTTCCGTTTTTATGCTAGTGGAAGTGATTGATTGGCTGCTACGTGCCAAAACCATGCGTTTTTGGTGACTGAAAGCTTATGGCTAGTAACTATGAGTGGGAACCAGTTTTACTTCTTTCGTTTGCTCCAAAGAACTTGCATTGGGGCAAAGAGATATCTTTTGGTGCCACAAAAGAGAATCTATAAAATTTTAATGTTGTTAGTATTTTTTTTCTTGTACCAAATTATTAATACCTTTGGCTTAAGTAAAATACTAAAGTATTTTATTTCGAGTCCTGGCACGGGTATAAGCGGATTATGAAAAAAAATCTTTTATATCAATCAATTCGATTAAATTTAATATTCCATCGATTGATATATATTTTTTTTAATTGATTTTAAAGATTTTTTAAGATTAAAAATTTTTTAATTTCAATTAATTTGTCTTATTTTTGCCGTTCTGTGCGTCCACACTCAGAAAGATCTCGCCGGAAAATAATGATTTAATAAGTTTTTATCTTAGCAAAGCTCGGCTTAAGGCTTTTAGTACCAACTGAGAAAAATATTATTAAACAGTTGGTAAGAAACGTACAGGAATTCTGTATGTAAATGTTCGGATTTAGGGATGAATTCAAGGAGAAAAAAATTTTTTAAAATTTCATGTAAAAATATTTAACATGAATAAATGAAATCGAGAAAATATATTTTCAATACAAAAAATAGTAAAATGTAACCACAAAATTTAGGAAATTAAATACTTTATTTTATTTGATTGTATTTGCGTGTTTAGTTTGAATTGGCTGAAATTATCGCAAAATTAAAGTTCTAATTTTTTCAAAATTAATAATTTTGTTGTAAGTTCTGGTGTTTGCCAAGTTGTTCATTACAAACCAGATAAGATTCTTTTTTTAGTGGTATCTTAGCAGGAGATTTGTGGTTTAACCTGGTCGAATATCTTTAGCACTATACGTTCCAATAAGCCTTCCTTGCAAATCTTCAAGCAAATAATAACTGTGGCCAGTTTTTTCTCGAATTCGAGCTTTTAGAAACGCTGGACTGAGTTTTGCGTTGAAACTTTTAGTAAAGCTGCTCTGCACGAAATTTCTCCGAAAAACTTCTTGGCCTGTTTTGTATAAAACTGGTTTTGACCTTAAATTATATTGTTTTTCATTACGGTCATAAGCTTGGCGAATATTTTTCAATATGTCTTTTCGCAAAAGTGAAAGATAGTCATCGCGGCTAACTTCTATCAATGGTTCTTCTAAAAGATTAAGGTTTCTTATCAACTCATAAGTTGATCCGTGAGTTACCATATTAAAACCGTACAACGCATGATATGGAGAACATTTTGTTGCTTGATGAATAGAATTTCTCAACACGCACGATATTTGGGTAAGGTTTTCATCCCATTCAGAATGATCCTTCTTTATGTAGGCTCGAATTGCGGCTAAGAGAGAGCGGTTAACTCGCTCGGACGCGTTGGCCTGCGGTGAGTATAAGTCAGTAAAAATATGTTTGATCCCTAGTTGGGTTAAAAAAGCTTCAAAATCATTTAACTTAAATTGAACACCATTGTCTGAAATTATGTTTTTTTTTTTATTATAATTTGTTTTGTTTTTTCCCCCTTTTTTTTCTTTTAGGTATGAATATGAATACAGGGTACTTACAGTCGTATGCAGCTGCTCGTAGAAAGGCCCTTCGAAGAGTAGATGAATCGACGATTTATATGTGGTTTCTTGTAGAACATTTTTTGTTAACTATCTTTTAATAAGGTAGAGGTGAAAAATGTTTTTTCATAAAAATTCTTGAATTAAGAATGAAGTAAATTTTTTTTAATGGGCATAGCCAATGGTATTTCGAAAAGTGGTCAACTACTATGAGAAGTCCCATAAAACCTTTCTTGCTTCGTGGATACGGACCAAGAAGATCTATATATAAGCTCTGGAATAGTCGATAGGAGACAACTTGCTAACTTACCCATAGGGGCACGAAGTGTTGTGTTAGGTGCTTTTGTACTCTTAAAAACGTCACATTTTCGAACGTAGTCTCTCACATCCTTGACCATTCAAGGCCAAAAGAAGTTTCGAAGCAACAAATCCAGGGTTTTACCTGTACCTCCGTGAGATGCAATTACCGAATCGTGAGCACGCGAAATGGCAATGGAACACATTTTCTCAGGAATCCAAAGTTTCCAAGAGTGCAACTCTTGCGTTTCATCACCGGTGGCATGTTCTGTTCGTTTATAAACAAATTTATCGAGGATTTTAAAATCTGGGAGTTTGGTTGAGTTTTGCAAAATGTTGTGTTTTAATGATTCATAATCCGGGTCGGTAAAATGAGATGACTGCAAGTCTATTTCCGGACCAACCTGCTCAAGAGATAAGATTTCATCAGCATTAATTCTCGATAAAGCATCAGGAACGATGTGCTCTTTACCCTTCCTGTGGCTAATAGAAAATTTATATCCTTGGAGTTTGAGGGCCCAGCGCGCAAGTCGGCCACTGAGTTTTGGTTGCCTCATTAACCAGAGCAGGCTGGAGTGGTCTGTAACTACCTTGGAGTTCAACATAACATCTAAATTTTTCGATTGCCTCCAAGGCAGCTAAACATTCGCGCTCGGTGACGCTATAATAGCGAGACATAAACGTGATGGGTTTTTCCTCTTCATCATCGTTCTTCTGCACAAGAACTGCGCCAATTCCAAAATCACTTGCATCACAATGGATATAAAACTTTTGAGAAAAATCAGGGTTTGCGAGTACCTGTGCAGTAGTAAGTAACTGCTTTAATCTTACAAAAGCTGCATTTGCTTCTTCTGTCCATACAAAGTTTTTTTTGGTCGACAAAGTGTCAGTTATGGGAAAAGTAACCTCAGAAAAATTGTGAATGAATCTGCGATACCATCCTGCTAGATCCATAAATCCACGAACTTGTTTAAGAGATTTTGGAACCGGCCATGACACAATAGAGTTGATTTTTTCAGGGTCTGCTGAAACTCCACCGTTCCCTATAACCAAACCAAGGTACTTAGTTTCTGTAACGCAGAAGCTACTCTTCTTAATGTTTAGTGTCAGATAAGCTTCCCTAAAACGGTTCGCAATTTATATTAAAATATTTATATGAGTTTGAAAATCTTCAGATACAATGCACATATCGTCTAGATAACCAAACACGCAGTGACTTAATTCAGGCAGAATAAGCTGATCCATTAAGCGGCACGTTGTGGACGGCGCATTGCACAGCCCAAAAGGCATTACTTTAAAATGATAAAGAGTCCGTCCAGGTATTGAAAAAGCGGTCATTTGTTTTGATTTTTCGGTCAAGCCGATTTGCCTGTAGGCATCTTTTAAATCCAATTTTGTTATAATGTTTGCTTTTGGTAAGCGGGAAAATATTCCTTCTATACTTTGTAAGAAGCATATTTTAATGCATCTTTTAATGTCACGCCGTTGAGTTTTCGTACATCAAGACACAGTCTGACCTTTCCAGGTTTGATAACAAGTCGCATTGGCGAACACCAAGCACTCGATGACTTTTCAATCACCCCTAATGCGAGCATCCGATCAACTTCTTCAAAAATTAATTTCTCAACGGCAGATGAGAAAGCAACTCAACTTCAAGGAAGCCTAGTACTTTATATGGTTTTCCATCTGCGGTGTTTACACTTGAAGTGTTACTTCGAAATTTTGGATGTTTGGAAAAATCTTCACGAGCTAATCCTGAACCCATGCAACTTATAGTGGCTCCAGTAGCCAGACGACCAAATTCTGTTTTATTTAAAAAATGCACTTGTTCGTAAAAACGCTGATCATTATTATTAAATATGGATGAAACAAGTAATCGTTTCGTATTACGAAGTGTTTTAAAAAAATTTCGTATTCTTAAAGTTGAACGCTTTGGTTTGGATTAACATCAACTTCCGGAAATTCATTAAAGATCCGATTCCTTGTTTATTGATTTTTAAGTAGACGTTCATGATATTTTGAGCGGGGAAAAAATTATCTTATCAATATCTTCATAAAATGGTTCTTGTTTCAAAATTTTAATTTGATTAATATTTTCTGAATCATATGGTTTTGTTTCATTTTCAAAAATTTTTATTTGCGAATCACTCTGTTTTGATTTTAAGTGAGCTAGCCGGCAATTGGGGGTTTAGAACATTATTCGAAACTATTTTGGAGGTATTCGGTTGTTGGTGAATACCCCATTGGCCAAGTTTTCGGACTTTTTTGCCGTACAAATAAGGCACTGAGGTTTATAAACGTTAGGCAAACCACAGCCGTAACAGAAAATTTTCCTCTCTCTTATACAATCCTCCCAATGGTGACCTTCCTCGTGGCAGTTCCAGCATTTAGGCTTGGATATTTCATTGGAATGTTGATGGAACGCTGCTATAACGCAATCAGCCTCCGAATCAAGGGGAAGATTTTTCGAGGAGGTTGCAATCTGTTCGATCTCAGAAATATTCTTTTTAAATGTTAAGCTGTTGTTTAAATTGGTTTTTTGTTGCGGTCGTCGGAACGATTCCTCTGCCAATAAGTTTTCTCGCATTTCACACAGTTTTCGTAAATGTGCCATTGAACGTATGGGAATGTAAAGAAGCTTATGGCGTATATCCGGTCGAAGATTTCGAGTAATGATCTCTATGAGATCTTCTTCTAGCATAGGTTCTGTGAGCCTATCCACAATTAAGGTAACCGCATCGTAAAAGATTTCGAATGGCTCATTTGGTTTTTGTTTGCGGTTGCGTAACTGTTCACGAATATCGTAGTTGGAGCGATAATCCTGAAACTGAAGATTTTTACATAGCGATGAGAAATCATTATTTAGACTATCGGCAGTCAAGGCTCGAGCTCTGTAAATAAACTCATTTACAGTTAAACCTTTAGAAGAGCCGTCAAATTTGAGATTCCAATTTTGGATAATACTGGTTATTTTATCCGAAGATAAATTTGAGTGGTTGCTAACCAATATACTTGGTGCTGTTCGTACATCTATCTGCCTGTGATCTACTATTTTGATGTTGGTTTTGTGAATTCGCTAAACTATTTTGATTATTTATATTGGAATTTAAACCCATATTTGCTTGACTTAAGCGCAATGCGACAAGACTTTGTACGCTTTGCTCAATAATTTGACTAATTTGATCATAATCAATCGCAGCATTTAAATTAACACGCGCGTCTAGAATTTCCATATTCAGACTATTGGGCGCGTTAGTATCAACGAATTCGATATTATAGAGTCGCGTGCTGGTGAGCATGGTATTGAAATTAAAGGCATAGAAATATTTGAATTTTCATGTGATTTTTCAATTAAAAAAATCTTGACTTTTTGAAGCATTTGAAGAAGTGTATTGTCGAGTACCATGTCTTTTAGGAGTGGCTCATCTACCGCGTCCTCTATTAGCTAATGAACGTGTGCTTGACTTATCTTTATCGAACTTTAAAAATTTCAAATCACTAATGTGAGTCAATTTTTTACAAAGAGGGCACTCGTTGTTGTCTTTCAACCAACTTTCAATGCACGGTTTGTGAAAAGAGTGGTTACACGGAGTAACCAGAACTTCTTGATTATTTAAAAATAGTTGTAAACAAATTGTGCAATGTAACTCGCTATTGGTTTGATGTATTTTAGATATATCCTCATTGCTATGTGCAACAGACATTTTAATAAATTTAAAAAAAAAAAATTTTAAAAATATCGCTTATTTGCTTTCCTTATCTTGGTGGAATTTTGCTAAGGGATGAAATAATATAATGTTGGTGTTAATTTGTTGAGCTAGATCGCATTTTGAGCTATTGAATCTAAAATTTAAAGCTGAAGGAAACTATTTGGGTATTTGAAAGTTTTATTACCCACCGACGAAATAATTGGACAACTTGTGCAACTAGAAATGCAACAAATTGTATTTCACAAATATTTGGTGGACACAAGAATCTTTTAGCTTCAGATAGACTTGTTGAAATAATTTGATTTAATAACAGAAAATAAAATTGAACTTCACACAGAATGTACGTCCAATCGGTCGTTCTATTTGGTCTATAACGCCAAATACACGAATATCCAGAAAGGATCTATAAACATTAAATTAAAAAATTAAAAAGTCGAATTTATATATAAACAAAAGGGAGAAAAGTATTTCGAACTAGTCTACTTGTCTGCCCCACGTTGGGCGAACCTCCCCATACACAACGGTCTATGGGGAGGTTCGTTGTAGCTTCGTTGTCCAGGCAACATTAAAAAATTTAGTTATATAGAGTCCCTATATAAGAGATATAAAAAAATGAGAACGAAAAAAAAAATGCGTTAACTATTTAATTTATTGCGAATTAACTCCTTAATATACACCAGCAGTATTGTTTAGATCGAAGTTACGATGCCTGCTCTTTTACCCACCCAACCATTGATCTATTGATTTTAAAAATGATTTAATAGATCCCTTTAAGAAACTATTTCATCCCTCAACCACCAAAGGAAAAAGCAAAATTTTCTACTTAGCCATAACTAACAAAATTTTATTTAATCAAAAAAATTTTTAGTTCAAACGTGGTAATGTAATCATTGTGATGGATTAGAAGTATTATTTAGCCAAATATATTTCATTTTTTTTTGTACGATAAAAATAGTATTTATCTCTTATTTAAATTTTAATAAAATTGAAAAAAAAAAACAAAAGAAAATACTGGCTGACAATCAAGATATTTTTTGTTGTTGTATTTGTTGTTCAAATCGTTTTTTATGTGCATGAATTAATTAATTAGATTAAATGTTAACATACGAACAATAAAAAAAATTACTAATATCGTAAAAATTTAATAAATTTGATTGAAATTAATATTCTTGTTAACTAAAATAACTCTTTAGTATGTAACATAGTGTATACAAGAATTTGTAAAGTTCAATGAACTTTAAGCAAAATCCTTATGTAAAAGTTTTTATTTTCTCTGTTTTAATTATATATAAAGAAACGTCAAAACTATGAGAGCGTGCAAACTATTGTCGTAGGTCAGTTGAAGCGTAGTTAACTAATAAAAAATGGAGAGTTGTGCTCAGAGCAAAGCTTGCGTTTTTAGCCGAGTTCCAAACCTAGCCCTCTTCAATTGATCTTCGATTAGATACACAAAAATTATTAATAGGGGTTTTTTGTTGTGTTTTTTTTTATTATAATTTTTTTTTTGTAGATTTTAACTATTATTGGGGTACTTACAGTCGTATGCAGCTGCTCGTAGAAAGGCCCTTCGAAGAGTAGATGAATCGACGATTTATATGTGGTTTCATGTAGAACATTTTTTGTTAACTATCTTTTAATAAGATTGCTAAATTAATTATGTTCCTTCATTTATATTTACGCTTTATAATTCGAAACTATTTCAATCAATCAAATTAGAATAAAATAATGAACTTATTTAAGAACTTAATTAATGCACTTTTTACAGACAGTTTTTTTTGTGTCACTTTTTCTTTTGTTTTGCTATAATTAATTTTTTTAGCTTTATAAAAATTTAATGCTGATTTTTTTATGATTTTTTTTTAACAAGAATTTTGTTACGAATTTTGTATAGAATTTTATATACAAGTTGCACTGAGATTTCCGTTTTTATGCTAGTGGAAGTGATTGATTGGCTGCTACGTGCCAAAACCATGCGTTTTTGGTGACTGAAAGCTTATGGCTAGTAACTATGAGTGGGAACCAGTTTTACTTCTTTCTTTTGCTCCAAAGAACTTGCATTGGGGCAAAGAGATATCTTTTGGTGCCACAAAAGAGAATCTATAAAATTTTAATGTTGTTAGTATTTTTTTTCTTGTACCAAATTATTAATACCTTTGGCTTAAGTAAAATACTAAAGTATTTTATTTCGAGTCCTGGCACGGGTATAAGCGGATTATGAAAAAAAATCTTTTATATCAATCAATTCGATTAAATTTAATATTCCATCGATTGATATATATTTTTTTTAATTGATTTTAAAGATTTTTTAAGATTAAAAATTTTTTAATTTCAATTAATTTGTCTTATTTTTGCCGTTCTGTGCGTCCACACTCAGAAAGATCTCGCCGGAAAATAATGATTTAATAAGTTTTTATCTTAGCAAAGCTCGGCTTAAGGCTTTTAGTACCAACTGAGAAAAATATTATTAAACAGTTGGTAAGAAACGTACAGGAATTCTGTATGTAAATGTTCGGATTTAGGGATGAATTCAAGGAGAAAAAAATTTTTTAAAATTTCATGTAAAAATATTTAACATGAATAAATGAAATCGAGAAAATATATTTTCAATACAAAAAATAGTAAAATGTAACCACAAAATTTAGGAAATTAAATACTTTATTTTATTTGATTGTATTTGCGTGTTTAGTTTGAATTGGCTGAAATTATCGCAAAATTAAAGTTCTAATTTTTTCAAAATTAATAATTTTGTTGTAAGTTCTGGTGTTTGCCAAGTTGTTCATTACAAACCAGATAAGATTCTTTTTTTAGTGGTATCTTAGCAGGAGATTTGTGGTTTAACCTGGTCGAATATCTTTAGCACTATACGTTCCAATAAGCCTTCCTTGCAAATCTTCAAGCAAATAATAACTGTGGCCAGTTTTTTCTCGAATTCGAGCTTTTAGAAACGCTGGACTGAGTTTTGCGTTGAAACTTTTAGTAAAGCTGCTCTGCACGAAATTTCTCCGAAAAACTTCTTGGCCTGTTTTGTATAAAACTGGTTTTGACCTTAAATTATATTGTTTTTCATTACGGTCATAAGCTTGGCGAATATTTTTCAATATGTCTTTTCGCAAAAGTGAAAGATAGTCATCGCGGCTAACTTCTATCAATGGTTCTTCTAAAAGATTAAGGTTTCTTATCAACTCATAAGTTGATCCGTGAGTTACCATATTAAAACCGTACAACGCATGATATGGAGAACATTTTGTTGCTTGATGAATAGAATTTCTCAACACGCACGATATTTGGGTAAGGTTTTCATCCCATTCAGAATGATCCTTCTTTATGTAGGCTCGAATTGCGGCTAAGAGAGAGCGGTTAACTCGCTCGGACGCGTTGGCCTGCGGTGAGTATAAGTCAGTAAAAATATGTTTGATCCCTAGTTGGGTTAAAAAAGCTTCAAAATCATTTAACTTGAATTGAACACCATTGTCTGAAATTATGTTTTTTTTTTTATTATAATTTGTTTTGTTTTTTCCCCCTTTTTTTTTTCTTTTAGGTATGAATATGAATACAGGGTACTTACAGTCGTATGCAGCTGCTCGTAGAAAGGCCCTTCGAAGAGTAGATGAATCGACGATTTATATGTGGTTTCTTGTAGAACATTTTTTGTTAACTATCTTTTAATAAGGTAGAGGTGAAAAATGTTTTTTAATAAAAATTCTTGAATTAAGAATGAAGTAAATTTTTTTTAATGGGCATAGCCAATGGTATTTCGAAAAGTGGTCAACTACTATGAGAAGTCCCATAAAACCTTTCTTGCTTCGTGGATACGGACCAAGAAGATCTATATATAAGCTCTGGAATAGTCGATAGGAGACAACTTGCTAACTTACCCATAGGGGCACGAAGTGTTGTGTTAGGTGCTTTTGTACTCTTACAAACGTCACATTTTCGAACGTAGTCTCTCACATCCTTGACCATTCAAGGCCAAAAGAAGTTTCGAAGCAACAAATCCAGGGTTTTACCTGTACCTCCGTGAGATGCAATTACCGAATCGTGAGCACGCGAAATGGCAATGGAACACATTTTCTCAGGAATCCAAAGTTTCCAAGAGTGCAACTCTTGCGTTTCATCACCGGTAGCATGTTCTGTTCGTTTATAAACAAATTTATCGAGGATTTTAAAATCTGGGAGTTTGGTTGAGTTTTGCAAAATGTTGTGTTTTAATGATTCATAATCCGGGTCGGTAAAATGAGATGACTGCAAGTCTATTTCCGGACCAACCTGCTCAAGAGATAAGATTTCATCAGCATTAATTCTCGATAAAGCATCAGGAACGATGTGCTCTTTACCCTTCCTGTGGCTAATAGAAAATTTATATCCTTGGAGTTTGAGGGCCCAGCGCGCAAGTCGGCCACTGAGTTTTGGTTGCCTCATTAACCAGAGCAGGCTGGAGTGGTCTGTAACTACCTTGGAGTTCAACATAACATCTAAATTTTTCGATTGCCTCCAAGGCAGCTAAACATTCGCGCTCGGTGACGCTATAATAGCGAGACATAAACGTGATGGGTTTTTCCTCTTCATCATCGTTCTTCTGCACAAGAACTGCGCCAATTCCAAAATCACTTGCATCACAATGGATATAAAACTTTTGAGAAAAATCAGGGTTTGCGAGTACCTGTGCAGTAGTAAGTAACTGCTTTAATCTTACAAAAGCTGCATTTGCTTCTTCTGTCCATACAAAGTTTTTTTTGGTCGACAAAGTGTCAGTTATGGGAAAAGTAACCTCAGAAAAATTGTGAATGAATCTGCGATACCATCCTGCTAGATCCATAAATCCACGAACTTGTTTAAGAGATTTTGGAACCGGCCATGACACAATAGAGTTGATTTTTTCAGGGTCTGCTGAAACTCCACCGTTCCCTATAACCAAACCAAGGTACTTAGTTTCTGTAACGCAGAAGCTACTCTTCTTAATGTTTAGTGTCAGATAAGCTTCCCTAAAACGGTTCGCAATTTATATTAAAATATTTATATGAGTTTGAAAATCTTCAGATACAATGCACATATCGTCTAGATAACCAAACACGCAGTGACTTAATTCAGGCAGAATAAGCTGATCCATTAAGCGGCACGTTGTGGACGGCGCATTGCACAGCCCAAAAGGCATTACTTTAAAATGATAAAGAGTCCGTCCAGGTATTGAAAAAGCGGTCATTTGTTTTGATTTTTCGGTCAAGCCGATTTGCCTGTAGGCATCTTTTAAATCCAATTTTGTTATAATGTTTGCTTTTGGTAAGCGGGAAAATATTCCTTCTATACTTTGTAAGAAGCATATTTTAATGCATCTTTTAATGTCACGCCGTTGAGTTTTCGTACATCAAGACACAGTCTGACCTTTCCAGGTTTGATAACAAGTCGCATTGGCGAACACCAAGCACTCGATGACTTTTCAATCACCCCTAATGCGAGCATCCGATCAACTTCTTCAAAAATTAATTTCTCAACGGCAGATGAGAAAGCAACTCAACTTCAAGGAAGCCTAGTACTTTATATGGTTTTCCATCTGCGGTGTTTACACTTGAAGTTTTACTTCGAAATTTTGGATGTTTGGAAAAATCTTCACGAGCTAATCCTGAACCCATGCAACTTATAGTGGCTCCAGTAGCCAGACGACCAAATTCTGTTTTATTTAAAAAATGCACTTGTTCGTAAAAACGATGATCATTATTATTAAATATGGATGAAACAAGTAATCGTTTCGTATTACGAAGTGTTTTAAAAAAATTTCGTATTCTTAAAGTTGAACGCTTTGGTTTGGATTAACATCAACTTCCGGAAATTCATTAAAGATCCGATTCCTTGTTTATTGATTTTTAAGTAGACGTTCATGATATTTTGAGCGGGGAAAAAAATTATCTTATCAATATCTTCATAAAATGGTTCTTGTTTCAAAATTTTAATTTGATTAATATTTTCTGAATCATATGGTTTTGTTTCATTTTCAAAAATTTTTATTTGCGAATCACTCTGTTTTGATTTTAAGTGAGCTAGCCGGCAATTGGGGGTTTAGAACATTATTAGAAACTATTTTGGAGGTATTCGGTTGTTGGTGAATACCCCATTGGCCAAGTTTTCGGACTTTTTTGCCGTACAAATAAGGCACTGAGGTTTATAAACGTTAGGCAAACCACAGCCGTAACAGAAAATTTTCCTCTCTCTTATACAATCCTCCCAATGGTGACCTTCCTCGTGGCAGTTCCAGCATTTAGGCTTGGATATTTCATTGGAATGTTGATGGAACGCTGCTATAACGCAATCAGCCTCCGAATCAAGGGGAAGATTTTTCGAGGAGGTTGCAATCTGTTCGATCTCAGAAATATTCTTTTTAAATGTTAAGCTGTTGTTTAAATTGGTTTTTTGTTGCGGTCGTCGGAACGATTCCTCTGCCAATAAGTTTTCTCGCATTTCACACAGTTTTCGTAAATGTGCCATTGAACGTATGGGAATGTAAAGAAGCTTATGGCGTATATCCGGTCGAAGATTTCGAGTAATGATCTCTATGAGATCTTCTTCTAGCATAGGTTCTGTGAGCCTATCCACAATTAAGGTAACCGCATCGTAAAAGATTTCGAATGGCTCATTTGGTTTTTGTTTGCGGTTGCGTAACTGTTCACGAATATCGTAGTTGGAGCGATAATCCTGAAACTGAAGATTTTTACATAGCGATGAGAAATCATTATTTAGACTATCGGCAGTCAAGGCTCGAGCTCTGTAAATAAACTCATTTACAGTTAAACCTTTAGAAGAGCCGTCAAATTTGAGATTCCAATTTTGGATAATACTGGTTATTTTATCCGAAGATAAATTTGAGTGGTTGCTAACCAATATACTTGGTGGTGTTCGTACATCTATCTGCCTGTGATCTACTATTTTGATGTTGGTTTTGTGAATTCGCTAAACTATTTTGATTATTTATATTGGAATTTAAACCCATATTTGCTTGACTTAAGCGCAATGCGACAAGACTTTGTACGCTTTGCTCAATAATTTGACTAATTTGATCATAATCAATCGCAGCATTTAAATTAACACGCGCGTCTAGAATTTCCATATTCAGACTATTGGGCGCGTTAGTATCAACGAATTCGGTGTCCGGATTAGATATTATAGAGTCGCGTGCTGGTGAGCATGGTATTGAAATTAAAGGCATAGAAATATTTGAATTTTCATGTAATTTTTCAATAAAAAAAAATCTTGACTTTTTGAAGCATTTGAAGAAGTGTATTGTCGAGTACCATGTCTTTTAGGAGTGGCTCATCTACCGCGTCCTCTATTAGCTAATGAACGTGTGCTTGACTTATCTTTATCGAACTTTAAAAATTTCAAATCACTAATGTGAGTCAATTTTTTACAAAGAGGGCACTCGTTGTTGTCTTTCAACCAACTTTCAATGCACGGTTTGTGAAAAGAGTGGTTACACGGAGTAACCAGAACTTCTTGATTATTTAAAAATAGTTGTAAACAAATTGTGCAATGTAACTCGCTATTGGTTTGATGTATTTTAGATATATCCTCATTGCTATGTGCAACAGACATTTTAATAAATTTAAAAAAAAAAAATTTTAAAAATATCGCTTATTTGCTTTCCTTATCTTGGTGGAATTTTGCTAAGGGATGAAATAATATAAAGTTGGTGTTAATTTGTTGAGCTAGATCGCATTTTGAGCTATTGAATCTAAAATTTAAAGCTGAAGGATACTATTTGGGTATTTGAAAGTTTTATTACCCACCGACGAAATAATTGGACAACTTGTGCAACTAGAAATGCAACAAATTGTATTTCACAAATATTTGGTGGACACAAGAATCTTTTAGCTTCAGATAGACTTGTTGAAATAATTTGATTTAATAACAGAAAATAAAATTGAACTTCACACAGAATGTACGTCCAATCGGTCGTTCTATTTGGTCTATAACGCCAAATACACGAATATCCAGAAAGGATCTATAAACATTAAATTAAAAAATTAAAAAGTCGAATTTATATATAAACAAAAGGGAGAAAAGTATTTCGAACTAGTCTACTTGTCTGCCCCACGTTGGGCGAACCTCCCCATACACAACGGTCTATGGGGAGGTTCGTTGTAGCTTCGTTGTCCAGGCAACATTAAAAAATTTAGTTATATAGAGTCCCTATATAAGAGATATAAAAAAATGAGAACGAAAAAAAAAATGCGTTAACTATTTAATTTATTGCGAATTAACTCCTTAATATACACCAGCAGTATTGTTTAGATCGAAGTTACGATGCCTGTTCTTTTACCCACCCAACCATTGATCTATTGATTTTAAAAATGATTTAATAGATCCCTTTAAGAAACTATTTCATCCCTCAACCACCAAAGGAAAAAGCAAAATTTTCTACTTAGCCATAACTAACAAAATTTTATTTAATCAAAAAAATTTGTGGTTCAAACGTGGTAATGTAATCATTGTGATGGATTAGAAGTATTATTTAGCCAAATATATTTCATTTTTTTTTTGTACGATAAAAATAGTATTTATCTCTTATTTAAATTTTAATAAAATTGAAAAAAAAAAACAAAAGAAAATACTGGCTGACAATCAAGATATTTTTTGTTGTTGTATTTGTTGTTCAAATCGTTTTTTATGTGCATGAATTAATTAATTAGATTAAATGTTAACATACGAACAATAAAAAAAATTACTAATATCGTAAAAATTTAATAAATTTGATTGAAATTAATATTCTTGTTAACTAAAATAACTCTTTAGTATGTAACATAGTGTATACAAGAATTTGTAAAGTTCAATGAACTTTAAGCAAAATCCTTATGTAAAAGTTTTTATTTTCTTTGTTTTAATTATATATAAAGAAACGTCAAAACTATGAGAGCGTACAAACTATTGTCGTAGGTCAGTTGAAGCGTAGTTAACTAATAAAAAATGGAGAGTTGTGCTCAGAGCAAAGCTTGTGTTTTTAGCCGAGTTCCAAACCTAGCCCTCTTCAATTGATCTTCGATTAGATACACAAAAATTATTAATAAGGGTTTTTTGTTGTTTTTTTTATTATAATTTTTTTTTTGTAGACTTTAACTATTATTGATTGAATGACATAGCGTGTTTTTTTGTCCTTTTTTTTTAGGTATGAATATGAATACAGGGTACTTACAGTCGTATGCAGCTGCTCGTAGAAAGGCCCTTTGAAGAGTAGAAGAGTCGACGATTTATATGTGGTTTCTTGTTGAACATTTTTTGTAAACTATCTTTTAATAAGATTGCTAAATTAATTATGTACCTTCTTTACGCTTTATAAAGTCGAAACTATTTCAATCAACCAAATTAAAATAAAATAATGAACTTATTTATAAACTTAATTAATGCACTTTTTAACACTTTTTACAGACAGTTTTTTTTTTGTGTTACTTTTTCTTTTGTTTTGCTATAATTAATTTTTTTTAGCTTTATGAAAATTTAATGCTGCTTTTTTTATGATTTTTTTTTTTTACAAGAATTTTGTATAGAATTTTATATACAAGTTGCACTGAGATTTCCGTTTTTATGCTAGTAGAAGTGATTGATTGGCTGCTACGTGCCAAAACCATGCGTTTTTGGTGACTGAATGCTTATGGCTAGTAACTATGAGTGGGAACCAGTTTTACTTCTTTCTTTTGCTCCAAAGAACTTGCATTGGGGCAAAGAGATTTCTTTTGGTGCCACAAAAGAGAATCTATAAAATTTTAATGTTGTTAGTATTTTTATACCTTTGGCTTAAGTAAAATACTTAAGTATTTTATTTCGAGTCCTGGCACGGGTATAAGCGGATTACGAAAAAATTTTTTATATCAATCAATTCGATTAAATTAAATATTCCATCGATTGATATATATTTTTTTTAATTGATTTTAAAGATTTTTTAAGATTAAAATTTTTTTTAGTTTCAATTAATTTTTCTTATTTTTGCCGTTCTGTGCATCCACACTCAGAAAGATCTCGCCGGAAAAGAACGATTTAATAAGTTTTTATCTTAGAAAAGATCGGCTTAAGGCTTTTAGTACCAACTGAGAAAAATATTATTAATCAGTTGGTAAGAAACGTACAGGAATTCTGTATGTAAATGTTCGGATTTAGGGATGAATTCAAGGAGAAAAAAAAAATTTTAAAAATTTCATGTAAAAATATTTAACGTGAATAAATGAAATCGAGAAAATATATTTTCAATACAAAAAATAATATAATGTAACCTCAAAATTTTGGAAATTAAATACTTTATTTTATTTGATTGTATTTGCGTGTTTAGTTTGAATTGGCTGAAATTATCGCAAAATTAAAGTTCTAATTTTTTCAAAATTAATAATTTTGTTGTAAGTTCTGGTGTTTGCCAAGTTGTTCATTACAAACGCCAGCTCCCACGCTTTCATTTGCCTTTGAGCCGTCAGTATTCCTGGCTTGATAGCCACTAGTAGCTTTTCTGTTTCCCATGTGGTTTTGTTTGAGAAGGAGACTTGGATGGTTTTACAGAAGTTGTATTTTGGGAGGCAGAGATCGCATTGTAATAGTCTTAGATTCTCGTCCTTAGTTATTTCGTCAAATAGCGCTGGGCTAGTGTTACTTGGTATAATGAAATTGTTGTCAATGATGAGCCTGACTGAAGATCAGAGCTTCTTTGTTCACAAGATGTAATGGTGGTTTAAAAGGAAAATCTTCAAAACAGCAGTTGAAGCAGTACGCATCGCTCGTGTGATCGTCGTTGCAACTTGCTGAGCTTGGCTTGAGCTGTTTTTTTTTTATTGTCTTACTCCACCATATTGATGCAGCATATAAGACGATAGGTCTCGTGATGAAACTATACATCCACATGGCTATTTTTTGACTAAGGCCCCAATTTTTGCCAATAAAACTTCTGCTGAACCGTAATGAGGCTCTTGCTTTGTTTATGGTGTTGTTTAGGTGTGGGTTCTCTGTGAGTTTATCATCAAGAGTCACACCTAAGTATTTGATTTCTTTTGAGAAGCTTATAGTTTCACCGAAATGAGTAGGTTCAGTTAGATTTTCTCTGACTCTTTTCCTGGTGAAGACGATGATGCTGGTTTTCTTAGGGTTGAGATTGAGCCCTGTTTCTCTGCACCATTTAGCTACTAGGTCGAGTGCTTTCTGGAGGAGATACGATAAAGTATCCTCGTATTTTCCTCTGATAAGGATCACGATGTCATCAGCGTAACCCTGCAAATCCAAGCCATTTGAGCTAAGAAGTTCTAAGAGTTCATCAACTACAATGGACCACAATATTGGAGAGAGAACTACGCTTTGTGGACAACCTTTTTCGGCGAGTACTCTGAGTTTTGCCGTGCCCTAAGTTGATTTCATATTTCTGACTTTCAGCACGTTTTTCACCCAAGTACTTGTTGCTCCATCAACACCTTTACTGGATGCATTTGCTTATATGAGTTATCAAAAACACTTTTAATGTCTAGTGTTGTGTGAACAACCCAAAAGCAAATAAAAACAAACAAATAATAATAACAAACAGACCACCTAGTCACAAGCAAGGTCATCAACGTAAACATACCTTGAAACACTGAGCACATGTGAGAGCAATATGATCAAGCTGAGTACTGCAACATAAGTTAAAACAATAAAACGGCATGAACGTAAACAATAAAAGAAATAGTGATTATGAATGAATCAGAGTAGTATGTAGACAAATGTTTGGTATTGCATTTCTGCGGAAGTCACAACAATCTTAAATGATTGGTTAAATGAAATATTTTGGAATGTGACTGGAAAATGGGTGTGTCCTAGGCTAAGAAAATACTGTAATCAATTATTATAAAAGAAAATTTAATTTAGAATAAAACACAGTTATTTTATGAATGACAGACTGGCAACATTGCCTTCCTTTTTTTATTTATATAAATCGCCCTTGTGGCCTTCACATACAGCGTGGCATGCTTAAAGCCAAAACCCTTGTTTAAAATATTTAGTTAGGATTTTAAATATTTTTGAACACAGCACCAAGCATAGCATGGCGATCCTGCGGACTCGAGCCTATTGGAATCCTGATTTGAGTGCTGTCTGTACGTAAAGTTTGAAACCAGATGTACCAATACTCCAGAGAAGAGCTGGATAAATTGTTCCAGCAACTGAAGCACCCTGCACTTTTTGTAGAGGAAGAGTACATCCCAGAGTTTGTGATTGAGACCTCTCAACAAGCACCGGTTTAAGTGCCGACACCAGTCACGGCTGAACCACAGAAGAAAAAGAAGACTAGAGGAGGCAAACAAGTACGGTGACGAAGGGAACTGGACAACCTATACAGAATGATCCATATAACAAAAGGGGCTGAGAAAATAAATTTCATTCAACAGCTGAAAAAATTGCAGTCGATGCCGTTGTAAAACTCACAGGATTTAAAAATGGTATGGACGATTGTACTCCCGAAAGCTAAGGAACAAACGAAAATCACAATGAATAACAACAATAACAACAATAACAACAACAGCATCAGCAGCAGCAATGAATACTGCATTAACAATATTATAGGGATAGTATCACTTATTTTCATAGTAATGGTAATAATTTACTTTATAAATAGGCATTTTAAAACTTATGTAAAAAAACAAATAATTAAAAACATAAATTTAAATAACACAACAACTAGCACAAAAAAAATAAAAAATTTTAATTAATAAATCTATATTCATATATACATACAAAACAATTACATAAAGTAAAAATGGTAGAATTTGAGACAAGGTGTTTTTACCAAGGATGCTTTGGGTTATTATTTAATAAGTATTGTGAGAAATAATGTAATGAAATTAAATGTAACATGATTGAATAAATAAGAGATTTTTAAGAATTGGTATGAAATAAGATAATAAAAATAAATTATTGATGGAAGTAGACTATGCAAAGCAAATATTATCTAGACTAAAAAAAAGTCCGAATAGAATTTACACGATTGAGTACATAACAGATACGTTACGAGATTTACAGAAAATAAGACTCAGGATTAAAGATCAACAAGAAAAAGTAAATTTTAATTTAATAGTGGAAAAATTAAATCTTTTTTAAAAACCTAAAGAATCTGAAAGAAAAGTTTTAGAAGGAAATAATAAAGAAAGCAATATGGCTTCATCAATATTTGATTACTGCTTCCAAGTTGATTCCTGAATTCCAAGGATATTTTCGTGATTTAAACAATTACATTGGTCTAATTGAATTTTATCGCGTACCTTGAAGGATGATAAACAGAAACAGACATTGATAAAATTCATTCTAGCCACGAAACCATCTGAAAAAGTAAAGAATAAAATTTTAACAGAAAGCAAACCAACTACTCTTGAAGAATTTAAAAGAACGCTTCAACAAGCATATATATCTAATAAGACTACCTCAAAACTTCACAGTGAGTTAGCACGAATAAATCAAGGTAGTTTGAGTGCTACTGTATTCGGGTCAAATATAGACAATGTACTAGCGTCACTAAATGAGCTACAGATTAGTGAGCAAGGTGAATCAAATCGAGAGATAATAGTAAAATTAAATTATCAAATTGGTTTCACAACATTCAAGAATGGTTTAGTTGAACCATGTAAATCTATTGTAATGGCAGCAAGACCTGTTAAGCTAGCAGAAGCCATTATGATAGCTTCAGAGATAGAACCAAATAATAGTACTCGAAAAATGCATTTTAATAAGTTTCATAGAGGTAGAAGCAATTATAATATAAATAGAGGACAATTTAGACAGAATCATTTTACAAATAATGGGAATTTTAGTACAAATCATAAATTTTACAGGAATTACAATAATAATGTAGGATATGATAACAGTAGAGGTAAAAATAGTTTTAATTTCAGAGGAAATAATAATAGAGGATTTAATAGAAATACTAATGATAACAGATGAGGCAACCAGGGAAACTGGAATGCCCCCGGTCAGTTAAGATAGGAAATAACATAGTTACATTCCTTATAGATATTGGAGCAGACATTTCTCTATTAAAGAGTAAGGTAGTTAATAAAGATGTTGATAGTAGTGAAATATGTTATATAAATGGGATAACTAATGAGGTGACGACTTTATTAGGAATTTCACAAATAAAATTATTATGGGAAGATTATAATATACTGCATAAATTTCATATTATAGATGATAATACAAACTTAGGAACAGACGGAATTTTAGGTAGAGATTTTTTAATAAATTATAATTGTAAAATCGATTGTGAGACGTATACACTAGAAATTACAACTGATGATGAGAATTTAGTACTACCAATGAATATGCAAATGAAAGTTATAAAGGACATCAGAATTCCTCCAAGAGCAGTGACAGTAATGGCTGTAGACATAGATGTAGATGAAGAAAGTATAGTTTGTGGTAAAGATATTACAAAAGGAGTATTTGTAGCAGATGCTATAATTCCAGCAACAGGAATAAAACACGTGAAATTTTTTAATACAACTAATAAGGAAGTTCTGCTATCAAGATTAATACTGGGTATAGATCAGATGAAGAACTATGAGATATTACATTTTAAAAACATCATGCCAGATGAGAACAGATTCCAAAAATTACAAAAAGTAATTAATAAAGATAATTTAGATAAGAAGGCAAAAGAAACAGTATTAGAAATATGCAAAGATTATCAAGGTATTTTTCACTTAGAAGGAGAAATTTTGACAAAAAATAATTTTGATGACATTAAAAACTATAGGACTCCACATGCTAATTTAAGAGAAATAGAAAATCAAGTGCATAAATTATTAGATGAAGATAATGTTGAACCTTCAGTTAGCCCATATAACTCACCCTTATTAATAGTTCCGAAGAAAAGTACAGGAGAAAATAACAAATGGAGACTAGTAGTTGACTATAGAGCATTAAACAAGAAAGTCGTGGATGACAAATTTCCTTTAACTAGACTAGAAGATGTTCTTGACAAATTAGGTAAAGCAAAGTTTTTTCACTTTAGATATGACAAGTTCATTTCATCAAATTCCGTTACACCAAAAATCAAGACCATTGACAGCATTTTCTACTGTGTCGTGTCCACCTGCCAAGTGTCTCCGACTCTGATCAGCTTCCTGCTAGCTTGTTGTCTGCGCTGGTACGCTTGCGAATGCGCGGCTATTACTCGTCGGATATGGGGTGGTTCTTGCCAAGCGAAAACTAGCAGCAGTGAACGACATAAATAAAAATCGTACCAGTCTTGATACCCCAAAAAATTGCCTGCGAATAATAATTAGTCAAAACCAGACAACGAGAAAAATGAAGAAAAAAAAACCAAAAAAAGTTGACGGCTCAGTTACCGTTAGTTACGGTAACCGTGAAAACCTTCACTGCTCGGTTAGTTACCCGGAGAGGAACGACTGTCAGCTCTTGGCCGTTTTTGCGAGCCGATGTGATGGTGTTGTTCCATATGGCTAAATGCCAACCTTGGTGATCTTAAGGTCAATTTGATAAAATCACCCCAAAGCTAAGAGATACTTACGCCTAGCGCATTTCAATCCACGCAACCTGTAATTACGACAATTATCTATTCATCGCTCACTAAAATCGAAGGAAATAGATGATGTGGTTTTGGTTTTAAAAATACATACATATTTTATTTTATTTTATTATATTTTATCAATACTTAGCTATTTGTACAAAGTGAATCTACATAGTTATAAATAGCTTAGATTTAATTTACATTAATTCTTTTTCATGTAAGTGTAAGTTGGCACCAAAATTAGTCTTTAACAAAAAGAGATTTTTTTGTTTTATTTATTTATAACCTTTAACTAATTAGTATCATTTCCAGTACAATTTCATTATAAAAAAAAACTTTCACCATTATAACAAATTTGGTGCTTTGTAACTAGCTTAATGCATATAACAAAATAGCGAAATACTTAAATTCATTAATGTGATTGGTGTTTACATCTATCTTACCTAATTACTATATCAACTTTAAGTTTCTTGGGCTAATCCCGTAATAGCATAGCGTATTATTAAGCAAAAAATGAAAGGTGGTTGTAACTCGAAGCAAATTGTAAATAAAGACATCTCAAAGCCAGTTCAACGAAGTGTTTATCTTTCAGCACAAAAAATACAAGTTTTGAAGTTAAACGGTGTTTTAATTTTATCGAAAAATCCACTTCATTTTATTTGCCTTGTTAGTAAGTTTTCTTGTTCAAATTATCTACGATTTATGTTTGAATTGAATTTTATTTCCGTTTCCTATAACGATAAATTATATTTTGCCTTTTTTCGAATTTTATTTTATATCCTTTTTATTTGAATTCAAATTATCGTTTAGCCTAATTTGAACTGAAGTTATGTCCGTTTTATTTACATTTCCATTATTTGTTTTTCATCTCTATTTTCACCGAAAGTTATTTCCATTTTATTTGAATTTAAATTATTTCATTTTTTTGTTGGTTTATTTTAACCAAAAGTTATATTCGTTTTATTTGAATTTAAATTCTTTCTTTTTTTTTTGTTTATTTTAACCAAAAGTTTTTATTTTTTTTTCTTTGTTTATTCTGAAAGTTATGCTCGTTTTATTTGAATTTAAATTATCTTTTTCCCTTTCAAAAGTAAATGTTTTAATTTGTAATGTTTTTGTTTAAGATTCTACTTAGCCTAGCACTAGTTTGAAATTAATTCAAGGAAACGCTAGTATCGAAAAGTAGAAGAAATTAAATGGGAGAGTTCAACCAAGAATTACAATATTAAGGCTCTTTCGAAAATATATTAAAAACTTAGAATGGCATATAAACGCATGATGATGCTATTTTCTCGAAATATTTTATCTCAATAACACTAAAAATATACCTATATCTACCAATTTCTGACTTAGTTAAATCTCTAGTACAAAATTAGAATATAAAGTGTCTACACAATATGATCATTTAAATAGCTGAATCCTTACAGCCATTCGGGAATAACCTTATTTACTAAAAAAAAATCAAGATAAATACAAAAATACTTAAATTAAATTAACGACGTCAAATTAAATGAAATTTAATGAAATCAAATGGTTGTACCCGCTATCAAAAATGGGCGAATTTAACTAAAAAGTTAGCTAGGGCTTACATCGAAAACGCATAGATTTTTAAATGGTCAAAGCAAAAATGTTACATGTGAAGCTGTTTTTTTTTCTAAATACCTGACCTCGACATAGGTGGTACTGATGATGACGACTATGATGATGTCATCGCTGGTGATGATGATGAGGTTGCTGAAGCTATTGTTATTGGTTTGATGCTTTTGTTGTGATGATTCCTTTGAATGTTGGTGTATATGGCGGTGATGCTGTGGTTGAAGCTGTTAATTTTGATGCCATTGTTGTTTTATAAGATGGTTTTGTGGTGATGATTTTGTTGGTGGTGTGGTGGTGGTTTTGGTATTATTTTTTTATAGAATTTCATGTTTTTTTTTAGTGTAATTGGTTTTTTTTTTCAGAGTAATTGTTTGTGTTATCTTCTTTTTCTCAGTTCCTTTTATTATTTTTCAGTTTATTTGTGTCTTATATTTTTTTTAGTGTATCGTTTTCAATTGGTTTGTTTTTTTCTTCTATTGTTCACTCATTAATTTTTTTTTATTTTTTATTTCTGTTGTTTCTATTTTTCAACTGGTCACTCTTTGACCTTATTTCCGTTTAATTTGTATTACTTTTTCTCAGTTTTCACTCTACTAATTCTTTCAGTTTTTATTAGTTTCATCTTAATTTTTTTCTCCTTTAAATTTTTTTCAGCTATTCACTCTTTCTTTCCCTTTGTTATTGTTTTTTCCAGATTATTTATTTTGTTTTGTTTGTTTTTTTTTTTTCTTATTTTGGACTTTTATGTCCTCGTTTTTTCAGAGTATCTATTTTCTGGCAATCTTCACGTTTCATCTTTGTTTTTATATTCACTCATTTTGTAGTTAAACGCCCACATTGTTTTATTCCTTCATTTCATTTTTCCAGTGTATTCACAGTTCTGTTTTCGTTCTCATTCTTCATCCGTGTAGTTATTTTATTTATTCTCTTCTTTTTTTTATTTCTTATTCTTTTGTTCCAGTTTTTATTTTTTCTCAGTGTAAATCTTTCTGTTCACTGTCACTATGTTTATTCTTATCTGTTTTTTTTCGTGCGCTTTTTTAATTTACTTTCGTTTCACTTCTTTCAGCTCTATTGTTTTTTTCTCATGAATTTGCACTTCTTTCAGCTTTATTGTTTTTTTTTCTATTAGCTCAACTTCTATGTTTTATTTATTTTAAGCTTAGTTTCCACGTTATGTTTATAATAATTGTTCAACTTATTTTAAGCTTTATTTTCACCTTTTGTTTGCTTCTATCTTTTAGTTATTTTAAGCTTTGTTTTTACGTTTTGTTTATTATATTTGTTCAACTTATATTCAGCTTTATTTTCACTGTTTGTTTGCTTCTATGTTTTATTTATTTTAATCTTAGTTTCCACGTTATGTTTAAAATATTTGTTTAACTTATTTTAAGCTTTATTTTCACTTTTTGTTTGCTTCTATGATTTAGTTATTTTAAGATTTGTTTCCACTGTTTGCGTGTTCCTTTAAGTTATTTTAAGCTTAGTTTTTACGTTTTGTTTATTGTGTTTGTTCAACTTATTTTAAGCGTTATTTTCACTTTTTGTTTGCTTCTATGTTTTAGTTATTTTAAGCTTTGTTTCCACTGTTTGCGTGTTCCTTTATTTAAGTTATTTTAAGCTTAGTTTTTACGTTTTGTTTATTATATTTGTTAAACTTATTTTAAGCTTTAAAAACACTATTTGTTTGTTTCTATGTTTTAGATATTTTAACCTTTGTTTTCACGGTTTTATTTTTTTTTTCTTTTACGTTAGCTTTTGTCACCTAGGCGAGATCTGACACCAAATGAATGCCGCACAACCGCATACGCCGAGTACTCTACTCGCTGTTATTCTTTTCTTTCGCTCGTGTTCTTTCGGTTATGTTCATCTTGCTTTATATTTAGTTGATGTTATTTTTCTTTCCATTTTTCTTTCGTTTTGGCTGACTCCGAAGTTTTGGGTTTTTTGTTGTTGTTGTTTTTGTGGCGTAATTATGTGTCTCGTTCTTTTCTTTCTCTTTTTTTTATATGTACCGCAGCAGGAGGAATGAACAAGGAACCTTCTGAAAAATATGATTTTATCTACCACCAAACGTCGATAAAATTACGTAAGGCTGAGACGATGGCGATGACGTGTTGCTCTTAAGCCAGCCACGCATCTGCTTCAACGACGCTGGCGTCACTCGTGCTGCTGCTGCCGCTCGCCGGCGTATACCGAGCGATATTTATATGGTTGACGCTGCTGATGGTGATTGTAGTCGTTGCTGTGGCGAACGTTTTTTTTTTTAAACGTTATTAGCTTCACTTCTTGTCTGTCACGTATAAATCTTGCAAGGCATTTTCAACCAACTTCACTGCACGAGCATTAAATTTTAGAAGCTAAGCCAAGATTGGCAGATCGAATAACCGTCATAAAAGCTTATTTTTGTTTGGTTTCAAAGCTTTTCTCATGCTCGAGCCTAAAACTAGTGGCGCTTATCCAAAGTTACTGAACGTTCAATTCAAATTTAATTAAAAAAATTCACGTAACTTGATTTACCTAACTGAAATAATGGAAAGCACTTTCAAATAGACAGACTATTTTACTGTGACATATACTACGTAAGGATGGACTAAAAAGAATCAATAAGAGTTAATATACTATCGGTTGGGCGACCGCAGTCAGACTGAATGTTCAAACTAAAATACGCGTTGGAGTCACTGCGCGAGAATAAGCCGTTTTCTTGTTGAACATTTTTTAAAACCAACCCGATGACGACTAAGATAGACAAGAAGAAAAAAAAACCCCCCTAAAACTGAGCAGAGTAAATAGGCCGATGAAATTTTTTTTTTTTTGGTTTCCTGTTCAAATTTGAATTTAAATTCAAATTCATTTTTGAACAGGAACCCAAAATGTGCGTCCGTTTGTTCTTGGTAGTGGTTCAGGCGCACCTGACAACTGATGCAGGTCACTACCAATTCAAACGTGGGCCATTTGGTTTAAAAATTTCAACAAATAGTTTTCAAAGAATGCTTTCGCTTGCACTTAGTGGTCTACCAGATGCAGCATTTGTATATATCGATGATATAATAATGTGGTGTTAGACGTATAGGGTCCTATGTTTGCACTAATCACGAACTGTTCGTGATGAGTGTTTGGTGTTTATGGAGCGCACCAACGCTCAGATATTATGGCTAAAAGCCGCGCTTATGAGAAGATTTAAAAGAGATTGGTTTAAGCTTGTGAGCTCATTCAATGTCAGAAAATCTCTCTCTTTATTTTCAAATTTAAATTCTTAAATACTAAAAAAACCAGTATTTTCTTAAAACTAATTTACAATTATTTTGACACAATTTCCAAGTCTCCTCCTATAATACAAATATCTATAATTGGATTGGTTAACAATTAGTCATATTGATTTGGGTTGCATAGGCAGTTTTGTCCTGTTCTATTTATGTTTAAAATTGCTTAAGGCGTGTAGAACTGAAAGAGATATGTAGAATAATGCTGACGCTTGGTCAGTCTGTCACCATCGTCAGCTACGCTGCTACGAAGCGTCAGTCTGTCGTCATCGTCAGCTATGCTGCTACGAAGCGTCAGTCACACTTCTGTTGGTGTAACATGATGCGTTTGTTTTGCCGTTAGTTATAGAGTGCAGTTATGAGTTCAAGGTAAATTGTTTACTCTGCTGTTCAGCATGTTTGAAATATGAAAGTGAGTGTGTAATTTATTTGGGTTTAATTATTGTCATGTGTTAACCAGTTGTTCTAACTGGTGGTCTTTATGTTTTTAGGAGATGATTGTCTAAGTACACTACACCCTTACCCTTAAGCGAAAATTTACTTGTGAATTTTTAAGATGTTGGAGGGTTGGAAAAAGTGTTGTTTTGTAAACATTATTATAATTATATGTGACTTATTATATAGGATATTAGTTTATTGTCTATTTTGATATTAATGTTTTAGCGTATCATAATTTTAGTTTTTTTTTTATTAATAATATTGCTTTTGTAATTCTATAATTTGTTATGCATTCTTAACATTTTAATTTATTAGATAACTTAGACTATTATCTTCTATGCTAAGTCAAGTGCTTAAAAATCTTTTTAACATATTATTATGGAATTTTCTAGGTTTGCTATTAATTTCTAATATGGAGTTTACTCCTTCTCTACGAATAGTTTTATATGGTCCGTGGTATGGACTTTGGTTTTTCTTTCTAGTTTCTAATTTTACTAAAACTAGGTCTCCTTCTGAGAAGTTTGATATATTTACATTTTTGTCAAAATCAATTTTTCGGTTTTGTTTTACTAATTTAATTATGTCTCTAGCTTTCTTTATGGAAGATCTAAGTCGAATTTTTAATTCGTTAGCATAATCATCAATATTGTATATTTTACTTTTGTCATTTATTATGTCATTTGGTAGGATCTGTAATTTTCCAAAAATTAATTCATGAGGGGAGGTAACCTGTGTCTACATGTGGAGTTGTGTTATATGCAAATGTATAGTACGGAATCCATTTATCCCATTCCCCATCGTCTGAGAAAGAAAGAAGACACTCGTTGAGAACCCTGTGGTTTCTCTCGAGGGCTCCTATTGTTTCGTGATGATAGGGTGCTGAGAAAACTTGTTCTATCTTCAACAATTTGCATATATTCCTCATGAGTTCGTTGGTAAATTCTGTACCCTTGTCTGATCTCAATATTTTGAAACAACCGTATTTTAAAATTAATTGTTCTACCAGTGTTATTGCAATCGACTTTGCGTCTTTTGTTTCGATTGGGTGAGCAATGACAAATTTACTAAGATCACATTGCATTGTGAGTATGTATCGATAACCGTTTGAAATTCTGAGTGGTCCTACAGTGTCTATTGTAACTGTTTCAAAGCTAGTTGTCGGAGTGTCTGTTATAGTCATCTTTTCTTTTATATATCTCGTCTGTTTGTTGCGAGCACATTTTTCAAATCTGTTTATATACTTTTTTACCATTTGCCGCATGTTTTTCCATGTAAAGCGCTGTTTTAGTTTTAGTATTGTTTTTCTAATTCCTAAATGTCCTCCCTGGGGTGAATCATGGAATTCTTTTATCAATTTATGTTGGATGGTTTTACTTGTTATATTTTTTGGGGGTTCGTATATTAATATGTTAAGCGATTTATTGTTCTTTAATTTTTTCTTCTGCTGCAGCTTATTAAATTTTCTTTTTAGTACGTTTTTATCAATTATTTCAAAAATAGCATCATTTGCCTCTAGCGCTAGGTCTTTTATATTATTTTTATTCATAAGAGATGATAGTTTCTCCCAAGTCGAATCTAGATTCGTTGGA
Organism: Dichetophora obliterata; assembly: GCA_963920525.1. Taxonomy (NCBI): domain Eukaryota; kingdom Metazoa; phylum Arthropoda; class Insecta; order Diptera; family Sciomyzidae; genus Dichetophora; species Dichetophora obliterata. The sequence goes on along the minus strand of OY986437.1, from coordinate 154,767,134 downwards.
TTGTCGATATCATCTAAAATTTCAACACGTGTATTGTTCTTATCGCTTATAATGAACTTTAATCTTTTTATATTTTTGACGTCAGTAATAGATGTGCAATCCCATATGAAAAGTTGATCAGACTCGTTCTGAGATGTGCAGTTCTCTTGTTCATTTTTATTTGCTAGCTTCTTTTTAGTTCCCCTTGTTATAACCAATGCTTTATTTTGAGTTTTGTCCTCTTCTGAGGGTATCATATTTATTAAAATTTCCGAATTTAATTGAATACGTGATAGCGCGTCGGCGTTGGTGTTGATTTTTCCTTGTTTAAATTTGATTTCAAAATCATAATCTGAAAGATCTAGTCTTATTCTTGTCATTTTTGATGATGGATTCTTGTGACTGAATAATGAGACTAAAGGTCGATGGTCCGTCACAACAATGAATTTTCTTCCGTACAGGTAAGGTTTAAAAAAGATAATTCCCCAGTGGATTGCAAGTAATTCTTTTTCAATAATTGGCTTGTTAAGATCATGCTTTTGCAAGGTTTTGCTTGCGTAAGATATGGGCAAGTCATGTCCAATTTCTCCCTGTGATAGAATCGCTCCTAATGCAAAATTTGAAGCATCAGTTGTTACAATAAAAGGTTTTGTAAAATCCGGATATTGTAATATTGGAGGTTCTACTAACTTTTGCTTAAGCGTTTCAAAAGCATATTGACATTGTTCTGTCCATTTGAATGGTTGGCTTTTCTTCAATAGGTTATTTAAACATTGTGCAATTGTCGCGAAGTCTTTTATAAATCGTCTGTAGTAGTTACAAAAGGCTACAAATCGTCTAACGTCGTCTGCGTTTTTTGGTAAAGGATAATTTTTAATTGTGTCATACTTTGAGGGGTCTGTCTTGATACCTTCTTGTGTTATCAAATGTCCTAGATATACTACCTCCGGTCTTAGAAATTTGCATTTTCTTGCATTCAGTTTTAAATTATATTTTGAAAGTCTGTCAAAAACTTTAATTAGATTGTCATTGTGATGCTGTAAGCTGCATCCGAATATTATAATGTCGTCGACATATAGGAATGCTTCTGAGCTTAAACCTGTCAACGCTAAAGTAAGCATGCGTTGAAAACTGTTTGAGGATATTTTCAATCCAAAAGGTAGTCTTTTAAATTGGTAGTGACCGTCATTTGTCGAAAAAGCTGTCAGAGGTCTTGATTTTTTGTCGAGTGGTATTTGGTGGAAGGAACTAGTCATGTCAAGTGTTGAGAAATATTTCGCTCGTCCTAATTTGTCTAATACATCATCTATTCTAGTAAGCGGAAATTTGTCGTTTACTAATTTGTCATTTAATTTTCTAAAATCGACAACTAATCGCCATTTTTTAGTGTCGTCGGTGGATTTTTTTGGTACTAGTAATAATGGTGCGTTGTAAGGACTGACTGAGTTTTCTATAACATCGTTTTCTAGCAATTCTTTTATCTGTCTATGTATTTCTTCATCATGAGTTTGAGGTAATCTGTAGTTCTTTATGTAAGTTGGTGAATTATCATTCGTGGATAGTGTTTGAGTATAAAAATTGTTTACTGTTAGTTTTTCATTCTCTAAATGGAAAATGTTTTGGTATTTTCTAAAAATTTCTATTAGAGGATTATTTGTGTTTATGTTTAATTCTTGAAGTAATGTTCTGAACCGTTTGTCATTGTTGTTATTGTTTTGTTTCACTTGTAAGTAGTTTGAGAGTGATTTCATTTTTGGTGAGAATTTAGTTATTTTTACTTCTACATCAGTCGTGTTCAATAATTTAATGTGGCATTTCCCTTTTGCTGGTATTATTGAGTTTGCTATAAATATGCCTTTTTGAATCTCTTCGTTTAAAATAACTTTATAATCTGTTATGTCTAGAAAAATGGGGTGTATTATTTCTGTCCTTGGTGGTATTCTTATGACGTCGTATGCATGTCTGTTGATGTGTAAATTTATAATGACGTCGGTATTGTCTAGTACTGTAGTCATTGTTTGTGTTTCGTAGTCTATTTTGCACATGTATTTTGAGAAAAAATCTCTGCCTATTATGCCGTCTGTTCCTATTGGAAAATTATTGTTTACAGCATGAAATATATGAGATACTATACTGTGTTGGAAGTCAAGATCTAATTTCACTGTTCCTAGTGTAAGGATTCCATCGTCCGTAATGCCTGTTAATTTGCATTGCCTTTATTTCATTAGTTCTGTGTCATTATTTAGGTTTTCAACTTTGCAGATTGAGATATCCGCTCCTGTGTCAATTAGGAACTTTAAATGCTTGTTTATATTATTACATTTTAGAATTATGTAATTCGTAGTGTTATCCGATATGTTGTATATGTTTAGTTTCGCTGTCCTGGATGATCTTCTATCGTGATCTCCGAGCGATCGTCGTTTCCTTGGTCTTCATTGTTAAAAACATACAATCTGTTATTATAGTTTCTATTATTAGAATTTCTGTTTGTGGTGCTATTGTTGAAATTGCGTCTTTGCGTATTCTGGTTATTATTTCGTTGGTTATTATTTCTGAAATTGTTTCGACTGTTATTGTAGCTCTGATTTCTATTATTTTGGTTTTGTCTGTATGTGGTGTTGTTATGCGGTCGTTGCATAAATGTGTTATTGGTTCTGTTATGTTGTTGTAAAGTGTTGTAGTTGTTTCTGTTGTTATGCTGTCTTCTAAATGAATTGTTTGTGTTTATATACGGTTGTCTGTTGTATGAATTGTTGTTTGATCTAAAATACAATAGTTGGTTGTTCGTCTTAATATTTTTCTCTAGTTCTAAAGCTAAATTTATCGCTTCGATTAGTGATTTTGGTTGAGATGCAAATATAGTATTTTTTATATCGTCGCTTAAACCATTTTTAAAAATTGTCAATGCATAGGATTCATTCATTTTCATGACTAAATCTCTTTGTTGATCGTTAGTTTCAGGTGTGAGTTCTTTGATTTGTAGGTTGTTTAGTTCAGAAGTTAGGTTAAGTAGTTTGTCTCTGAAATTTGTCACTGTACCGTTCCGTTGTGTCAGTGTAGCAAGTTGTGTGTGAATTTGTGCGGTTGTTAAGTTACTTTTGAAAGTATTTGTAAGAATTGTTTTAAGTTTTGCAAAAGTGTCTATGGTTGATGTGTGTCCTAAAGTTGTTCTTACGTTCGAGGATAGCTTTACATTTATTACAATATTTATTAACTGTTTTTGTCGTTCTGCTGTGTGAGTATCGTTTAGTATTTCTACGATTGCTAAAAATGCATCTAGGTCTTTATGATTTCCAGTGAAAACTGGTATTGTTTTCAAAATTAGTTCAAGATTGAGTTCAGACATTTTGGGTTCTTTGTGTTTATCTACCGTATGATTTAATAAAAGATTTTGTGTTTCTTTTAATAGAATAAGGAATTGTTCGCTCAATTCGTATGCTTCTAACGTGTTTATTTCTTCAGCAGTTTTATTGAAGTGCGATTTGTATCTATTTAAGTAATTACTTTTTAAATCAATTGTTTGTTTTGTATATTTTCTGTTTGAAGATTTTTTTATGTTCAGATTTATTTTTTGTACTTCGTTAAAAATTTCATGTAGCTCTTCCATTAAATTATAAATATATATATATGTATTTTTTTTCTTTTACATAGTTTTGTTGTTATAAATGGGTCTTAAATACAATATCTACAAAATAATATTGAATTTTTCTCGATAAAATCGAATCTACTTAGTCTAATCTTACATTTATTACATTTGAAACATTCCGGTTTCCTTTGTATTGAAAATAGAAAATTTTTCCTATATCAATTATTTTTTTATTGCATGCTATGCAATGTTTTTAAATAGTGGACCATAGCATCCTTGATATTTACAAAGTGTTACAGTTTTCGTCATTATAATTTTGAAACATTTATTAAATTTTAAATAATATTAAACACTGACTCTGTTAATGTGTTTCCTTACGTATTTTTTGTAATATTGATTAATTTTATACATAATGTAAGCTATTAAAGAGATTATTGCTATAGTTATTATTACTGTCCATGTCACCCAATATTGTTGTCGATATTCTCATTTATCGTTATCTGTTCTCTATTTTCGTTATTTAACATGGCTAGGTATTTAAATATATAAGTTATATTTGGTAACATTCAATTCAATTAAAATAATTTGGAATAAAAAAGTACATTAATTTAACAAAATTTCATTTTATTTGTTCTTCTTTGTCCTTTTTTTATATTCTTCTATAGTAATCCGTTTTGGACCGGCGTTGTTCAAACTAGTTGGGACGTATTTTGGATACTCTGCAGTTAATTGTTCAGGCTGGTATTCTTCGACTTCGTTTTTGTCAGTAGGGATTAAGAACTTTTCCCATTTTGCGAAAATTAGGTTTATTTCGTCTTGTGTTGACATTGAAAACGTGTAATATAATTTAAAAATTGAATGGTAAAGTAAGTCCAGAAAAGGTTGGAGGATTGGTTACAGGATATATTTTAGTAGTTGCAGGATCGAATCGGGCAGGATCGCCATGTGGTGTTAGACGTATAGGGTCCTATGTTTGCACTAATCACGAACTGTTCGTGATGAGTGTTTGGTATTTTTGGAGCGCACCAACGCTCAGATATTATGGCTAAAAGCCGCGCTTATGAGAAGATTTAAAAGAGATTGGTTTAAGCTTGTGAGCTCATTCAATGTCAGAAAATCTCTCTCTTTATTTTCAAATTTAAATTCTTAAATACTAAAAAAACCAGTATTTTCTTAAAACTAAATTACAATTATTTTGACACAATTTCCAAGTCTCCTCCTATAATACAAAAATCTATAATTGGATTGGTTAACAATTAGTCATATTGATTTGGGTTGCATAGGCAGTTTTGTCCTGTTCTATTTATGTTTAAAATTGCTTAAGGCGTGTAGAACTGAAAGAGATGTGTAGAATAATGCTAACGCTTGGTCAGTCTGTCACCATCGTCAGCTACGCTGCTACGAAGCGTCAGTCTGTCGTCATCGTCAGCTATGCTGCTACGAAGCGTCAGTCACACTTCTGTTGGTGTAACATGATGCGTTTGTTTTGCCGTTAGTTATAGAGTGCAGTTATGAGTTCAAGGTAAATTGTTTACTCTGCTGTTCAGCATGTTTGAAATATGAAAGTGAGTGTGTAATTTATTTGGGTTTAATTATTGTCATGTGTTAACCAGTTGTTCTAACTGGTGGTCTTTATGTTTTTAGGAGATGATTGTCTAAGTACACTACAATAATCTTTGGATCTAGTTTAGAAGAACATAACAAGAATCTGTCAGAAGTTTTTAAAAGGTAACGTAGATATAATTTAAAGTTAAATCCAGGTAAATGCAAGTTTCTGAGACCAGATGTCCAAAATATACATCTAATAACTGATCAAGGTGTTACTTCAGATCCAAGTAAATATCATGTGATAAAAAGTTACCCGATTCCGACAGATGCGGACAAAGTACGTAGGTTCGTAACTTTCTGTAATTATTACAGGCGTTTTATTCAAAATTTTGCTGATATAGCAAAACCCTTAAATCAATTGTTATAGAAGCAATTTTCAAAAATGATTTTCAAATGGTCGCAAAGTTGCCAACAATCTTTTGAACTTCTAAAATAAAAACTTATGTCACCACCTGTATGAAGTTATCCGGATTTTCCGAAACCTTTCATACTAACCACAGATGCTTCAAATTTTGCATTAGGAGCAATTCTTTCTCATGGAGAAATAGGTAGTGATAAACCAATAGCACTTGCAAGTAAGTCTCTTAACAAGCATGAGTTAAATAAAGCGGTAATAGAAAAATAACTATTAGCCATACATTAGGGAATAAAACATTTCAGATCATATTTATATGGTAGAAGATTTAAAGTACATACAGATCAAATACCTTTAGTAAGTTTATTTACTCATAAGGATCCATCATCACGATTAACCAGAATAAGAATAGATTTAATGGATTATGATTTTGATATCATATTCAAACAAGGTAGCATGAATACGAACGCTGATGCGTTATCTAGAATTAAACTAAGTTATGAAAAATTAAAAGAAATGGTGCCAATCAATAATGTAAATGTGCTAACAAGAGCAATGAAGAATAAAGAAACAAGTGATACAATAAGAGAAATACCCTGGGACACGTCGCCATTGGAGTGTATATGGGAGTGTATATCTGAAACTAGAGGAGTAAAAAAGTTACAATTTGAGAAAGAAATTAAGAAAGGCCAAAATTATGAAATATATGAATCCAAAACTATGTTGCATGTTAGATTCAATCATAAGAAAATTTATTTTGAAAAAATTGTTATCTTATACAGAGCATGAACATTTGTATAAATTATCGCTAGCGAATGATGATAGAATATTTGAGGAAATATCTGTGCACAGATTTGAAAAGATATTTAATGAGATTCAGAAAGATAAAAAGAAAAATTGTCTAGACATATTATTATATAATGCTCCAAAAAGAATAGAAAATGTAGAAGAAATGAAAGATTTAATAAAAAAGTATCATGATTCAAAATCATCAGGCTATTGTGGAATAAGAAGATGCAAAGCCAGATTAAAGCAAAGATACGTTTGGAAAGGGATGAACAAAATGGTTAGAGAATGTATTAACAATTGCGAGATTAGTAACCAGGTAAAAATAACTAAATACACAAAAGAAAAATTAATAGTGTCAGATACGCCAACGACATCATTTGATGTAGTAACAATAGAAACAGTAGGTCCTCTCAGACCATCCAATTCATACAGATACATACTTACAATCCAATGTGAACTTACAAAGTTTGTAGAAGCATTCCCACTATTTACAAAAGATGCAGTTAGTGTAGCAAAAACGATAGTAGAAAAATTTATATTAAAATATGGTTGTTTTGGAAAGCTAAAAACAGACAAAGGTACGGAATTCACGAATGAATTATTAGTTAACATTTGCAAATTGTTCAACATAGATAAGGTAACTTCTACACTATATCATGAAACTTTAGGTACAATAGAAAGAAATCATAGAGTTCTAAATGATTTCCTTATGACATTAGACGGGAAAGATAATTGGGATGAATTTTGGTCTTACTATACATATTCATACAATACAACTCCACATAGTACAACACACTACACACCATTTGAATTAGTATATGGAAAGTAATGCGCTCTACCATGTGAAGTTATAAACAATCAAGAAAAATTTTACAATGTTGAAAATTGTATTAGTGAATTAAAACTTAAGTTACAATATGCGCAAACTAATGCGAGCGAAAATTTATTATAAAGTAAGCAAAATATATCTGAAAAACAGAAATATGTAAATAAAGGAAATTTTATGATAGGAGATTATGTATATTTGAAAGTAGGAAATAAGAAAAAATTGGATAAAACTTTTAAAGGTTTTTTTAAAATTATATCTCAAAACTGACCAAACAGTATAATAATAATAATAGATAATAAAGCAAAAGAAGTACATAATAACAACTTAATAAATGCGAGAAACATGTAAAATAGTGCTAAAATTAAATGTGTGTATCAAGGTGAGATCAAGGAAATTTTCTACGAGTGCCTTGAAAATGCTTACGAGCGTTGCCCCCGCCACGACGTAAAAATCGTGCTTGGTGACTTCAACGCTAAGGAGGGAAAGGAAAATATTTTTGGTCCAACAGTCGGAAAGTTCAGCCTCCACGACAACACCTCCGATAACGGAATTAGGCTGATTGACTTCGCCGTAGCACGAAACATGGTCGTAAATAGCACTAGATTCAAGCATCTCAATATTCATAAAGCCACCTGGATGTCCCCTGATCAAAAAACCAAGAATCAAATTGATCACGTTTTGATCGACGGAAGGCACTCTTCCAGTGTATTGGATGTACGCACGATCCGTGGTGCAAAAATTGACTCGGATCACTATCTTGTTGCAGCCAAGATCCGTACACGTCTATGCGCAGCTAAGAATACACGCAACCCTACACAGAGAAAGCTAGACGTCGACAAGGTGCAATCGAAACAGACAGCCGATGCTTTCGCCACTCGACTCTCACTCCTGCTTCAAAGCACTCCTCCCTCCAATCGATGAAATATGCGCGCAGTGGACACACTTTTCCAACTCCATGCGTGCGGCTGCTGAAGAGGTGATTGGCTACCACCGCCCTCGCCGAAACCAGTGGAACGACCAGAAGTGTCGCGACGCCACTGCAGAGAAAGACGCCGCCTACAAAGCCACCCTGCAGTCGGTTGTAACGCGCGCTGCTAAGGAGCGATACAAAGAAAAGAGGAGGGAAGAGAGACATATTTTCAGGCGGAAAAAAAGAGAGGCAGAAAAGCGCGAGCAAGAGAAGATTGAGATGTATGGTGACAGGAATCAGGCCCGAAAATTTTTCGAAAAAATAAGACGCCTTGCCGATGGTTTTAAAACCGGGGCCTCTTCCTGCAAGGATGAAAACGGGAATCTAGTGACAGATGTCCAGAGTACACTGACGTTATGGAGGGAACACTTCTCTAAGCTTCTAAATGGCGACGCTGACAACAATCCGCCAATAGAGATGATATTCCGGAAACCCCAATTTTGGATGACAGCGTTGAGGTTCCGCTGCCCGACTATGATTAAGTTCTGACAGCTATAGCTCGGCTTAAAAATAACAAAGCCGCGGGAGCTGATGGCTTACCTGCTGAGCTGTTTGAGAACGGAGGCGAAGCTCTACTTAAATGCATTCACGAGCTTCTATGCAGAACATGGTCGGAAGAATGCATTCCGAATAATTGGAATCTCAGTGTGCTTTGCCCAATCCACAAGAAAGGCGATCCCACTATCTGTGCCAATTACCGTGGGATAAGCCTTCTTAATATCGCATATAAGGTCCTGTCGAGCGTTTTATGTGAAAGATTGAAGCCCATTGTAAACGAACTGATCGGACCTTATCAGTGTGGCTTCAGACCTGGAAAGTCCACCATCGACCAGATTTTCACGCTACGACAAATCTTGGAGAAGACTCAAGAAAAACAAGTCGACACCCACCATCTTTTTGTCGACTACAAAGCCGCCTTCGACAGCCCAATAAGGAAGCACCTGTACTTCACCATGTCTGAATTTGGTATTCCTGCAAAACTAATACGACTTTGCAGGATGACACTGAGCAACACCAGCAGTGCAGTTAAAATCGGGAAGGACCTCTCCCCACCATTTATTACCAAACGAGGTTTCAGACAAGGTGATTCCTTATCGTGCGACTTTTTCAACCTTATGATGGAAAAGATCATCCGAGCTGCTGATCTGAGACGAAGTGGCACAATATTCTACAAGAGTGTTATGCTGCTTGCGTATGCTGATGACATCGATACCATTGGCCATAATACGCGCGAAGTCAGTGCAGCATTTTCCAGATTAGAAAGAGAGTCAAGTCGAATGGGTCTGGCAGTGAATGCTGATAAGACGAAATACTTAGTGTCAACAAACAAACAGTCCCAGCGTCTTGGAACCCACGTTACCGTTCACAATACCTCATTCGAGGTTGTGAAGAACTTCGTTTATCTGGGATCCAGCATTAACTCAACCAACGACATCAGCATTGAGATCAAACGAAGAATAACTCTTGCCAACAGGTGTTACTTTGGGCTCAGTAGGCAATTGAGAAGCAGAGCCCTCTCTCGATGAACGAAAATCACGCTCTATAAATCGCTCATCATGCCCGTCCTACTTTACGCATCACAAACCTGGACGCTGAGCAGTTTAGATGAAAAGACTTTAGAAGCATTGGTGAGAAAGATTCTTCGTAAGATCTACGGACCAATCTGCGTCAATGGCGAGTACCGAATACGGTGGAATGATGAACTGTATGAGCTGTACGCTGACATCGACATAGTCAAGCGCATTAAAATCGAGCGGCTTCGCTGGCTTGGTCATGTTCAGCACATGAAAGACGATGCTCCAGTGAAGAAAACATTCGATTCGGTACCCAGCGGCGGTCAACGCAGAAGAGGACGACCGCATCTTCGTTGGAAAGACCAAGTAGAGGACAACCTGACGAAGCTTGGAATTTCCAACTGGCGCCAGCAAGCGAAAGATAGAAATGGCTGGCGCAAATTCTTAAATGAGGCCAAGACCGACATACGGTTGTAGCGCCAACTAAGTAAGTAAGTAAGTATGTAATGATCTTAAAATAATTTTGTCATTGATGGTAACAAAATCATTTTTTGAATTAAATTGTGAGCTTTAGATCAAGTAAGTTTTTTAAGAAGGCAACAACAACAATAACAACTCTGTATAGAGTCAATCACTTGGCTGACTAGACAGTCTGTTTCGGAAATCGCTATATTTTCCTCTTTAGTAGTCTATGAGTGATTAAGCTGTGATCAACTCACTGTTTAAACTAGTATCTAAGGAAATTTTATTTAGAATAAAACACAGTTATTTTATGAATGACAGACTGGCAGCATTGCCTTCCTTTTTTTATATATATAAATTGGCTTTGTGGCCTTCACATAAAACCCTTGTTTAAAATATTTAGTTATGATTTTAAATATTTTTAAATACAGCACCAAACATAACACTAGGAATCACCCGATTGCATAATCTTTGTTCCGCAATGATTTTTCAATCTGGTTTGTACGGATCTAAAAAGCAAGAGTCGTTGATTTCCCTGGTTGATATGCATATTGTTGGGAATGCAGCGGGTGGTCTATAAGACAACCCTCTCTGATATGCCGATCAACAGTTTTCTCCATAGTTTTTTGGAGAAAGGATGTGAGGCTTTTTGGTTTATAAGATTTCGGTAGTTTAGAAGGTCTACTGCCCGTTTTGGGAATAAATCTAACAATAACCTCTCTCCAGGCATTGGGTACAGTACCCTATGCGCCCTAAAAATAGCGATTAGGAAGGGCATTGGTGGCACTATGCTATTTTGCAAGAGTGCAGGAAAGATGCCGCCTGCTCCAGCTGCCTTGTATGGGTGCAATGTGCTGAGAGCCGAATTTATCCTGTCCTCTTTAAAGATTGATCTTATATATTAAGTTTGGTCTTCTGTGCCCTGTCTGTAATGGGTTCGTTGGAGTTCCAGTCAATGTAGTAGAACCCGGAAAATGGTTATCGGCAAGGAGCTTTAGAGTCTCAAGGCGATCATTTGAAAATATGGCATTCGGTCTCCTGAGCAGGCCGATGTTATTAGTGTGAGTTGGTCGTTTCTTTGAGACTTTCACAGAAGGATTTCCATGAATTCCTCTTTGCACTTATAATCTCTCTATTAAAGTTAGTGAGGGCTTCTCTATAGCTGTCACAATCACCAGTTGATTTGACTCTATTAAATAGTTTCCTAGTTTCGGACCTTAGTTTAGCAAATGTCTTGTTCTATCAAGGAGTGTGCCTATTTCCAAATTTTGTGGTCTCTGGGCAGGCTTGATGGTTTAAAAAGTTTATTATATAACTCCCTATCTGAGGATCTTGGTTGCCTGTAAAGGATTTTAAAATTGGTACCTATCTCAATATCGAAACTAGTTTGTTGGCGGTCAGACATGGATGTTTCCAATGAGACCTGCCAGTTTACGATGAAGTTTTTTATAAATGGGGTTAAGAGCGTGACGTCAAGTACTTTTTTTATTCTATTTATAAAAGTGGGACGGTTCCCCTACATTCAAAATTTCTAAGTTATACTTATTTATAAATTCTAAAAGGCACTTACTCTATTGTTGATGTCAGAGCTGTCCCATATTGTGTGGTGAGCGTTAGCATCACAACCCAATAACAACTGCTTGTTGGTTCTGGCACAATGTTCTACCAGTCTCTATAGCGTCAGAAATTGGAGATCGGTTGAGTCTCCAGGCAGATAAGCTAAACAAATGATGATTTCTGTCTAACCTGCCTCAGATGATCTCCACCATAGTTGCAACTTGGTCCTTGGTAGTGAATTCTGGAATTAGAAGTGTATTAATATCACGTCTGACTAATAAACATGTTCTAGGTCTTCCTTCATTGAAGGAATAATACAGCAACTCACCTGTGAGTACCTTTATCTGGTTTCCATAAATGTACGGTTCCTGGATAAAGGCCACATCAGGGTGATCCCGGTAGAAGCACTGTGTTAAGACTGCCGAGGCAGCCTTAGCATGTTGAAGATTTATCTGGATACAGCTTAGACACATTAACTTTTTTGGTCGACCGGGTCTGATTCCCACCCTCTTCCATTTGGGCTCTTTTCCACCTAACGATCTTGGAGCGTCTGGGTGGCTAGATTGACGGGAAATAGTTGGTGGTGACCGTGGCAGTTGTGCTCTCTGAGCCGATTGAGAGTAGGAGCCTCTGATGCTCGTCGAGCTTGCGTTGGTTGCCGCAATTTTTGGTGGTGGCCGTGGCTGTTATGTTCTCTGAGCAGATTGAGGCTTTGAGTTTCTGCTGTTCGTTAAAATTGTGTTGGTTACCGCCATACGCTTAGCTGCCGGTTTTGGATGGGGTCTGACCTCCCTTTTCTCATCGGTTGTGCTTCCGTCTTTCCTACATCTTTAACTCTGACCTGTATTCGCCTATTAGGAGGAGCTTCCCACCTCGAGCTAGAATTTTTTCCTTACAGACCTCAAACAGACAGAGTTATTGTTTCATCACCTGTATTGCTCCTTTGCTGTCTCAAAACTCACCAGCCAGATGTTGTAAGTCCCATATTTTTTCTGGCTAGTCGGACCACAGTGGAGTTTGCAGGCATGACATCCTCGGAAGGAATATAGGTGAACAGCTTGGGTACATCGTTGCCCTCAGTCACCTATAAGCTGGCATCTGGGAATGGTTTGATTTTCTCTGTCACAACCATGATCCAATCACGTGTTTTTTGTGGTAACATGTTAGAGAGCCAAACATCCCTGGCTTGGCTGGTGATAAGTCCTAGATTTTCAGACATGTTTCCTGTTTTGTCGATCTCTGTCAGCAAACTTATTTTGATGAGAGTGATCTGCTCATCAGTCAGGATTTTGTTGGGGTGCATAATAGCAACCCTACATTCGGCCATTGCGTCTCTGTAGGATTGTCTCGAGGTGCTAGGCTGGTCGTCCTGAGCATTGTTGGACGGAGCTAGGGATGGAGCGGGTTGCTTTTGGCACTGGCTTTCCTTTGCCGCTTGTTCGCATTTGATTTAGCTGCGCCCTCCTCTGCAGCGCGTTTTTCTAAGAAAATGGCGTATCGCCGTCTTTCCAATTGCTTAGCGACTTCGTGTTCTACGCTATCCCTGATTATGGCGGCTATCCGCCTCTTTTAGCACCAGTAAAGGACTCGTACCTCTTCTGGTGTTCTTCCGTGCCTGTCACACTAGAAGTCAAGGGTTTCTGAGTGCTTAGGCCCGGTACTGCATCGACAGCTACATCATTGCTTGTTTCTGAGATGACATACTGTCCTTCATCTTTAGTGTAATTTGGATATTGAGAGGCCATTAGCATCTATATCCGTTCCGGTGCTACCCGGCGAACGGAGTAGAGATTCTTCCTCTGACTCCGTGACTAGTTTTAATTTTGATTTTAAATTATCCATAAAAGTTTCTTTACTTAGGGAAATGTAGTCGAGTACATGCAGAGCCCCGTATGCACGTACCAAGGCTGTTACTATGAGAGGGCGCCCGATATCTCATAGGGATTAACGCTCGCGATGCACATGTTTAATTCCCTGCGCCATTCAGCCCTCGGCACGGATCCAAACATCTTGGCTTGGGAAGATTTTATAGGGCAAGACAAAACTTATCCATGTTTTATCCATGTATCCATGTCTTATTGCGTTGAAAATTGTGTCTTTTCCTCTTTTTTCCTGGCTTGGGACAGGCAGGTCGAAACCTAGCGGAGTTAAAAATTCATTAAGTCAATAATGAGTTTATTTTATTGCATGTTGCATTATAATTAATAAATTTAAAACATTAACTTTTTATTTGATTTTTTACCACAAATTGCAATATTTTTTAAACGCAGCAAACACTTTTCAATTCGGTTCATGCTTGGAAGATAGGAGCGTGTTAAGATATTGATTTTTGATACCTTCATATAGGCTGAACTACTGCGCAACGGAAGAGATATCAGAAATTTGTAAAGGAAAGGAAAGATCATGCAGAGCTCGTTTTCTGGAGCAGCTACCATTTGCTTTGAACAGTTAACTATTTCGCTAGGGAAGGGGTGGTGTAGTGAACCTTCACCCACAATGGCAACTCTTTTATATTAATATTTTTACAACTCTGTTTTTCATGTCATTTTTATGATACATACATTTTCTTATTATCAATTCTTTAAATATTCTTTATTTAATAAAAACAAAAAGATATAATTTACTAAAATACAAGACTGATCTCCCAGAAATTCGAAGGAATGGACAGTGTTGCATATGGCAAGCATCTTGTAATAAAATAAATATAGCGGTCATGGGGATAAGCACGAGTTTGGGTTCGGAATCAAAAGAGACTACGTCATCACTTTCTGCGATTCACATCTGTGATCAAACGGATAAAAAGCTGCAGGAGTGGCTTTAACGCGTGCTATCAAGGATTGATGCAGAGAAGGAAGAGAAAAGTATTTTAAATTGGAAAAAAGATAAAGAAAAACGCGAGTACAAGATTGAGATTCATGGCGACAGGATTGAGACCAGAAATTTTTTTAAAATAACACGCGTGGCCGATGGTACTTTAAGAGCCTTCATTAAATTTCTTATAAATATTTTTCATTCTTAAGCACGAGAACTCACATACATACACCTACGACTTTTTAACGATGGACGTTTTGACACCGTTTTCGGTTTTCTTCGGAAGAGCTTTGCTATTTTTATTTATCAAATTTTCATTCTTGAGCTTAAACAGCTAAAACAAAATAAAAAACAAGAATAAAGTCTAAGTTTCTTAACTTTAAGGTCAGGTTCTCATATAGAGGTCTGAAAACGCGATGATGTTCTTAATTTTTTTTTCATAGAAGGAAATAAATGAACATATTGAGTTTTTTCATCTAGTCAGGGGCGTACGCAGGGGGGTTTTGTGTTAGAACTCCCTAGGTGGCGCTGGGGTAGATTTTTAAAATTATTTTTAACCCGATTTGGCTCCAATTCACATCTTTCAATTCTTTGGCAAAATTAGGATTCGATAGATAAGGCTGGGGTGGAGATATTTACAAAAATGTAGAATTCACATATAACATCGTTGGTGGGCCTGTTTAGGATTGCATAACTTCGGAACGACTTGAATGATTTAGTTCGCATTTTTTTCTCGAGGTTTTTTTTTGTCGCCTGTTGACATTTATTTATTGATTCGTAAAGTGTAGGAAAATATTTTTTTGTTGTTGCATAAAAGTGTAATGTTAAGTGTTTATACACCGTCAAACGTCACGTTGTGTTGCATCCCCTCTGAGAGGATACGCGTTGGTCCTAACAGTCGCCGAGCGACGTCCTACCTATGGGTTGTTTGCCGGCGCTTAAGAGCGCCACTGGCAAGCTACTCAAAAAAAATACCTCTGTCGCCGTCACCCTTAGGTGCATTCAGGCGTGGAGGTTTTAGTTTATACTTACTTTTTGTGTCCTTTTGATCGAAAAACTGGTCTTCTTTTAGATAGATGATTGGTGTCCTCCGACTGGAATGTATCGCCTTCTTCAGAAACAAGAAATTGGTTGTTATCGTTTTGATTTTACTCACATTAATTCCCTTTATTTTAGCGGGGACCAGATATTTATAACATATCTGGCCGCGCTTCTTCTTCTTCATTTTTACAAACTTAATTCTACTTATTGATTAATCAGCGGTTTATCTTCCGCCTTTGGCTTAAATTAACTTCATTATTAAGTTCTTATTAAACATATTCTTACATACTTATTTAATGGTGCCAACTTTAGCTAAACAAACATACAAACATGTATAACATGTGTAATTGGGTCATATTGCCCAACCATAAATTATTATTTAAATCATTTTGTGTTGCGTTATTCGCTTAGTCAAACTGTGTGTACGTTAAATACAACAATAAAATATTGAAATTAATTTACCTCTGGTTTTGGCATGATCAGCATTTTACGCTGGCCGCACAGTAGTAAATCGTCTTTAAATGAAATGAAAACTGATCGCCCAGTTGTTGTTGCGGTAGATCAGTGTTCATTTTATTGTCTTACTTTTGGTTTGTTTATTTTACTGGCCTTGGCATTGAATTCATATAAGAGTGCCGCAATGCAATGAATGTTGATCGCTCGCTTAGTTGTTGCGGTGGATCAACTTTCATTGCCAGCACTTGGCCACTAGTAAAAAGACAATATTTTGGGGAATACCTCGTTGTGACTCACAACATTCCTCCCCCCTTACACAAAGAAAATTTTCTCCTTGAAGAGGTTAAAATTTTCGTCAATTAGTTCTTTGTTAATTGTATTTGTATGCTTGTTCATTAAAGCTATAATAGTTTTCCTTACTTTATTTCTATTCAAAAATTGCCGTTTTAATATTTTGTCGACAAGTTGATTGTTATTAAATTTTTGGTTTTACATATGACTTACATTTCGTGTTCATATTTCTTTTTTGAATTATGCTTACATTGTTTCTGTATTTAGTTTTAATTTATTGTTTCTACATTTTTACTTATAAATTTATACATCCCTAACTTCCTGGCACTTGTTGGGGGTGATTGTTGTTTTCTTGTATTTATTTTTCAGTGTTGTCCATCGGTGCGCTGGAAAAACTGTCACGGTGTTTACTTTATTTCTCGTTATAGTTTTTGATACTGTTGAAGTGTGTGTGCTGATGATATTGTTTTTGTTTGCCAGGAGGCTCTAAGCCCTATAGCTGGTTAACCTGGTCTTCGTTTAAAAATGGGTCAGGAGACTTCACGTCTTTGCTGGTTAAATTGTTTATTTTTTATTATATCAATTTTTCAGGCTGTAACCTTATATTCATTTTGGTGTTATATTTCTCTGCTGAATTGTTTTCATGTCTTTTAAAATAAAGTTCTTGCTTTTTGTAGTTTTATAAAAGGTTTTTATACCTGATTTTAGAAAGACTTTTATATCTTTTGTTGTTTTAAAATATTATATAACCAAAAATGTTGTTTTTGAAGGTCTTTGTAACTTATTATGTTGTTAAAATGTTGCTTTGTGAAGGTTTTTATACCTTTTGTTGTTTTATAGCATTATTTTGCCAAATCTGTATAATTTATTTGTTTTCGTTGTGTTAGGAAGGCTATTTATACCTATTTTATTATTAATTTTCAAATTTTTCTGCTTTATTAAGGGTGTTATACATTTTGTTGTTTTTAAATTTAAACAAATTTTTCTGCGTTATTAAGGGTTTTATACCTTTTGTTGTTTTAAATTCAATTTAATCAAATTTTTCTGCTTTATTAAGGGTTTTATACCTTTTGTTGTTTTAAATTTTTAATTTTAATTGATTTTGTATTCGCAGCTATGTCAGCATTTTACTTTTTAATTTCTTCTGCTCTAATATTTATTAGTGTCTTTTTTTTTTTTTTTTTTTTTATAATCTGCCCATATTTCCAGCACACACATCTCGTGATTGCAGCTTATTTCCTGACTTGTTTTATTCATTCTAAATTTTTCTTCATTCTTTCGGGTCCATCGACGTCATCTTCGGTTGCACCCCCAATCTCAACAATATACGATGTTCCCTAATCTATTTCAAACATAATTTATTCATATTTATACTATTTTACTTTTTTCCAACTTCGTTTATTATTTTTAAATTGAATTTTACTTTTCTTTTAATTTACAGAATTGTTAAACATACATGTTTTTAATGAATCTATTTACATATTTCAATATTTCTATATTTATTCAATATTTTTTTGCGAATTCGCATGCTATTTAATATTGTTATTTTATATGACTTCAAAGAAAAATTTACTTATAAGTAAGTACATAGTATGTATTAAAAAATTTATATATATCTTCTGTTCGTATGCGTTTTAATTAAAAACCTTAATTTTTTATTTTTATTCAATTTCTCCTTTTTAATATGTTTAATTTATAGCTTTACTTAACATTTCTTTAATTTTCATTTTCTTCGTAAAGTCTTATTTTCATTTGTTTTTTTTTTTTTTTTTTAAATTTGTAAAATATTTTCCTTTATTTAAAAATGATGTCTCTTTATTTTTCCTTTACTTCCTGTATCATGTTACTACGTCTTCATTTGACGTTATCAAATTTCTTTATTTTCAATTATTTTTTTTTTTTTTCAATCAAATCTTTTCATATTTTGTGTATTTCAATCCAAAACAAAACCTACAGAATTGAAATAAAGTGGCACTATTCTGGGATCTACAAGTAGAATGTGTTGTACTAGAATTTAATCCTTGCGAGGGATTTCTGTAACAACGTCATTCACTTTGAAGATGCCAACACAATTGCCTTTTACTTTAGATTTTCTCCGCTTCTGATTTTTTTTTCCTGCTTTACCTTGGCTCTCTAATTGTCCCATTGAAATGCCTTTCATATAATTTTTTCTTGACTATTTCCTCAGTTAGTAGTTTTCTCTACTCCATTTGTTTCTCATTGCCGAATTATGGCCACAAATATGCTTTCACATTCACTACTTCTTTTTTTTTTTTAAATTCTGTTTTATAATAACCTTTTTTCTTTACAACTTTACTAAATTTTCTTACTATATATTTTTTTCTCTCATAATTTTACTCCTAATATGTATAATATGTATGTATACTATCGTTCCTTTTCCCGTCCATTTTTTCTTTTATTTTATATTTTATTAGACTTTCCCTACTATTAGTCGGAGCCATTTTTTCGTGTTACTATTATATTTTTTTTTTCTTTTCGTCTTAAATACTCTGTAAATATCTGTGACGTCTACCAAATTTTCACCTAAATAACCTCTTTGTGCAATTTCTTGCTTATGATCCACTAACTTGGGGATTTTTGTAGCATTTATTATGACTTCACTATAATTACTTGAACTTAATTCATTTTTTCGTTTCAAACTACTTAACGTGTTTTGTTTAGCTAAACTCGGGTTCGCTCCGGAATCTACAAGTAGAATGAGTTTTTCGTTTTTTGTATCCTCGCAAGGAACTCCTACGAACACATCATTCACTTTGCGAATATCCGAAAATTCCCCCTTTTCCGTGCCCAGCACTGTCATTTCTTTGTGCGTGCAACCATTTAATATATTTTCATTTAAATTTTCTACTACCACATTGATTTTTTCTTCTGTAATATTTTTATTTAATTTTCCTACTCCCACATTGAATTTTTCTCTTCTTACATTTTCATTTAATCTTCCCGCTACCACATTGAATTTTTCTTCTATCATATTTTCATTTAATTTCTCGAATACCACATCTGATTTTTCTTTTACCATATTTCCATTTAATTTTCCTGCTACCTCATTGACTTTTTTCTTTCTTACATTTTCATTTAACTTTTCTGCTACCACATTGAATTTTTCTTCTCTCATATTTCCATTTAATTTTTCCAATAGCACGTTGCATTTTTCTTTTATCATATTTCCATTTAATTTTCCTGCTACCTCATTGACTTGTTTCTTTCTTACATTTTCATTTAACTTTTCTGCTACCACGTTGAATTTTTCTTCTCTCATATTTCCATTTAATTTTTCCAATAGCACGTTGCATTTTTCTGTTATTTTCCCGAGTGTTCCTATAACCTTTTCTGATGTCGCCTGCAACGATTCAACAGTTACTATCGATTCTGGGCTTATGCTTTCTACATTCCTTCCTGAATGAGGTGTACAGAAATTCACAATCCGTTCGGATGTCAAATTCTCTGTTTCTACTGAATGATCTGTTACTGAACTTTCCACTGGCTTCGATGTACAGATATTCACAATCTTTTCAGATGTCGAATGATCTGTTACTGAACTCTCTCCTGGCTTGGATGTACAGATATTCACAATCTTTTCAGACGTAGAATTGTCTGTTACTATCCTTTCTATTGACTTGGATGTACAGATATTCAAAATCTTTTCAGATGTCGAATGATCTGTTACTATCTTGGTCGGCCTAAGTGTTCTTTTATTTCGGGGTTCCCAGCTTACTGGCCTTGGCTGGGCCCCTGAAAGTTTCCCTGCCGATTTTCCCAGTTGTTCCTCCTATAACACTCATCCTGCATATGACCCACTTTGTCACACCACGTACAGTGTATCTGTTGCTGTCTCACTGGCAGTTCATTACCAAAATTATTTGCCCTAAAACTCAATCGATCGTTAAATATGTTCCTGTTTTCTTGCTGTCTACTACGAAATTGTCTAAAATTTTTCTGCTGTCCCCTTGGAGCGAATGAGGGTGCACTCTTCCAGCAATTTTCATGCCCATATTCCTGGCATTTTTCGCAATATGGTGTGTTTCTCCTGGTTATACACACGTCCCTAGTATGCCCTCTCTCCTGGCAAAATGAGCACCTTATAGCTAATCTGCTATTTGTCAAATGTTTTGCATCCTCTTCCTGTATGCTGTATTGCCCTCTTTGTTCCTGACCTCTTTCTCTGGGAAACCGAAATCCCTGTTTGCCCTGGTACTCTTGCCCATAGCTATTATGGTCTTGTGCGGTTCTCCCCAGCTCACCTCCTTTTAACATTATCTCCATTTCTAATGCCCTTTTCTCTAACGCTGCGAAGCCCAAACCGGTTGTCGTTAATAAAATCGTTCGGAGGTTAGGGTCAAAAACTCCCACCTTAAACGCACTAACGACCGAACTACTGAGTTGTTCCCACAGGATACCCTCATCGCCTACTAGATCTCTACCACGAGACTCTATGTCGCTTATTCTGTTCGCGAACGAACTTAACCTCTCTCCCGGCCTTTGGACGCAATGCGATAGTTCCATTATCAACGTATTATACGTTGTCTCCTTAAGGTACTTCGCTTTGATTGCCCCATAGAGTTCCTCAACCTTGCCAAATTTCTTATTCCTGCAAAACTCAAATGCTTCCCCATGTAACCTTAATTTCACACAATCTGTGAAGTCCTGTGCCTCTACTGGTTTCACCGCCTTGAATGCCAACTCGCATCCTTGTATAAACCTATAAACTTCTGCCGGTGACTCAGTACCTGAAAATAGCGGTACTAAGTTACTCACCGTTTTGGCTATTTCACTTATATTCATTTTAACGGTTGTTGGTACTACTATTGTTTCCCGGTCTCTTCTTACCAACTTTAAACTTTCTATTTTTCGTTGGGCTTCCTGCAATTTCTTCTCACACTCTGTGTGCTCGTTCTCGACTAATTGTTTTACTAACTCCTCGGAGATATTCTTATTTCCCACTATTTTTCTCAATTTTAAGTTTTCGTCCTCAATTTCCCTTATTCCTTCTTCTGTCTCTTCGAGTTGTATCCTTATTGCATGGTATTTCTTTTCGATATCCCTGAATCGCTCGTTCAGGTCCTCCTTTTCCTCAACAGATGCCCTCGACTCACTATGTACCAGCTGCGTAAAAATTTGCAGGACAACCTCTGCCTCCTCTGCTTTACCTAATTCTTTTGAATCATAAACCCCTTTTTTTACTGCTTCAAAATCTTTTCTTGAATTACAAAAGTGTTCTATTTCACTCCACAATTGTTCTATGAAGCTATCAAATTCTGCCTGCGCCATGTGAAAATATGGAATTTAATAAAAGACATGCTATTTAGTTTGTTTTATTTATATAAATCTTTATTCTCTTTTAGTGATTAGCTTTCATATTAACATATCGAAGCAACAATTGATGCATAGGCTATAAATGCTTGTTTCAAATTCATGTATTTACTTATATTTAAAAATTTTATTATTCTTTTAAACCCTAAACTTTTCTTTTCTTTTATTAGCTTTCACAAAAATGTACATATTATTATTTTTTTTTTTTTTTTATATATATACATAGAATCAGAACATAAATTTTTATACATAGAAACAACTAATTTATCCTTGTGTCTGCTTCTTCCGTCCCTTAAGTTGCTCCTCCAGTTCGGCTATCTCTATCCAAACGCACCCCGCGGTGTGGAAATCTGGTGGATTCTCCGCGTTTACGACTGCCTTTAGAATAGCTAGCCTTTTCCTGAGCTTAACCAGCTTACCTCCACGCCGGTGTTTCGGTTTTGCCGTCGCCGGTATAGCCGTTAGCTTCTCCTCCTTATTGGCTGCTTGCCGTTGTCGGTATTCCTCCAAGGAAATAGGCTTGGGTCCAACGTTCGATGGGGTGTCTATCTAGCTATGGGACACTTAATAAACAACAAAACAAATTTCTTTTTATTATTTATATTGTGGTGAGAGAAAGAAACTTTCTTCTTTTTTTTTTTTTTTTTTTTTAATATCAGAACTAAGGCTCAACCGAAACTTAACCCAGTATATAAAAGTACATAGGATCTATTATCCTCAATGTTCCCGTGAACAAGAAAAAAAAACCCACCAAAAATTTTCCTTCACAAAGAAAAAATTCATAAAGTTCAAAAAATTTAAAAGGCAAAATTCAAAATAATTTCAAAATGCCCAATCAAAAAAAAAAAATCATTCGTTTACAATTTTACAAAAACTAAAAAAAAAATATATCCTTATTGTTCCTGTAACAATAAGGATCCACTCAAAAATTTAAATTCCATAAGAAAAATTTTCATTCCCAAAATATCCTTGTTGTTCCTGTAACAACAAGGTACCACCGATCACTTTGAATCCCTACAAAAAAAAATCCAATGTCCTTACTGTTCCTATAACAGAAGGATCATAGCTCTTACTCTTTTTTTTTTTTTTTATGTCCTATCAACAAAAAAAAAAATTTATTCAAGCAGAAAAAAAAATTATCCTTATTGTTCCTGTAACAATAAGGATCCTAAAATCCTTGCTGTCCTTGCGAACAGAAGAATCCTACCGGCTGCGCCATTTTGTTGCATCCCCTCTGAGAGGATACGCGTTGGTCCTAACAGTCGCCGAGCGACGTCCTACCTATGGGTTGTTTGCCGGCGCTTAAGAGCGCCACTGGCAAGCTACTCAAAAAAAATACCTCTGTCGCCGTCACCCTTAGGTGCATTCAGGCGTGGAGGTTTTAGTTTATACTTACTTTTTGTGTCCTTTTGATCGAAAAACTGGTCTTCTTTTAGATAGATGATTGGTGTCCTCCGACTGGAATGTATCGCCTTCTTCAGAAACAAGAAATTGGTTGTTATCGTTTTGATTTTACTCACATTAATTCCCTTTATTTTAGCGGGGACCAGATATTTATAACATATCTGGCCGCGCTTCTTCTTCTTCATTTTTACAAACTTAATTCTACTTATTGATTAATCAGCGGTTTATCTTCCGCCTTTGGCTTAAATTAACTTCATTATTAAGTTCTTATTAAACATATTCTTACATACTTATTTAATGGTGCCAACTTTAGCTAAACAAACATACAAACATGTATAACATGTGTAATTGGGTCATATTGCCCAACCATAAATTATTATTTAAATCATTTTGTGTTGCGTTATTCGCTTAGTCAAACTGTGTGTACGTTAAATACAACAATAAAATATTGAAATTAATTTACCTCTGGTTTTGGCATGATCAGCATTTTACGCTGGCCGCACAGTAGTAAATCGTCTTTAAATGAAATGAAAACTGATCGCCCAGTTGTTGTTGCGGTAGATCAGTGTTCATTTTATTGTCTTACTTTTGGTTTGTTTATTTTACTGGCCTTGGCATTGAATTCATATAAGAGTGCCGCAATGCAATGAATGTTGATCGCTCGCTTAGTTGTTGCGGTGGATCAACTTTCATTGCCAGCACTTGGTCACTAGTAAAAAGACAATATTTTGGGGAATACCTCGTTGTGACTCACAACAGTTGAAAAAAGGTACCCAAACGGTCTCCATCCCACAGCACGTTCATGTCATCTGATATAAATAAAACAAAAAATTTTATTAATTTTCTATAATATTATATAAAAGAAGACTCACGAAATTTCATCCAGAATAAGCTCGGTAACCGCTGAACCGATTTTGATAATTCTTTTTTTATTTGATTCCTATGATAATATAGATTGTTATAGCTTACCAAGGTTTTCGAAAAATGTATTCTTTAATTATTGCAAAATCACGCATTTTATTTGATGCCTATATTCAACCAGCAGCACAATATAACAGCAAACAAAGCTTTTCTCTCTTTGTCGAGAGAGCTTCTCTCAATATAACACGACAGCCATGTTGTGTAGTCAAGCTGAATTCACTGATAACGTTTAGCATGTTTTTGTGTGATTTAAAATAATGTTAATCAAGTTGAGAGCGTGCAGAAATTTTTCTCTCTAAGCGAAAACTTCATATGAAAAAACTTTCAAAACATGCTGAAGGTAATCAGTGAATCCAGCTTTACTTTCAGGGAGATTCTTGCTTTCATACAGTGTTAATTAATTTTCTTTGTTAATGTTTTGAGGGGAGTTGCCAGAATTTTGTTATCAGCATTAATTATGTTTTGCAGCGTTGCCAGCCAACTTCTCCCCACTTGAGATTGTGTTAGTCTATCTATACGAATATATAAAAGCGTTGTGACACTGCATGGACGTTTGACAATCACGCAAGAACCACTGAACCGATTAACACCATATAGTTATCAAACGATTTGTTATTCCAACTTTATCGTAATGTGCTATGTTAGATTTGCCATGTCTACTTTCCATGCCCACTTTTTGCAAAATATGCTATATTTCAGACGATTTTGGTCGTTTGAGACTAGAATTTGGTAATCTACGTTGTATGGTTACTTTCGCTAACTTTACTAAAAATGGGCATGATCCACTTTAGTTAAGTCCACTTTTCGGGGAAAAAGCTTGGAGTAAAGCAAAGCGCACTAGGTTTTAGCTCAATTGAGCTGAAATTCTGGCATTCTATTGTTTCGAGTATGAGATGGTTTAAGTGAAAAAATTTTGCCACACCCCCATTACCGCCCAGAATTAATCAAAAATGCTATACTTCGAACGGTTTTGGTTGTTTTAGACTAAAATTTGATAATTTAGTTCATACGGCTACTATCGACAACTGTACTAAAAATGGCGAATATATAATTTTTTTTTTCCGAACAGCATGAAAATTCGTATATAGCAGTAAGGTGGTCTGCGGCAGGAAAACGTCGGCCGGGCAATCTATACATCAATAAGAATGCTGTATATATCAGAAAATTCTGATCGTCATGCATTGATGTTTCAAACGGAAACGTCTAGCATGTGTTTTGTTCGAAGGTCAATTTACACTTTTACAAATTCACAAAACGATCATAAAAAATTCATTGAATTGGGTCAGGATAAATTCTACTAAAACTATAACGTTAACTATGAATATATAGATAAGGAAATAGATTAAAACATAGATTTATGTATATAATTTTGGAATAGTTTGAAATATTTGAAATAATTTTCACAGAACTATTTTTTTAAGCTACATTTGAAAATGTTTTTCACATAAATTAGTTTTTAAGCTGTAGCACATTGCAAAAAATATAACAACATTTTAAGCAAATTAGTTTTCATCAAAAAATCATAGGGAGAGGGGGGGAATTTTTAATGATAGAAACTGTTTGTGTCAAAATAGAACAATTTTTGCAGGTAAATTATGTTATGTGAAAGATTAAGGAAAATGAAAATTAAAAAGAAAATTAAAATTTAAAAAAATGTGTACAACAAAAGCAACTCTTGGCCTATTGTTTAGTACAAGTTGGATATTTAAGAGGTTTTTTAAAACAATATAAAACATTGCATTGGTGAGGTAACGGTAAACCAACCTTTTCTCATTTTCCCAATTTACTTAATTGAACTTTCAAACAAAAAAAAAATTGGATGAAAATCGATTTGAAAATGGCGGAAATGTTTGCTTGCTAAGTCAAAACATGAAATTTCAACCTTTTTTTCTCATTCTGAGACTTATGAGTTATACTGAGAAAATCTATAGTTTTGAGAAATCGCAAGAATTTTAATGTCATAATAGTTTTTTTTAAAATATACCTAATATCCGTACAAAACATTTTCGAAAAGAAAAGAAAATTACCGTTAATTTTATTAGTCAACGACTGTCCATACAAAAATGCATTGTTATGCATTGAGAAAGTCTATAGTTTTGGAGATATTGCCAAAAGTGTGATGTTATTATAACGGTTTTTTTAAATTTAAGAAGAATTGTTGTTTGGCCGAAGCCCGATAACAACAATTAATAACTGAAGAAGGCCGATTAACTGCAACAATTTAAGAAGAATATATTTGTTTTCAGAATATATGTAAAAAATTACATTTTTCATTACAAATTTTAAAAATTTTTTACCCAAATTTTTTTATAATGCTGTTATGCAGGACTTTTTCAAAAGTAAAAAAAAAAGAAAGCCAGGTAAATTTATGTCATCATAACAATTACCGTTAAAATAAGTTATTCAAATTAAATAAAGTAATTTCTTAATATATATACCATTTTTTCATAATTAAACAAAACAAACCATAATTTTTATATTTTGAATTTGAATAACACTAAATATTTTCATTTTAAGATTTAAAATTTTTACATGGTATTTAATATTTTTATCGCAGGCAAAGCAGCGGGTATTTTCTAGAATTATATAAGCTGCGTTCGATTCGCCAGTGCTCAACTCAACTGTGAAAAAACGGCTTCTCATTTAGCTTTCACTTGCTCAATAGTTGGCAACACTTTTGTGCTTTGACAGATCACTTTGAAGTCTGCCAATAAATTAAATTGAAAATGAAGCAAAAAAACCAAAGCAAAAAACAGCTGACTGCTTGAAGAAATTTAATTTTGTTTTTGTACTCCCATCACATTTTGACAGAATCTATTACATTTTTCCTTATCCCGTACACAATCCAACTAAAAAATAAAAACTTGGTAACGCAACTTTACTCAACTCAATGGGCAATTGACCTATTCTATGCTCAACTATCTGACGACTTTGTTGTTGTTTTTACATACAAATTTTGAAATAAGCTACATTTATTGAGTATAGGCTTGCGAATCGAACGCAGCTATATTGTAGCTAGAACCTATAATATCAATAGTTGAAAATAACAAAACTGGCGGACACTTGAGTTTTAAGTAGAGTTTTTCTTAGATTTTTCGTCCTTTAAAGTTCTCTAACAAAAACCGGCCAATATTATCTAAATTTAGTTTTGGGATCCAATAAATTTTATCTAGTTTAAAATAAAAAAAACGAAGTCAATCCATAGAGTAGTTCTTGATATATCGTGGAGACCAGTTTGTAAAACATTATTTTAAAAAAGTGACAAACTTGACAAAAAACAAACAAATAACGGTTGTTTCGAGTGCGTTAATGAAAATATGGGCTCCTTTCAATTGTTGTCGACCAAACCGCTTTGGGAACATATGCTACACTTCATAAGTTATCGAAAAATAAAATGAGCTTCATGATAACCTGCCCTTAAACTATGCATCAAAATAATTTTCTTACATTATAAGAACCAAATTTTTAAAGCAAAATAAGGATAAATTCAATTTGTTGAGACTATTAAAATTGTGCTATTCGTGTGACCATGGCTGTACGAGCATACTAATTAAATAGTTACCATAGCTACCATTCAAATCTATTTTGAAGATTCAACCATATTCCATTATTTTTTAACAATTACCTTAACCCTCATCGGCCCCCTGTATGCGCATGCATACAATTTTGATCTTTAGCCTTGAATAAAATAAAAACGGTTCAGCAGAATGACCTTGTATTTTGCAAAGTAGAATTATTTTGCCTGAACAACCAAAAAAAAACCCGTTTTTGAATTTGTACCCTTACTGTATTTGCCTGTGCAGTTATAGTTACGAATCGGTCCCTGTGTATGTGCGCGCATACACATAAGCAGGTATATGGAATTGCCGCTTATTTTTGTGTGTGGATTTATAGCACGCTCTTATTTTTCGTTTTATGAAATTCAGTTTGTTCTGGAACACACATAAGTGAAGTTTATTTGCGCATTTATTTGAATTTTGGTTGTGTTTCGAAGTATTTGATAAAAAATGGAGAGAGTTTTACGTGAAAGAAGGCAGCGAGATGAACTAGAAATGGATTTTGATTTGGAAAGCGAAGCGGGCGAATCTCCGTGCAATAGTGACGACGATTTTGCATTATCAGACGAGGAGAATGATGAAAGTGAAGTTAGCGTACATTCGGATGAAGACGACATTGAGCCACTTGAGCAAAATTTACCAAAAGAAAATGCAGCAAATCCTGAAAATAAATATTTTTCAAAAAATAAGAAAATTGAATATTCATCGCAACCATTTGAAATAAATCGAAGAAATTCATTTCGACGTGCAGAAAATTTCACTTCAGGTAAAAACCTATCCTCTTTGTTATGGGTTCATGTTCATTATATGTTTCATTTTTGTTATAATTCAGGTCCAAAAAGCATTAGCAGCTGCTACTATAGTTGATTTTTCGTCTGCATTTCACATGTTGAGAACCGGTTGAGAATATTATTTTGAACATGACGAATTTATATGGTGTGCGAAAGTACAAAGACTATTGGGAAAACATTGATTTGAACACTCTGCACGCATACTTTGGATTGTTGCTGATATCGGTCATACGGTGAATGTGTCACTAAACTGTGGAATGACGAAACTGGTCGGCCAATATTTAGAGCAACAATGTCTTTGAAAATGTTCAAGCGTTTCCATGGTTGCATTCGATTAGATGACCGAGAACAACGTATGGCCAACACTGCATCTACAAGTACTTCTGTACGTGACAAATTGGCACCGATTCAAAATGTATACTGTAATGTTGGACGCGCGACTTTTACTTTTACGCGGCTTACGCGTTTTACGTGAATTAAAGTTATACGCGGTTATTTTAATTACACGCTTTTATTATTATTGCCAGCGCTTAAGAGCGCTACTGGCCAGTTTTAAAAAAAAGACTTCTTTGCGCCGTCACTCGGAAGTGCATTCAGGCGCTTAGAAATATAATAAAAGGAGCAGTTGGCTTAAAGCGCAAACCTTTAGTGATTTTATTTTTAGATTTTCTTCGGCTTATAAAGCCAAGTAACAGTATTTTTTAGACTTAAAAATAAATACAAAATTAAATATATATCTTATTTTATATAATCGTAACTAAGTAGAACATGAGTTTCCTTTTAACACTTTTTTATTGCAAAACAAGTGGTTAAAATTGTCCAAGTTTCTGTGCGCGCGTTTTAGTTGACATAGTAAATGCAACACGCGCACATAAACTCGGTCAACTTTTGAACACTTTGATTCCTTAATTAATTGAGCAACAATGCAACACGCGCACATAAACTCGGTCAACTTTGATTCTTTAATTAATTGAGCAACACCTGAGTTACAATAAATACTTGTTAACCAATAATTACGATGTGGGTCATCCACAGTTTGGGAAATATACACGCTTACCCAAACTGCTTAGCTAAACATAAGTTTGTTATATAAAGTTTTACTTTTAGCTTTTTCAGTTGTTAATAAACAATCAGTGACTTGAAGTGGTTTACACCCACTTTAAGTACGTTGATAATCAAAAATAAAACGGGAGTTTTATTCATTGGTCCTTCGAGGAAAGTTGAACCATGACCACCAGAGTCCTGGTAAAAAAAAAAAGAGTAAATTAAACAGAAGTCTAAAAAACATTTTTGACCACAACATATTTTTGGCGTTAATCACGGCCGACAGTGATTAAAGCGTACCGAGGCTTAGACATCGGAATAGTATTAAATAAAAAAAAAATATATAAATCATTATACAAACAAAAAGTGAACCATTCTAACATGGCAGAAGAGGAGTTTAAGGAGTTGGTACAAAGCCAACTTAAAATAGAGACAGAAATTCAGTAGATCTGGGTGAATTTCAAAAAAGATTCAACAAGCAGGTACTCCATGCAGTATTTTGCACAACGTTTGGAAAATTTGCGAGACAAATGGACAGATTTCCAAATAAACAATGGAAGGCTTGGTGATTTGGTAAACGTGGATCCACGACATGACTACTTCACAAAAAAATTCTTTGAGAAGATTGAAAACAAATGTGAAGAAAATGTTCAAGCGTTTCCATGGTTGCATTCGATTTGATGACCGAGAACAACGTATGGCCAACACTGCATCTACAAGTACTTCTGTACGTGACAAATTGGCACCGATTCAAAATGTATACTGTAATGTTGGACGCGCGACTTTTACTTTTACGCGGCTTACGCGTTTTACGTGAATTAAAGTTATACGCGGTTATTTTAATTACACGCTTTTATTATTATTGCCAGCGCTTAAGAGCGCTACTGGCCAGTTTAAAAAAAAAAGACTTCTTTGCGCCGTCACTCGGAAGTGCATTCAGGCGCTTAGAAATATAATAAAAGGAGCAGTTGGCTTAAAGCGCAAACCTTTAGTGATTTTATTTTTAGATTTTCTTCGGCTTATAAAGCCAAGTAACAGTATTTTTTAGACTTAAAAATAAATACAAAATTAAATATATATCTTATTTATATATCTTTAGAAACGAAGCAGATCTCGGCTAAACCAGTGTTTACGCCAGTGAGAATGGATAATACAGTTATCACTCCATCTCCTCCATCTCTTTCTCCGCCGGATAGTGACATAACTAATGAGCGCAATAGTTCATTAAATTTAAGAGCGTTGTCGAGGAAAAAAAGGTTTTCATTTCACGCCTTCAGCCCGACACAACAAGTGAAAATGTATTGACGTTTGTCAAACATAATCGTTTAGTAAGTCAGACTGCTTTCTGCTCATGCAAAAAAATTGGCAATAAACCGTCCCACGCATCATTTATTCTCACAGTGGCTGCTGAAGAGTTTGCAACTGTTCTGAGCTCTAATCTGTGGGCTGATAATATCTTTGTTTCTGAGTTTAAGCCTAAACACAGGTCTAGAAGGACAAATAATATCGCCAGTCAGACCCAAAAAAACTAAATAGGCTTTCCCTTTACTATCAAAATGTTCAAAGACGCGCGACATTTTTTTGTCAACTCAGAATTTTTCTGAAGATATTATCGCGTTAACTGAAACTTGGTTGAACGGAGGAATTACTGACTTAGAACTGTTTGATAATAGTTTTGAAGTATATAGGAAGGACAGACACGCTGACAATAATTCTGCAGTTGGTGGTGGTGTCCTATTAGCTGTAAGGAACTCCTGTGTTAGTTCCTTTATTGATATTCCCTGCTCTGCTAATATCGAACTTATATGCGTTAAGGTTGTACATTGCAATTCAAATGTATTTGTTATTAATGCATATGTTATTAATATATGTAAAAAATTACATTTTTCATTACAAATTTTAAAAATTTTTTACCCAAATTTTTTTATAATGCTGTTATGCAGGACTTTTTCAAAAGTAAAAAAAAAAGAAAGCCAGGTAAATTTATGTCATCATAACAATTACCGTTAAAATAAGTTATTCAAATTAAATAAAGTAATTTCTTAATATATATACCATTTTTTCATAATTAAACAAAACAAACCATAATTTTTATATTTTGAATTTGAATAACACTAAATATTTTCATTTTAAGATTTAAAATTTTTACATGGTATTTAATATTTTTATCGCAGGCAAAGCAGCGGGTATTTTCTAGAATTATATAAGCTGCGTTCGATTCGCCAGTGCTCAACTCAACTGTGAAAAAACGGCTTCTCATTTAGCTTTCACTTGCTCAATAGTTGGCAAC
The DNA here is from genome assembly GCA_963920525.1 of Dichetophora obliterata. NCBI lineage: Eukaryota > Metazoa > Arthropoda > Insecta > Diptera > Sciomyzidae > Dichetophora > Dichetophora obliterata. Next base: position 154,735,548 of record OY986437.1, on the reverse strand, counting down.
ACTTTTGTGCTTTGACAGATCACTTTGAAGTCTGCCAATAAATTAAATTGAAAATGAAGCAAAAAAACCAAAGCAAAAAACAGCTGACTGCTTGAAGAAATTTAATTTTGTTTTTGTACTCCCATCACATTTTGACAGAATCTATTACATTTTTCCTTATCCCGTACACAATCCAACTAAAAAATAAAAACTTGGTAACGCAATTTTACTCAACTCAATGGGCAATTGACCTATTCTATGCTCAACTATCTGACGACTTTGTTGTTGTTTTTACATACAAATTTTGAAATAAGCTACATTTATTGAGTATAGGCTTGCGAATCGAACGCAGCTATATTGTAGCTAGAACCTATAATATCAATAGTTGAAAATAACAAAACTGGCGGACACTTGAGTTTTAAGTAGAGTTTTTCTTAGATTTTTCGTCCTTTAAAGTTCTCTAACAAAAACCGGCCAATATTATCTAAATTTAGTTTTGGGATCCAATAAATTTTATCTAGTTTAAAATAAAAAAAACGAAGTCAATCCATAGAGTAGTTCTTGATATATCGTGGAGACCAGTTTGTAAAACATTATTTTAAAAAAGTGACAAACTTGACAAAAAACAAACAAATAACGGTTGTTTCGAGTGCGTTAATGAAAATATGGGCTCCTTTCAATTGTTGTCGACCAAACCGCTTTGGGAACATATGCTACACTTCATAAGTTATCGAAAAATAAAATGAGCTTCATGATAACCTGCCCTTAAACTATGCATCAAAATAATTTTCTTACATTATAAGAACCAAATTTTTAAAGCAAAATAAGGATAAATTCAATTTGTTGAGACTATTAAAATTGTGCTATTCGTGTGACCATGGCTGTACGAGCATACTAATTAAATAGTTACCATAGCTACCATTCAAATCTATTTTGAAGATTCAACCATATTCCATTATTTTTTAACAATTACCTTAACCCTCATCGGCCCCCTGTATGCGCATGCATACAATTTTGATCTTTAGCCTTGAATAAAATAAAAACGGTTCAGCAGAATGACCTTGTATTTTGCAAAGTAGAATTATTTTGCCTGAACAACCAAAAAAAAACCCGTTTTTGAATTTGTACCCTTACTGTATTTGCCTGTGCAGTTATAGTTACGAATCGGTCCCTGTGTATGTGCGCGCATACACATAAGCAGGTATATGGAATTGCCGCTTATTTTTGTGTGTGGATTTATAGCACGCTCTTATTTTTCGTTTTATGAAATTCAGTTTGTTCTGGAACACACATAAGTGAAGTTTATTTGCGCATTTATTTGAATTTTGGTTGTGTTTCGAAGTATTTGATAAAAAATGGAGAGAGTTTTACGTGAAAGAAGGCAGCGAGATGAACTAGAAATGGATTTTGATTTGGAAAGCGAAGCGGGCGAATCTCCGTGCAATAGTGACGACGATTTTGCATTATCAGACGAGGAGAATGATGAAAGTGAAGTTAGCGTACATTCGGATGAAGACGACATTGAGCCACTTGAGCAAAATTTACCAAAAGAAAATGCAGCAAATCCTGAAAATAAATATTTTTCAAAAAATAAGAAAATTGAATATTCATCGCAACCATTTGAAATAAATCGAAGAAATTCATTTCGACGTGCAGAAAATTTCACTTCAGGTAAAAACCTATCCTCTTTGTTATGGGTTCATGTTCATTATATGTTTCATTTTTGTTATAATTCAGGTCCAAAAAGCATTAGCAGCTGCTACTATAGTTGATTTTTCGTCTGCATTTCACATGTTGAGAACCGGTTGAGAATATTATTTTGAACATGACGAATTTATATGGTGTGCGAAAGTACAAAGACTATTGGGAAAACATTGATTTGAACACTCTGCACGCATACTTTGGATTGTTGCTGATATCGGTCATACGGTGAATGTGTCACTAAACTGTGGAATGACGAAACTGGTCGGCCAATATTTAGAGCAACAATGTCTTTGAAAATGTTCAAGCGTTTCCATGGTTGCATTCGATTAGATGACCGAGAACAACGTATGGCCAACACTGCATCTACAAGTACTTCTGTACGTGACAAATTGGCACCGATTCAAAATGTATACTGTAATGTTGGACGCGCGACTTTTACTTTTACGCGGCTTACGCGTTTTACGTGAATTAAAGTTATACGCGGTTATTTTAATTACACGCTTTTATTATTATTGCCAGCGCTTAAGAGCGCTACTGGCCAGTTTTAAAAAAAAGACTTCTTTGCGCCGTCACTCGGAAGTGCATTCAGGCGCTTAGAAATATAATAAAAGGAGCAGTTGGCTTAAAGCGCAAACCTTTAGTGATTTTATTTTTAGATTTTCTTCGGCTTATAAAGCCAAGTAACAGTATTTTTTAGACTTAAAAATAAATACAAAATTAAATATATATCTTATTTTATATAATCGTAACTAAGTAGAACATGAGTTTCCTTTTAACACTTTTTTATTGCAAAACAAGTGGTTAAAATTGTCCAAGTTTCTGTGCGCGCGTTTTAGTTGACATAGTAAATGCAACACGCGCACATAAACTCGGTCAACTTTTGAACACTTTGATTCCTTAATTAATTGAGCAACAATGCAACACGCGCACATAAACTCGGTCAACTTTGATTCTTTAATTAATTGAGCAACACCTGAGTTACAATAAATACTTGTTAACCAATAATTACGATGTGGGTCATCCACAGTTTGGGAAATATACACGCTTACCCAAACTGCTTAGCTAAACATAAGTTTGTTATATAAAGTTTTACTTTTAGCTTTTTCAGTTGTTAATAAACAATCAGTGACTTGAAGTGGTTTACACCCACTTTAAGTACGTTGATAATCAAAAATAAAACGGGAGTTTTATTCATTGGTCCTTCGAGGAAAGTTGAACCATGACCACCAGAGTCCTGGTAAAAAAAAAAAGAGTAAATTAAACAGAAGTCTAAAAAACATTTTTGACCACAACATATTTTTGGCGTTAATCACGGCCGACAGTGATTAAAGCGTACCGAGGCTTAGACATCGGAATAGTATTAAATAAAAAAAAAATATATAAATCATTATACAAACAAAAAGTGAACCATTCTAACATGGCAGAAGAGGAGTTTAAGGAGTTGGTACAAAGCCAACTTAAAATAGAGACAGAAATTCAGTAGATCTGGGTGAATTTCAAAAAAGATTCAACAAGCAGGTACTCCATGCAGTATTTTGCACAACGTTTGGAAAATTTGCGAGACAAATGGACAGATTTCCAAATAAACAATGGAAGGCTTGGTGATTTGGTAAACGTGGATCCACGACATGACTACTTCACAAAAAAATTCTTTGAGAAGATTGAAAACAAATGTGAAGAAAATGTTCAAGCGTTTCCATGGTTGCATTCGATTTGATGACCGAGAACAACGTATGGCCAACACTGCATCTACAAGTACTTCTGTACGTGACAAATTGGCACCGATTCAAAATGTATACTGTAATGTTGGACGCGCGACTTTTACTTTTACGCGGCTTACGCGTTTTACGTGAATTAAAGTTATACGCGGTTATTTTAATTACACGCTTTTATTATTATTGCCAGCGCTTAAGAGCGCTACTGGCCAGTTTAAAAAAAAAGACTTCTTTGCGCCGTCACTCGGAAGTGCATTCAGGCGCTTAGAAATATAATAAAAGGAGCAGTTGGCTTAAAGCGCAAACCTTTAGTGATTTTATTTTTAGATTTTCTTCGGCTTATAAAGCCAAGTAACAGTATTTTTTAGACTTAAAAATAAATACAAAATTAAATATATATCTTATTTATATATCTTTAGAAACGAAGCAGATCTCGGCTAAACCAGTGTTTACGCCAGTGAGAATGGATAATACAGTTATCACTCCATCTCCTCCATCTCTTTCTCCGCCGGATAGTGACATAACTAATGAGCGCAATAGTTCATTAAATTTAAGAGCGTTGTCGAGGAAAAAAAGGTTTTCATTTCACGCCTTCAGCCCGACACAACAAGTGAAAATGTATTGACGTTTGTCAAACATAATCGTTTAGTAAGTCAGACTGCTTTCTGCTCATGCAAAAAAATTGGCAATAAACCGTCCCACGCATCATTTATTCTCACAGTGGCTGCTGAAGAGTTTGCAACTGTTCTGAGCTCTAATCTGTGGGCTGATAATATCTTTGTTTCTGAGTTTAAGCCTAAACACAGGTCTAGAAGGACAAATAATATCGCCAGTCAGACCCAAAAAAACTAAATAGGCTTTCCCTTTACTATCAAAATGTAAGGGGATTGCGTTCAAAGACGCGCGACATTTTTTTGTCAACTCAGAATTTTTCTGAAGATATTATCGCGTTAACTGAAACTTGGTTGAACGGAGGAATTACTGACTTAGAACTGTTTGACAATAGTTTTGAAGTATATAGGAAGGACAGACACGCTGACAATAATTCTGCAGTTGGTGGTGGTGTCCTATTAGCTGTAAGGAACTCCTGTGTTAGTTCCTTTATTGATATTCCCTGCTCTGCTAATATCGAACTTATATGCGTTAAGGTTGTACATTGCAATTCAAATGTATTTGTTATTAATGCATACGTTCCTCCCAAGAGCAGTGTAGAAGTCTATGCAAGCCTTGCGGATTGCATAGAATTTATATTAAATATACTTGACGTTAATGACGACATTTTATTGTTGGGCGATTTTAATTTGCCTGACTTAAAATGGTATTCTTCTGACGATGAAACACATTTTTGTGCATCTAATTCGAAGACACGCCAAGAACATATATTTGTTGACAATATATGTTCTGACTTACAACAAGTTAGTTGTATTTATAATAGTCTGGAAAGGCTGCTTGACCTAGTCTTAACTACAGACAGTAACAATGTCATTGTTCAGAAGGCACTTCATGCTTTGACTACTATTGATAATTACCATCCACCTTTGAGTGTTTGGTATAAATCCGATAGGGAGAATATGGTAAATTCAAGCTCTGTTGACACAGTTTATGAATTCAATTTCAAAAAAGCTGACTTTTTGGGGTTGAATCATTTACTTTATAGTAAATTAAATATAAGTACAGAGTACATAAATAATAATAGTCTTAATAGTTCAATAATTTTTTTCTATACGGAGCTCTTTGCTATGTTTTCTCAGTCTGTACCATATAGTCTCAAATTTGCGAAAAATTCTGCGTACCCTTGGTACACAAAGGATTTAAAGACTCTTCGCAACAATAGGAATAGGGCATGGAAGAAATATGTTTGTAGTTTTGACTCAAATGACCTAGAAGCATACAAACGTTTGTTTCTGGAATTTGAGAATTGCTCAGCTGCATTATATAATGAGTATTTGGATAATATGAAGCTGAGTATTTTGTCTGATCCAAGAAAATTTTGGGGATTTATTAATGTTAAGAAGAAGACGGATGGATTTCCTTCTTCTTTCAAACTTCAGGATGGATTTACTGACGATTCCGCCATTATATGTGGCTTATTTGCCAATCTTTTTAAAGAATCATTTTGTTCAGATTCTTTTAATCCTGATTTAGCATATTTTGATTATATGAACAACGCATCCAGAGTTTCTTTGGGGCATATATCTTTTACCTCAGAGGATATTTTTAAGTATATTGAATCAATCGATGAGGATTTTAGCGCTGGACCAGATGGAATTCCTGCCGCAGTGTTAAAACAATGCCAATTTCGTTACTTTTTAATAAATCAATTAATGAAAGTAATTTTCCTCTTTTTTGGAAAAAATCTTATATCAGTCCTATTTACAAAAAAGGTTGCAGGAATGACGTCACTAATTATAGGCCTACCGCTAAATTGTCTTCGATTCCTAAACTTTTTGAGCGAATAGTGTACGATCGAGTGAAAATTCACTGTGGGCAAGTCATGACAACTCGTCAGCATGGTTTTGTTACTGGCAGATCCACTGTGTCTAATCTCCTTGATTTCACTACATTCTGCTTAAAATCTATTAATTCTGGTAGCCAAGTCGATTGTATTTACACTGACTTTAGCAAAGCATTTGATAAATTACCACATAATCTAATTTTATTTAAACTTAAATTAATGGGATTTCCACAATATTTTGTAAACTGGATCAAATCGTATTTGATGGAGCGATCTTATCAAATACGGTTCCGAGGCGTGTTGTCTTCTGAATTTGTTGCAGAATCGGGTGTTCCTCAAGGAAGCCACTTGGGTCCACTTCTGTTTATTTTGGCAATTAATGATGTTACCCACGTCATCAAACACTCTCATTTGCTTATTTATGCAGATGATATGAAAATATACAGAACAATTGATTCTAATAACAATTCAGACCTGCTCCAGTCAGACTTGAACTCCTTGGAGGTTTGGTGTTCTAAAAATAACATGTTTTTAAATCCAGATAAATGCCAAACTATGACCTTTTCGCGTAAAAGGACCAATTTTATTTTTGATTACAAAATTAAAGATACTGCTTTAAGTCGTGTAACTACCGTCAAAGACCTTGGTATATGCATGGATTCTAAATTGTCGTTTAACATGCATATTGACACAATTTGTAAAAAAGCGTCTTCTATGCTTGGTTTTATAAAACGGTGGGCCAAAGAGTTTGATAGCTTAATAACAACTACAACTCTGTATTATTCAATCGTCCGTCCTCACTTGGAGTACGCAAGTCAAGTATGGTCCCCACATTACAATGTGCATGTTGATCGTATAGAAAGAATTCAAAAACGTTTTGTTCGGTTTGCTCTAAGAGGCTTGAGTGGAACTGACACATTTAACCTTCCTCCATATGAGGATCGTTTGAAATTATTAAAAATGCAATCTTTAAGTGAGAGAAGAAAATCTGCTGATATCGTCTACTTACACGAACTCATAACTGGTGTATTCGACTCTCCAGAGCTTCTTTCTCTTATAAAATTTAATACTAACCGTAGAAGCAGTAGAAACTCTAACAACTTGATTTATTTACCATTTAGTAGAACAAATTATATGTTAACTGCTGCATTAAATCGCATGAGTACCTTTGTTAACAACTGTAACGTGTTTGATGTTAACTTGTCGAAAGGTCAACTCAAAAGTAGATTGAAAACTAATGAAGGATAAGATCTATGTAAACGCATGGTTAGTTGTTATGTCTTGTGTTGTCCCTGAGCCCAACCCATATTATGGTGGGTAAATTTTTCTCCCTTTTGGTTTTTTTTTACCACTTCTATCGATATCTTTGAGATATTTCAATGATATTTGGATTGGTTCTTAAAATGATCTATTGCGGAGAAAGTGTGAAAAAGCTGTAGTAGCTGAACTCTATTGTTATTGCATGAAAAAGAAATTCAAGCCAAATTCAGAAGCGAGCTAAAACAACTACAAGAAAAGGGAAGCAGGTCCGAATCAGAAGCAGGTGAACTTTCTAATCAGCATTCTTCAGCGGTCGCAGCATTCAAAAACAAAGACGAAGCCAGCAAGAGTGCCAGTGAAGGTATTAAATTAGACTGCAATAACATGGCAGCCAGGCGATTGGAGTTATTAAAGTTGAATTTGCTCAGAATCAAAGAAAGCATCGACTTATCCAAGAGCAATGTGGCGCTGGAGTTTAAAACCGAACAACTTAGTGCGTGTTGGGCGGTAATTACCAAAATCAACGAGGAAATCATGGTCTCCAAAGAAGACGACGACCAAAACAAATTTTACAATCTGGAAAAAATATTTGAGGAGACGTATATTCAGCTACAAGAAGAGCTAAATATACGCAAAAAGGAAGCAGCACCAGAAGCTAAACCATCAACTGCAAGAACTCTTAAGCTGCCAACCCTAAACTTGCCAGTATTCAATGGAAGATATGAAGAGTGGACGCCGTTTTGGGAATTATTTGAGCGACTAGTTCATCAAAACAAGGAACTAAGTGACATCGAAAGAATGCAATACCTAAAGAGTAGCGTTCGTGGAGAAGCCGCGAGGCTTATGAATCATTTGACAACGACCTCTGGCAACTATTTCGCAGCAGTTGAATTATTGACCAAGAGGTATCAAAATCCTGCAGCATTAGTAAACAATTTTATCAAGAAATTGCTTAACTTGAAGGCTGTAAGAAATGAAAATGCTTATGATCTGAAAACGATAATAGATTCTACAAGAGAAATATTATATGGCATCAGCAACTTGGGTGTAGACACATCATTGGGACCCACTTATAATACAACTATTGCTTCCAAAACTGGATTGTGAAACTGTATCAACAGTCAAGAGGAGCCTCAAATGCAGTTCCAGCAGTTTTCGAGTTTTTAGAAGGCAGATTTAGAGGCCTAGAAAACGGAAGAGAAGTTCTGCGAGATCTTAATCGAGACAAGACCGGTTTTCACTCACCATCAGCGAGCACTAAAAGCCACGTAACAGTAGTTTCTTCTGCATGCCCTGTGTGTAATAATAACCATCAAATTTATTACTGCAAAAAATTTTTGGATATGAAGATTCAAGATCGCCGTGAAAGAGTTCAACGTGCAAGGTTATGTTTCAATTGCCTTCGTAGTGGACACAGCAGTAAGGAGTGTTCAAGCAAACGAAGGTGTCCAGTGTGCAACACAAATCATAATTCATTACTCCATGAGTGTCAATCAGGAAAAAGTATTTCAGCCGCTAGAGTTCATAACGAAAACTTGGCTAATTCATCATCGGGCAGTGCTAGATCAACTGAAGTAGCAGCATCTTCCAACAATAATAACGTAGATAAAACAGTTTTATTAGCGACAGCGATGATAAATTTATGCACCAAGGGTTTGGTGAAGCCAGTCCGGGCGCTTCTTGACCAAGGATCACAATCGTGTGTTATAACTGAAAAACTTGCAAGAAGTCTCAAAGTTCCAACGATAAATTACAAAACTCAGGTGAATGGCATCAATGGTCAGTCAACACAAGTTATTGCCAAGTGCTCGTTGCGAATACAGTCAATTCACAATGACAAAAAGGGTTGTCACATCAAAGCAATCATAATGCCAAGCATTACATCAAAAATGCCCAGCAAAGAGTTCAAGCCAGAGCAATGGTCGCACATAGACGGCTTACAACTAGCAGATCCTTGGTATTCTGAACCAAAAGAAATTCAATTGCTGATTGGGTCGGATGTGTTTCCGGAAATCATAGGCCAAGGATTGCTCAAGGGTCCAAAAAATACGCCAATGGCTCAAAACACGATATTTGGATGGATTTTATCAGGACCTTTGACAACATCATCAGAACAGAAAATACGCAAGCAACCATTAAATGAAGTCACATCATGTGTCAACGTATACAACAATGATGAGATGCTGAAAAAATTCTGGGAGCTAGAAGAAGTTCCGAATGCCGATTTAAGAACAAATGATGAGAAACAGTGTGAGTTGCACTACAATTCCACTCACTCTCGAGATGAAATAGGGCGATATGTTGTGAGATTACCATTACTTGACAATTGATCAAATCTTGGGGACTCAAAAAATATGGCATTAAAACGATTTTTTTTGCTAGAACAAAGATTGGCAAAAAACCCTACGTTGCGTCAAGAATACACCGAGTTCATCCAGGAATACATTAAACTCGGTCACATGGAAGGAGTGTCGGCAGTCACACACGCGAAAACTTATCATTTGCCACATCATGCGGTCATAAAAGAAGACAGTAACGACAAAACTTAGAGTAGTTTTCGATGCATCCGCAAAAACTACCTCAGGAGAATCATTAAATAGTATAATGATGATAGGTCCTACTATTCAAAAAGACTTATTAACGTTATTACTTCAGTGGAGGACATTTCCAGTAGCTTTCACAGCCGACATAGAAAAAATGTACCGGCAAATACGAATCCATGAAGACGATAAGGACCTCCAGCGTATTTTATGGAGAGAAGACAACAAGAAACCAATTAAGGAATACCGATTGAACACTGTTACTTATGGCACAGCATCCGCTCCGTATCTCGCTATCAAGACCATGATAACATTAGCAGAAGACGAAAAAATAAATTACCCATTATCATATGAAACTGTAACTAATGGATTCTATGTGGATGATTGTTTAGGAGGCTCGAACTCTATAGAAGAAGGTAAAGAAATACAACAACAACTGATACAAATGCTAAGAAAAGGCGGTTTCAAACTTCGAAAGTGGTCATCAAATAAGCCAGAGCTGTTACAAATTATACCAAAGGAAGACATAGAAACAGACCTAGATATGGAGCTTAGCAAGGATCAGACAATAAAAATTTTAGGAATAAAATGGTGTCCTAAAACTGATCACTTTGAATTCAAAATCAATACAGCATCCATCAGTACCAAAATTACGAAAAGGGCTGTGCTGAGTGATGCTGGGAAACTATTTGATCCTTTTGGTTGGCTGTCACCAGTTACAATAAAGGAAAAAATTTTTATTCAAAAACTTTGGATTCAAGGCAATGGATGGGATGAACAGCTTCCAGCTAATTTACCAACCGTTCAGAGCATCAAGATAAAAAGATGGACTCAGCAGTCAACAGATAGCATAATCGAACTACATGGGTTTGCAGACTCATCTGAAAGAGCGTAAGCAGCTGTTGTATATGCAAAGGTTACCAGAAAGAACAACATATCAATATCATTGCTTGCATCAAAAACAAAAGTAGCGCCAGTAAAGCAGATATCACTGGCCAGGCTGGAATTATGTGCAGCTGTTCTTCTGACAAAACTAATAAACTATATCCAGAACGGAACTGCAACTAAATACGAAAGAGTTTTTGCATGGTCAGACTCAAAAATTGTGCTTAATTGGCTTAAGCAACATCCTGTAAAATGGACCACATTTGTTGCAAATCGAGTGTCACTCATACAAGAAAATTTTAAAGGACAATTTCGATTTGTTTCTGGATCTGAAAACCCAGCAGATATTCCATTAAGAGGTGTATTTGGAGATAGTCTTATCTCAAATTCATTGTGGTGGAATGGACCACATTGGCTTAAAGAGAATGATTCAAATTGGCCTAAGGATAAAACTATAATCGACATAAGCCAAGTTCCAGAAGTTCGAAATTCATTGATATGCACGGTGGCACAACTTGAGAATGAAAACGAAGAAATAACGAATCGATTTTCGCAAACTTCTTCGAGTAACAGCTTATTGTTTAAGGTTTATCAACAATTGTGTCAAGGTAGGAGAAAAAAGTATTGGACATATAACCGGGGAAGAAATAAATGCTGCAGAAAAGGCACTTGTTAGGCGTGCGCAACAAGTGTTCGAAGAAGATATCAAAAATTTAAAATTACAAAAAGATTTGTCAAAAAATAATAAAATTTATTCTTTGCATCCATTTGTTGATAATTAAGACTTGTTACGCGTTGGAGGCAGGTTGGAGCACACAAATCTATCAATGAATCAAAAACATCCAATAATATTGCATCATTCAAACCAACTAGCAAAACTTATTATTCAACAAGCACATATTGACACATTGCATGGGGGTGCAAAGTTAACTCTCAATCACGTACATCAGAAAATGCATTAAATGTTTCCGGTACAACGCCAAAGGACAAGTTCAATTGATGGGGCAGTTACCAGCACCACGAGTAAATTTTTCAAGGCCATTCACTCATTGCGGCGTTGACTACGCAGGACCTTTACTCATTAAATGTTCGCAATTTCGTGGAATAAAATTGCATAAGGCATACATAGCAATATTTGTCTGCTTTGCGACAAAAGCAGTTCATATAGAACTAACTTCTGATCTTACAACACAAGGATTCCTGGCAGCCCTCAGACGAATGATAAGTAGGCGTGGATCAGTTCACCATATATACAGCGATAATGGAACCAACTTCGTAGGAGCGAATAATATTATACAGACTGTGCAGCTACAGAATAGTCTTGCAGAAACTGGTATTCAATGGCACTTCATTCCACCTGGATCACCACATTTTGGTGGATTATGGGAATCAGGAGTGAGATCTATTAAACATCACCTAATTAGGGTTATAGGTGATCAAAAATTAACATATGAAGAAGTGAACACTGTTTTTGTTCAAATAGAAGGATGTCTAAATTCACGTCCACTATGTCCATTATCTGATAACATTGAAGATCTAAACGCATTAACACCAGGACATTTTATTGTGGGCTCTTCCTTGATGACAAAAACACATGACAGCATCTTCAATTTTGCAGACAGTACTTTAAAGCGGTGGAAAATGGTTAAAAAAAATCAAACAGGATATTTGCAAACGTTGGTATGAAGAATACTTAAAAAGCATACAACAACAAAGATTCAAGTGGACTAAACAAACATCAAATTTAGAAGTCGGTCCTTGTTAAAGATGAGGCAATGGTTTCATCAAAATGGCCACTAGGCAGAATCATCGAAATTCATAAATTCACAGATGGGCTTGCTCGAGTTGCAACAGTTAAAACGCAAAAAACTATACTCAAACGAGCGATACAAAAAATTTTTTTGCTACCAATTGATGACAACTTTAAAATATAACAAGGATGCCAACCAACAACTCAAGATATGTCTCATGGTTCAGTTACTCCCAGTGAGGCCGGAAAGTATCTGAAAGATAAAAAACTACGTCGATTACAGTAACATCAACATTATCAACGGTTATGATAGTACTGCTGTTGATCTCCAACTTCAGTTCATTGCATGCCAGCTACACCATAACACACCCTGGACTTGGGCTATTCATAGAAAACCTAGGAGCAGCGAAAGTTCAACGCGGACTCCTTCGCACGAGGTCTTATTCCCAATCAACGACATCATACAAGACAAGAAAAATCTGAATCGAACAAAGGAACAAATGGCAAGCTTGTGTAATAAGGTGTTGTGACCTGAAGTCGCAACCACTACAAATCCCGACCACACACACACTATCCATACGTCATTAAGTGCGGTGACTTTGATATGTTTTCAAGTGCGAAACCTGCAAATGGTGCATTTGCCTAAACATATCATATGTCGCAAAGCGCAATGACTTATGGATATCGTACATCATGAAGCGCAATGGTTTTGATATGTTTTCATGTGCGAGACCTTGAAATAGTGCATTTGCCTAAACATATCATATGTCGCCAAGCGCAATGACTTAAACTGCGAGACCTTCAAGAACGACAGTGCATTTACCTACCCTAAATGCTGAACAAACAGTTTCTACGGCGTACGCTCAAGCCATCAGCGGCGTCGCAGGCAACGACAGCGTTGTACTATGCACAAGCATATGTTGGTACATGGCGAGGGTAAATGTGATGTATGTGTGTGTGAGCGAAGGTAATAAGCGGCGGTCAGTGCGAAGACTCGAGGCAGAGTGGAGCTAACAGTCAGCTCAAGAGGAAGTGTTTGATTTTTCGTTGCGCTAAAACCCCTTCTTGGATCCCCTTCTCCGTACGGAAAGTACGGGAATCAAGCAAACAAAACAAATGGTGGCAGCGGTGGGATCCTTCATCCCTAATTGAATTGAAAAATTTTTAAGAACACTAAAAGATTGGTGAAATCTAGATAAACATATATATATATATATATATAAAAAGAAAAAAAGAGGAAACAGTGTTAAAGAGAAAACAAAATTTAAAAAAAAAATATATGTACAATATATATACAAACAGCAACTCATTTTTATAAAGGCAACATAATCATCAAGACCAATAAGAAGCAGCAGATTAAAAAAAAAATATATAATAAACAAACGTCAATTCTCCACGAAAGTGCAGTAACATGATCATCAAAAACGACAAGAAGCAGCAGATTTAATAAAAAAAAACAACAAACGTCAATTCTTCACGAAGGTGTAATAACATAGTCAACAAGAAGCAGCAGATTTAATAAAAAGCATCAAACCTCAATTCTTCACGAAGGGATAGTCATCAAGAACATTAAGAAGCAGCAGATTTAATAAAAAGTAACAAACATCAATTCTTCACGAAGGTGCATTAAGCAGCAGATGGTCAGCGTCAGATCGTTAAATAAAACGAAAACGACATAAAACGTCAGTGAGTTATAAATTTCTCATTAACTATTACATTATATAGAAAAAAAATCATTCATATTGTTTTTCATTTCATTAAAACATTTGTGTTATATATCTGATAATTTTTTGTATAATCATTATATAAGATCTTATTTCTCCTATATACAATTGATAAAGAAAATAGCCAGTGATTCCTTTTGTTAAAAAAAAAGAAATTAAAACATAAACATTCCTAGTTAAAATTTTTGCGCCAAAATTTTAACACGAAAACGATTTGCAACTGCCGCGTTGTTCGCGAATCTCCCCTTCCACAATATGCCATTAGATAACAACCCTTCCCCGTCCCACGGCGCAGAGGTAAAAATAAGTTTTCACGATGCCTTCAGCCTAATCCCGGAATTCAATGGTCGGCCGGAGGATCTGAATAAATTTATAGCATGCGGGAACATTTTGTTCTCGTCAGCAAAAACAGAAGCTGACACAAAAATTTTTCTCGAAATTGTGAAAACAAAATTACAAGAACCTGCGTTCGAATTAATACAATACCAATCGTTTACAAAATGGTCCGACTTGACTAGGGAACTAGAATGTCATTTTAAGGAGGAAAGATCAGTAAGCTCTGCTCAAAGTGAAATTACAAAAGCAAAACAGCTGAATAGGGAAACAACCATGGAATACGGTCAAAGAATGTTAACCTTGCTAAATAAATTAAATTCAGCAACGTACACAAGCATCACAGATGCTAGCGTGCGAATTTATCTCATGAATATGAATAAACGAATGGCGCTAAACGCATTTGAAGATGGCTTAAACAACCACGACCTAAAAATCCTGGTGAAGGCTAGGAGTTTTGATGACTTGAAGCTAGCTGTAAACTACGCAAGCGATCAGTCAGGCAGACTAGATCAGTCGGCACCTTTTACGAGAAACCGACAAAACACACGACCCCAGTGTTCAATGTGTAACAAAACAGGACATGTTTCTGAGTCATGTTTTCTAAGAGGGCAATCTAGCATACCAAATTTCGTCCCACGAGAAATAAAAAGGGAAGTTCAACGAATAGTATGTAGTTATTGTAGAAAGCAAAATCACACGTACAGGGAATGTAGAATTCGGCAGCGCGAGGAGGAACGCCCTCCTCGCGAACGAAACACGAATAGTTACTTACCTAGGCAAAATAATTTAAACGAAAGGGAGCGTGGAGCTCACGTAAATCCTTTCAGGGCTAAAACAAATCAGAATATAAATTACCATATAAAACAGGGAAACGACAATACTCGGGAAACGGAGGCCGACGTGTGTTCCCGAGTGAATACGATAGTCGGAAACCAGTAAAACAAAAATACAAAAATGCACAAATTCATAAAGTAAAAATATCTCTCTGCGAAAATAATAAAGAACCTACAATCCGACTACCTTTCTATCCATCATCAAAAGAAAATAGCACATTTATATTAGACACGGGAGCCGAAATTAGTTTAATAAAGCAACAAAAAATATCACATGAAACATGTAGGCACCAAAGTATTCAGATTAAAACCATCACGGGTGATTCACTCCCTACCCTCGGTTCATTATACGGTACAATTTGTTTAAATGAGGATTTAGAAATTAAACACACATTTCACATTTTGCATGGGGAAGCCAAATTAAAATATGATGGTATAATTGGAAACGACTTTTTACGGAAATACCGAAGTCAAATAGATTACTGTAGTAAGGAGCTAACAATCGATATTAATCCAAATGATAAAACCGTATCAAATTATAAAAAAACTTATAGCAACAATTCCCAAACCAATGGACCAGAAGCACTTGGTGAAAATAGACATGAGAGCGAAAGACACGGGGCTGAAAGCCTTAACCGAACTAAGAACTCATGCAATTTCACAGCTTCCGAGCAACAAGTAGCTTACCCAGTAAAAATCTCAAAAAATCAGCCTTTTGCTATCAATAAACAAGAAGGAATAACCCTTAAACCAAGAAGCGAAACGGTGACTACAATATCTCTACCATACAACGGCGAGATCGTTGTCAGAAAAAAGGAGATAGTGCCAGGTGTTTACCTAGCATCAAGTTCATGTGAGTCAATTAATAATACTGTTCAAATATTACTGCTCAATATCAAAGAAAACCCAGTTACATTGAAACGTCACGACGTAAAAATAGAATGGGATAAGTTAGAAGACTTCAATATTTTAAAAATGGACAGTACAAAAGATCCAGTAAAAAGAAGATTAGAAACTTTAGAATCAAAGCTAAGTTTAGAGCATGGTAATAGAGAAGAAATAGAAACAATAAAAAAAATATGCAGGGAATACCATGATATTTTTTATTTAGAGGGGGATTTTTTAAGTTGTACGAGTGCAGCCAAACATAGGATAAATACTACAACAGAAATTCCAACGTACGTTAGACCATACAGGCTACCGGAATCCCAAAGACAGGAGATCCATCGTCAGGTAAACGATATGTTACAAGAAAACATAATCAAACCTAGCAATAGTCCATGGAACTCACCACTTTTACTTGTGCCAAAAAAAAACGATAGTACAGGTAACAAGCGTTGGAGAGTGGTAGTCGATTTCCGAAAACTCAATAACATAACGGTAGGAGACGCATATCCTCTACCAAATATTACGGACATCTTAGACCAACTTGGAAAGGCAAAGTATTTCAGTACATTGGACTTGGCTAGTGGTTTCCATCAAATAAAAGTCGATGAACGCGACCAACAAAAGACAGCATTTAGCACTCCCTATGGCCACTACGAATACAATCGTATGCCATTTGGACTCAAAAATGCACCAGCTACTTTTCAGCGTACCATGAACAACGTATTAATGGGGCTGCAGGGCATAGATTGCTTTGTCTACGTCGACGATATAGTAATATACGGATATGACTTGCAAGAACATAACAAACAATTGATTAAAATATTTGAAAGGCTAAGATCACACAACTTAAAAATACAGCCAGAAAAATGCCACTTTATAAAAAGAGAACTAATGTATTTAGGACACGTAATCACAAAAGAGGGAATTAAACCAGATTCAGAAAAAATTAAGTCGGTTAAAACATTCCCGACACCTATAAAATCAAAAGACATAAAATCATTTCTAGGTTTAGCTGGGTATTACCGACGTTTCATTTCTAATTTTGCGAATATAACTAACCCTTTAACAAAGTTATTAAAAAAAAAACACAGAGTTCAAATGGGACGCTCATTGTGATGAAGCATTTAGGACACTAAAACAAAAACTGACTACTGCACCAATACTATCATACCCCGACTTTACGAAAGAATTTCTAATAACAACTGACGCAAGCGATTTCGCTTTGGGGGCCGTACTTTCCCAAGGCAAAATTGGAGAAGATAAACCAATAAGCTTTAATAGTCGTACACTTAACCCAGCTCAAACCAAATATAGCACAACTGAAAAGGAATTATTAGCTGTTGTATATGCAGTTAAGCAATTTAGACCATACATATATGGAAGAAAATTCCATATTATAACGGATCACCGACCACTGGTATGGCTTATGAACCTTAAGGATCCGACATCAAGACTCGCACGGTGGCGAATACTGCTAGAGGAATATGATTATGAGATATCCTATAAACCAGGAAAATACAATGTCATAGCAGACGCACTTAGCCGAATTAATGAAACAACCGATAAGAAGGAACATATGCAAGTTATGGTAACTACGAGATCGCAGAACAAAAATGCGAGGTATGATAATGATAACACGGACAGAATCCAAGACAGCGAGGATATTACACTGATGTCAAGTTTTAAATTAACAGAAGTGCAGAGAACAATATGGTCTGACAATAAACTACCAGTTAAAGTAATAATACTACCCTTACAAAAAACACCAGAAGAAGATACGCTAGAAAAACTAGTAGCAGATTACGTAAAACCAAATATAGGACAGATAGTAACATTTTTAACAGAAAAAACAAAACATTATTATACAACCTTACCTGTACCTTTAAGGTGCAAAAAGGATCAAATTCTAGCTAAAACAACATTCGAAAACATAAATAAGATTTGTATACAGAACAAAATAAATAAAATAGGATTTTCGATACCAATTATTAGCTCAACGTTTAAAAAAGAAATTAAAATGTTAATAGAAGAAGTATTTGACAAGCAAACCATTAATATTTATCTATACTATGACGACAGAATTTTTTTATCAGACCCAGAGCATATCAAAAACACATTAATACAGTATCACGACTCACCAGTAGGGGGACACCAAGGGCTCTCCCGAACTTTAAAAAGAATAAAATCTAAATACAAATGGCCAACAATGACATCAGACATCAAAAACTACATTAACAAATGCCCATCATGTCAATTGAATAAAAGCAGAAGACATCCACATATACCATTGAAAATAACTACAACAAGCTCCGCTCCATTTGAGCGAATCGCTCTTGATATAGTAGGTCCACTCCCTTTAAGTCATGAGGGACACAAATATTTACTTACATTTCAGGATGATTTAACAAAATATTCAGAAGCATATGCAATAACTAATGCTGAAGCTTCAACGGTAGCAAGAATCTTTGTTGAAAATATCGTATGTAGACATGGTATACCAAATTCTCTATTAACGGACCAAGAAACGAACTTCTTGAGTACATTGTTTATGGAAATATGTAAAATTTTTAAAATAAAAAAAATTAATACTACTCCTTACCACCCACAAACCAATGGTGCTCTTGAACGTAGTCACCGTACACTGGCTGAATATTTACGACATTATGTTAACAAAGATCCAATGACATGGAATACATGGATTCCTTATGCAATGTTTGTATACAATACAACACACCATAGCAGCACAAATTTCACTCCGCATGAACTTTTGTACGGTTACCCAGTGTACATACCAAATATACTGGAGCAAAATCCAAAAACGTGCTACAATTATGACGATTATTCGAACGAACCGAAGGCACGGTTACAACATAGTTTCCAAATAGCTAGAGAAAACATCAAACGAAAAAAATTAAGTGCAAAAAGGTACTATGACACATCGGCAAAACCAACACAATTCAATGTGGGAGACAAAGTTCTGAAATTAAACCATACGCGTAAAAATAAACTTTCAGCATTATGGGAAGGACCATTTGAAATTGTAAAAATATTATCCGATGAAAATAGCGTTATCAAAATAGGAAATAAGACGAAGCTTATACATAACAATCATTTAAAACTTTTTCACGATTAAACACACATTCAAGCACACATACAAAAAAAAAATACCCAAACAACACTACGCAAAATTAAATAAGTCAAACTATAATTTTCAGACCACCATGATTACGACTACACTTTTGGCGATTATGGCATTAGCTTCTGGAACAATCAGGATAACGGAAATACGACAAAATCCTGGCATATACTTTGAGGATGTGGGAAAAGTTCAGCTATTTTCAAGTCATTGGAAGATAATCGCATACCACGATGTAACTGGACTAATGCAGGCAATTAACACAATAAAAATCTTTACAAACAATATTCAAGAACTTTGCGTAAAATTAAAAAAGGACAAAAATTTCTCAATCATTTGCAATGGTACAGTAACAGAAATAGTTCATTCACAAACAGACCTAGACAGGAAATTAAATATTTTAATACCTAACATTCGAGAAAAAAGAGCATTATTTTCGGCTATTGGAATGGTGCAAAAGACGCTATTTGGGACACTAGACGAAGAAGATGCGGACAAATACGACAAACAAATAGAGAAACCACAAAACAATGACAATCACCTATTATCACTTATCAAAAACCAAACATATATTGTTGAGACCACTTACAATATTCTAAATAGATCTAAAATAGCAACAGAAAAACAATTTATTAACTTAGAAAAAAGAATAGAAAAATTACAAAAACATTCCGAGTTCATGATGCGCGGTATATATAACGTCGAGGGACAACTAGAAATGGAAGCCTTAACTTCATTAACAGTCTTGATAATGATGCGTATTGCAAACGCCATTAACGAACTGACAAATCTGTTAGTACAACATAAGCACAATGAACCCCATCCGTCCATTTTGTCTTTAGAACAGCTAAATTCAATATTAGCAATTATTAGGAAAGAAATCCCCTCAGATTTGAAATTGCCGACAGATACAAATAATGATGCACTTTCTGTCTACAGGGTAAGCACTCTTAACACAAAAATAATAAACAATAAAGTAATATATGAGCTTAGCATTCCATTAATTTACAATTCACAGTATCAACTTTTCAAAGCAATACCATTGCCCACAATTCATGAGAAAAAACTGATTTTTATACAGCCAACCATGACATATATAGTTATAGACTACGGAAGAGAAAGTTATTATGAGCTATCAGCTAGCGAACTAGAAAAATGTTCCCAGTTAAATCCAGAAATATACATTTGTCACGCTAAACATCCTATTTATTCGACAAGATCCCCAAATCAACCCTGTGAAGTGCAACTCTTAAGTGAAACTAATAACATTCCACAAACATGTAACATAAGAAGCACTAATACATCCACCATTTGGATACTTTTGGAACAGCCAAACAAATGGCTATTCTCAACAGTAAATAAATACACTATAAATGAAATATGCCCCAATAAGGTCACCCCGCATTCCTTACTTTATTCAGGTATATTAGAAACCGACGGTGACTGTTATATAAAATCTAATGAAATAACAATAAAAAATACCTTCATGAAGACAAGTATAATAAACAGTTTTCACCTCCCGCCAATTAATATTTCCCACCTTGTCCAACAAAATTATTCCATCAATATTGAAAAATTATCGCCAAACGTTTTAATGATACGTAACCCAGAACAACAGGAATTACTAACGCTATCTGAAAAAATTGTGCAACAAAAACGATCGGAAAATATTAATTTTGACAAACTAAATGTACATGATATCCATCATTATGGAATAATTTATTTTATTGTAATTTTCATAATTATATTCCTCATCTATAAAAAAAGCACAAAAAACCTAAAAACAAAAATTGATATAAATGCACAAACTGAACCACGAAGTTCGGGATATGTACTAACTTGTGCAGATAATTAAAATTGTAAAAAAAAAACAAATATGTTTTATTATTATTTACTTTACCATTATTATATATATAAAAGTAAAAACAAACAAACAAATTTTTTTTTAAAATATTAGTATATATTGAAAAACTACATGTGCAGTTATATTAATTGTGGATGTTAATAATAATATAAGATCGATTATAATTTGCAACACATTGTAATACATAAAATGATATAATTATAATATGTATAAAAACTAAAACAAAAAAAATATTTACATTATATATATTTCATTTATAAATTCATAAATTTTAATAAACTAAATGCAAAACAAAACCCCGTTCCTTTGCATTGACCGTGAGCTTCATCCTACAGAAAATGATTATCTCTTCTAGATAAGCATTTTTTTTCAAGGGGGAAGGGATGTTGTGACCTGAAGTCGCAACCACTACAAATCCCGACCACACACACACTATCCATACGTCATTAAGTGCGGTGACTTTGATATGTTTTCAAGTGCGAAACCTGCAAATGGTGCATTTGCCTAAACATATCATATGTCGCAAAGCGCAATGACTTATGGATATCGTACATCATGAAGCGCAATGGTTTTGATATGTTTTCATGTGCGAGACCTTGAAATAGTGCATTTGCCTAAACATATCATATGTCGCCAAGCGCAATGACTTAAACTGCGAGACCTTCAAGAACGACAGTGCATTTACCTACCCTAAATGCTGAACAAACAGTTTCTACGGCGTACGCTCAAGCCATCAGCGGCGTCGCATGCAACGACAGCGTTGTACTATGCACAAGCATATGTTGGTACATGGCGAGGGTAAATGTGATGTATGTGTGTGTGAGCGAAGGTAATAAGCGGTAAGGCGGTCAGTGCGAAGACTCGAGGCAGAGTGGAGCTAACAGTCAGCTCAAGAGGAAGTGTTTGATTTTTCGTTGCGCTAAAACCCCTTCTTGGATCCCCTTCTCCGTACGGAAAGTACGGGAACCAAGCAAACAAAACAAAGGCAAAAGGATTGACTAGTGACAGTCAGTGTGATGAATTAGTACATCACTTAAATGAGGAATGGATCAAGATATTTGAAATTTTGAGGCGTTTGGATATGGGCCATCAAAGACAAAAAAGAGGACTTGTAGGAACTGTTATGACAGCATTATTTGGAGTAAATGACGAAGTGTACCATGACATCGAATCATTAGATCAAAATCAAAAGACTTTAATGAAATCTACAAAAAACAACACCAAACTTATGTTATCTACGTTAGCTGCAGTACATGAGACAGAAGCCAGCATCGCAACGAAAATCAAAAAATTTACAAAAAAATTAAATGAAGGCATGCAGGCTATAAATCAAATGCAATCCTGGTATAAAATCAGCGATGACAATAACATAAATATTCATCTAATAAATACATATCTTATAGCAAGCAGTTATATGAAAGAAATTGAAGACAAGTACACCAAGTTATTAAACGCTTATCTAAAGCGTAGTCATTTGTACGAGTTCTTATCACACCAAAAGATCCACGAAATAACAACAAATTGCACCAAAACATTAGGTCCAGAATTGGAAATCAATCCAGAACCACTCGATAAGTTGGATTTTTCATCAACACTAACGGATATAGTTATATCTGGATATTTTGTAATCACGGATGCAGAAAATTATGAGGTGATAAAGGTTAATACAGTACCAGAACGAGTAAAGGGAAACGTCTTCCAAGAAGTAAAATTGACCTCATCCACTTTTGGAGTCAATTATAATCTGAACCGGTACTTTGAGTCGTCGCTAGAGGACATTCAAAAGGCATCCAAATGGAATGAAACCATTCGAATTCTTCAACCATCCATATTCTTTAAGATAGACGAAGCCGAAAACTGCATAGTACAGCAGTTATACAAAAGACTAACTTTCAAAAAATGTGCGACAAGACTACTCAATTTAGAAAGCACAATTTGGAAGGAGCTGTGGACCTCGAATGCTTGGATGTTTGTTACACCTATCCTGACCACTGTATTTGTGAACTGTGGTAACAAGAGAGAAGAAGTTTTTCTTAACGAGACAGGAATAATACACGTCACGCCGGACTGTACTATTCAATCACGATCGATAAGGCTGGAAGCAACCCTAACAAAGGACATTCAAGTTGTAACTCACTATAAAAAGTCTATGGCCGTCCTCAACACAACAATCAACAATCACACAATGCTTCAAATTTCTAATGAGATAGTAATTCCGTTATCTGACGATATAGCAACAGTGTTTCATCTTAAGGAAAGAATTGCTACAGACGCATTAAATGAACTTCATGAAACAAACTGGAAGAGGATATGGAACCATCAATCTTGGACAACTGGAATAACATCTACACTCACAACGATATTCATCATTTTTGTAATACTAAAACTTATTCGAATCCTAATTCAGCGTAAAAAATCAACCAAGTCCAGCAACAACATTGAGCTACGGAACATGAAAAGCAACTATAACCCGGCATTTGAAGTTACCTGGTAAATCATACATCTTCCTGGGATGCGGCAAAATGTTGATGAATTCAACAAAAATGTTTTGTTCTTTTAACACTTCTTTATTGCAAAACAAGTGGTTAAAATTGTCCAAGTTTCTGTGCGCGCGTTTTAGTTGACATAGTAAATGCAACACGCGCACATAAACTCGGTCAACTTTTGAACACTTTGATTCCTTAATTAATTAAGCAACAATGCAACACGCGCACATAAACTCGGTCAACTTTGATTCTTTAATTAATTGAGCAACACCTGAGTTGCAATAAATACTTGTTAACCAATAATTACGATGTGGGTCATCCACAGTTTGGGAAATATACACGCTTACCCAAACTGCTTAGCTAAACATAAGTTTGTTATATAAAGTTTTACTTTTAGCTTTTTCAGTTGTTAATAAACAATCAGTGACTTGAAGTGGTTTACACCCACTTTAAGTACGTTGATAATCAAAAATAAAACGGGAGTTTTATTCATTGGTCCTTCGAGGAAAGTTGAACCATGACCACCAGAGTCCTGGTAAAAAAAAAAGAGTAAATTAAACAGAAGTCTAAAAAACATTTTTGACCACAACATATTTTTGGCGTTAATCACGGCCGACAGTGATTAAAGCGTACCGAGGCTAAGACATCGGAATAGTGTTAAATAAAAAAAAATATATATAAATCATTATACAAACAAAAAGTGAACCATTCTAACATGGCAGAAGAGGAGTTTAAGGAGTTGGTACAAAGCCAACTTAAAATAGAGACAGAAATTCAGTAGATCTGGGTGAATTTCAAAAAAGATTCAACAAGCAGGTACTCCATGCAGTATTTTGCACAACGTTTGGAAAATTTGCGAGACAAATGGACAGATTTCCAAATAAACAATGGAAGGCTTGGTGATTTGGTAAATGTGGATCCACGACATGACTACTTCACAAAAAAATTCTTTGAGAAGATTGAAAACAAATGTGAAGAAATTCAAGCCAAATTCAGAAGCGAGCTAAAACAACTACAAGAAAAGGGAAGCAGGTCCGAATCAGAAGCAGGTGAACTTTCTAATCAGCATTCTTCAGCGGTCGCAGCATTCAAAAACAAAGACGAAGCCAGCAAGAGTGCCAGTGAAGGTATTAAATTAGACTGCAATAACATGGCAGCTAGGCGTTTGGAGTTATTAAAGTTGAATTTGCTCAGAATCAAAGAAAGCATCGACTTATCCAAGAGCAATGTGGCGCTGGAGTTTAAAACCGAACAACTTAGTGCGTGTTGGGCGGTAATTACCAAAATCAACGAGGAAATCATGGTCTCCAAAGAAGACGACGACCAAAACAAATTTTACAATCTGGAAAAAATATTTGAGGAGACGTATATTCAGCTACAAGAAGAGCTAAATATACGCAAAAAGGAAGCAGCACCAGAAGCTAAACCATCAACTGCAAGAACTCTTAAGCTGCCAACCCTAAACTTGCCAGTATTCAATGGGAGATATGAAGAGTGGACGCCGTTTTGGGAATTATTTGAGCGACTAGTTCATCAAAACAAGGAACTAAGTGACATCGAAAGAATGCAATACCTAAAGAGTAGCGTTCGTGGAGAAGCCGCGAGGCTTATGAATCATTTGACAACGACCTCTGGCAACTATTTCGCAGCAGTTGAATTATTGACCAAGAGGTATCAAATCCTGCAGCATTAGTAAACAATTTTATCAAGAAATTGCTTAACTTGAAGGCTGTAAGAAATGAAAATGCTTATGATCTGAAAACGATAATAGATTCTACAAGAGAAATATTATATGGCATCAGCAACTTGGGTGTAGACACATCATTGGGACCCACTTATAATACAACTATTGCTTCCAAAACTGGATTGTGAAACTGTATCAACAGTCAAGAGGAGCCTCAAATGCAGTTCCAGCAGTTTTCGAGTTTTTAGAAGGCAGATTTAGAGGCCTAGAAAACGGAAGAGAAGTTCTGCGAGATCTTAATCGAGACAAGACCGGTTTTCACTCACCATCAGCGAGCACTAAAAGCCACGTAACAGTAGTTTCTTCTGCATGCCCTGTGTGTAATAATAACCATCAAATTTATTACTGCAAAAAATGTTTGGATATGAAGATTCAAGATCGCCGTGAAAGAGTTCAACGTGCAAGGTTATGTTTCAATTGCCTTCGTAGTGGACACAGCAGTAAGGAGTGTTCAAGCAAACGAAGGTGTCCAGTGTGCAACACAAATCATAATTCATTACTCCATGAGTGTCAATCAGGAAAAAGTATTTCAGCCGCTAGAGTTCATAACGAAAACTTGGCTAATTCATCATCGGGCAGTGCTAGATCAACTGAAGTAGCAGCATCTTCCAACAATAATAACGTAGATAAAACAGTTTTATTAGCGACAGCGATGATAAATTTATGCACCAAGGGTTTGGTGAAGCCAGTCCGGGCGCTTCTTGACCAAGGATCACAATCGTGTGTTATAACTGAAAAACTTGCAAGAAGTCTCAAAGTTCCAACGATAAATTACAAAACTCAGGTGAATGGCATCAATGGTCAGTCAACACAAGTTATTGCCAAGTGCTCGTTGCGAATACAGTCAATTCACAATGACAAAAAGGGTTGTCACATCAAAGCAATCATAATGCCAAGCATTACATCAAAAATGCCCAGCAAAGAGTTCAAGCCAGAGCAATGGTCGCACATAGACGGCTTACAACTAGCAGATCCTTGGTATTCTGAACCAAAAGAAATTCAATTGCTGATTGGGTCGGATGTGTTTCCGGAAATCATAGGCCAAGGATTGCTCAAGGGTCCAAAAAATACGCCAATGGCTCAAAACACGATATTTGGATGGATTTTATCAGGACCTTTGACAACATCATCAGAACAGAAAATACGCAAGCAACCATTAAATGAAGTCACATCATGTGTCAACGTATACAACAATGATGAAATGCTGAAAAAATTCTGGGAGCTAGAAGAAGTTCCGAATGCCGATTTAAGAACAAATGATGAGAAACAGTGTGAGTTGCACTACAATTCCACTCACTCTCGAGATGAAATAGGGCGATATGTTGTGAGATTACCATTACTTGACAATTGATCAAATCTTGGGGACTCAAAAAAGATGGCATTAAAACGATTTTTTTTTGCTAGAACAAAGATTGGCAAAAAACCCTACGTTGCGTCAAGAATACACCGAGTTCATCCAGGAATACATTAAACTCGGTCACATGGAAGGAGTGTCGGCAGTCACACACGCGAAAACTTATCATTTGCCACATCATGCGGTCATAAAAGAAGACAGTAACGACAAAACTTAGAGTAGTTTTCGATGCATCCGCAAAAACTACCTCAGGAGAATCATTAAATAGTATAATGATGATAGGTCCTACTATTCAAAAAGACTTATTAACGTTATTACTTCAGTGGAGGACATTTCCAGTAGCTTTCACAGCCGACATAGAAAAAATGTACCGGCAAATACGAATCCATGAAGACGATAAGGACCTCCAGCGTATTTTATGGAGAGAAGACAACAAGAAACCTATTAAGGAATACCGATTGAACACTGTTACTTATGGCACAGCATCCGCTCCGTATCTCGCTATCAAGACCATGATAACATTAGCAGAAGACGAAAAAATAAATTACCCATTATCATATGAAACTGTAACTAATGGATTCTATGTGGATGATTGTTTAGGAGGCTCGAACTCTATAGAAGAAGGTAAAGAAATACAACAACAACTGATACAAATGCTAAGAAAAGGCGGTTTCAAACTTCGAAAGTGGTCATCAAATAAGCCAGAGCTGTTACAAATTATACCAAAGGAAGACATAGAAACAGACCTAGATATGGAGCTTAGCAAGGATCAGACAATAAAAATTTTAGGAATAAAATGGTGTCCTAAAACTGATCACTTTGAATTCAAAATCAATACAGCATCCATCAGTACCAAAATTACGAAAAGGGCTGTGCTGAGTGATGCTGGGAAACTATTTGATCCTTTTGGTTGGCTGTCACCAGTTACAATAAAGGAAAAAATTTTTATTCAAAAACTTTGGATTCAAGGCAATGGATGGGATGAACAGCTTCCAGCTAATTTACCAACCGTTCAGAGCATCAAGATAAAAAGATGGACTCAGCAGTCAACAGATAGCATAATCGAACTACATGGGTTTGCAGACTCATCTGAAAGAGCGTAAGCAGCTGTTGTATATGCAAAGGTTAAGAGAAAGAACAACATATCAATATCATTGCTTGCATCAAAAACAAAAGTAGCGCCAGTAAAGCAGATATCACTGGCCAGGCTGGAATTATGTGCAGCTGTTCTTCTGACAAAACTAATAAACTATATCCAGAACGGAACTGCAACTAAATACGAAAGAGTTTTTGCATGGTCAGACTCAAAAATTGTGCTTAATTGGCTTAAGCAACATCCTGTAAAATGGACCACATTTGTTGCAAATCGAGTGTCACTCATACAAGAACATTTTAAAGGACAATTTCGATTTGTTTCTGGATCTGAAAACCCAGCAGATATTCCATTAAGAGGTGTATTTGGAGATAGTCTTATCTCAAATTCATTGTGGTGGAATGGACCACATTGGCTTAAAGAGAATGATTCAAATTGGCCTAAGGATAAAACTATAATCGACATAAGCCAAGTTCCAGAAGTTCGAAATTCATTGATATGCACGGTGGCACAACTTGAGAATGAAAACGAAGAAATAACGAATCGATTTTCGCAAACTTCTTCGAGTAACAGCTTATTGTTTAAGGTTTATCAACAATTGTGTCAAGGTAGGAGAAAAAAGTATTGGACATATAACCGGGGAAGAAATAAATGCTGCAGAAAAGGCACTTGTTAGGCGTGCGCAACAAGTGTTCGAAGAAGATATCAAAAATCTAAAATTACAAAAAGATTTGTCAAAAAATAATAAAATTTATTCTTTGCATCCATTTGTTGATAATTAAGACTTGTTACGCGTTGGAGGCAGGTTGGAGCACACAAATCTATCAATGAATCAAAAACATCCAATAATATTGCATCATTCAAACCAACTAGCAAAACTTATTATTCAACAAGCACATATTGACACATTGCATGGGGGTGCAAAGTTAACTCTCAATCACGTACGAAATAAATTTTGGATTATTCGCGGAACAAATGTAGTAAAGGCGCACATCAGAAAATGCATTAAATGTTTCCGGTACAACGCCAAAGGACAAGTTCAATTGATGGGGCAGTTACCAGCACCACGAGTAAATTTTTCAAGGCCATTCACTCATTGCGGCGTTGACTACGCAGGATCTTTACTCATTAAATGTTCGCAATTTCGTGGAATAAAATTGCATAAGGCATACATAGCAATATTTGTCTGCTTTGCGACAAAAGCAGTTCATATAGAACTAACTTCTGATCTTACAACACAAGGATTCCTGGCAGCCCTCAGACGAATGATAAGTAGGCGTGGATCAGTTCACCATATATACAGCGATAATGGAACCAACTTCGTAGGAGCGAATAATATTATACAGACTGTGCAGCTACAGAATAGTCTTGCAGAAACTGGTATTCAATGGCACTTCATTCCACCTGGATCACCACATTTTGGTGGATTATGGGAATCAGGAGTGAGATCTATTAAACATCACCTAATTAGGGTTATAGGTGATCAAAAATTAACATATGAAGAAGTGAACACTGTTTTGGTTCAAATAGAAGGATGTCTAAATTCACGTCCACTATGTCCATTATCTGATAACATTGAAGATCTAAACGCATTAACACCAGGACATTTTATTGTGGGCTCTTCCTTGATGACAAAAACACATGACAGCATCTTCAATTTTGCAGACAGTACTTTAAAGCGGTGGAAAATGGTTAAAAAAATCAAACAGGATATTTGCAAACGTTGGTATGAAGAATACTTAAAAAGCATACAACAGCAAAGATTCAAGTGGACCAAACAAACATCAAATTTAGAAGTCGGTCAATTAGTCCTTGTTAAAGAGGTTTCATCAAAATGGCCACTAGGCAGAATCATCGAAATTCATAAATTCACAGATGGGCTTGCTCGAGTTGCAACAGTTTAAACGCAAAAAACTATACTCAAACGAGCGATACAAAAAATTTGTTTGCTACCAATTGATGACAACTTTAAAATAGAACAAGGATGCCAACCAACAACTCAAGATATGTCTCATGGTTCAGTTACTCCCAGTGAGGCCGGAAAGTATCTGAAAGATAAAAAAACTACGTCGATTACAGTAACATCAACAGTATCAACGGTTATGATAGTACTGCTGTTGATCTCCAACTTCAGTTCATTGCATGCCAGCTACACCATAACACACCCTGGACCTGGGCTATTCATAGAAAACCTAGGAGCAGTGAAAGTTCAACGCGGAATCCTTCGCACGAGGTCTTTATTCCCAATCAACGACATCATACAAGACAAGAAAAATCTGAATCGAACAAAGGAACAAATGGCAAGCTTGTGTAATAAGGGAAAAGGATTGATTAGTGACAGTCAGTGTGATGAATTAGTACATCACTTAAATGAGGAATGGATCAAGATATTTGAAATTTTTAGGCTTTTGGATACGGGCCATCAAAGACAAAAAAGAGGACTTGTAGGAACTGTTATGACAGCATTATTTGGAGTAAATGACGAAGTGTACCATGACATCGAATCATTAGATCAAAATCAAAAGACTTTAATGAAATCTACAAAAAGCAACACCAAACTTATGTTATCTACGTTAGCTGCAGTAGATGAGATAGAAGCCAGAATCGCATCGAAAATCAACAAATTTACAAAAAAAATTAAATGAAGGCATGCAGGCTATAAATCAAATGCAAGCTTGGTATAAAATCAGCGATGACAATAACATAAATATTCATCTAATAAATACATATCTTATAGCAAGCAGTTATATGAAAGAAATTGAAGACAAGTACACCAAGTTATTAAACGCTTATCTATGACCATCACTATTCAAATAATTGTTTAATTGTTCATCAAAACATAAGAAGTATGCGTAAAAATTTCGACAATTTATTGCTACATTTAGAATCTTTTTTGAATAAGCCTGCATTTATTTTCTTAACTGAAATTTGGCGGTGTTGCTGCTTTTGTTCATTGTGGTATAAGTTTCCAGCATTTTTGTTTTACTTTCCGTAGTTGTGATGTTTTAAAGGTAATATGTTCAATAAATAATATGAAATTCACATTCTTGTGCATTTATAGGTTTACTGATAGTTCTATTTCGCTTGATACTTTTTTCAATGACATAGTCACTCTTTTAGATAGTGATAACCATACCAATTTTCATTGTCTGAAACTTGTATTGACCACATATTTGTTCGTCTTGAAAACTGTAAATTGTCTCTGTATAGCTCGGTGATCGATTTTCAGATTTCTGATCATTGTTTAACTGTCTTAAATATTGCTAATTGTCAAGTAACGAAAAATTATTTGTCTATCTCTCCTTCTATTTATACTTCTACTGATTTTAGGTTATTAAACTATTCTCGTCGTTTTGAAACTTGGGTTACAGTTTATAATGAATCCGATGCCTCTAAAGCATATACTGCTTTTATTAAGCAACTAGTTAAGCATGTTGAAAGTTCTACAAAAACTTTAAAGAAAAAGAATCGCGAATTGAAAAAAATTAAACCCTGGATAACGAATGACTTGCTTCATAAAATAAAGGCCAAAAACAAGCTATTTAAGCGTAAAAAAAGATTTCCAAATTATTCTTTAATTAATTCGTCTTATAAAGCTATTTGCAAAGAAGTATCTAAAGATGTAACGTTATGCAAGAATAACTTCTACTGTAATGAATTCCAAAAAGCAAAAGGTGACATTCGAAAAGAATGGAAATTGGTAAATAATATACTCAATAAAGGGACAAATAGTGAAACCATTCAAACATTGTTTATAAATAATTTACCTGTTTCTAATTCAAAAATTCTAGCAGATAGTTTTAACAAATTTTTTGTTTCAATAGGCTCCGAAGTAGTTGCTGATAATGCTACTGATAAGTCCTTGTGTTCTTGTTTGTCCAGTGAACCCTCTTCATCTAAGAGCTTTTTCTGTGATGCAATTTCTTCGTTTGAGGTGTATAAAATTATTATGTCGTTAAAAAATTCGAATTCTGCTTCTAATTATTATTTTACAAATAATTTCATTAAGAAAATTTCTTTTAATATTTGCGATGTTTTAAGCCATTTGTTCAATTTAAGTGTTGAAACAGGTTCATTTCCGAGTGAAATGAAGATGGCTGAGGTAATTCCTCTCTTTAAGAAAGGTGATCGTTCCAATATTAACAACTACAGACCCATATCGCTCCTTCCGGTGTTTGCTAAAGTGTTTGAAAAAGCTATTAGGGCTCGTATCGTAAAATTTTTGGAAAATAATTGTCTTCTTAGTAAATATCAATATGGCTTTAGATCTGGTCTGTCAACAGAAGATGCTCTTTTGAATTTTTGCTCAAATGTCTACTCAGGTTTAAACAATAAAAAGTTAACTGCGGCTCTTTTCGTTGATATTACCAAAGCTTTCGATACAATCAACCATGATATTTTATTAAAAAAATTGCATAATTTTGGCTTTAGAGGCTTAATATATAACTGGCTTGGTTCTTATTTATCAAATAGACAGCAGAAAGTAAAGTTTAAAGGTAACTTTAGTTCTTCATTGCACGTTAAATTAGGTGTACGACAAGGCTCGGTGCTAGGTCCTATTCTATTTTTAATCTTCATTAATTGACTTTTTTCTCAGAAGTTCAAAAGTAGTGCAAATGCGTTTGCTGATGACATGGCCTGTACATTTACGTGTAACTCACCATTTAACCTTGCTATAGATTTAAATCATGATCTGGCAGTTTTAAGTCACTGGTTTAAAGTCCATCGATTGGTACTTAGCAATAAAACAAGAATTATGTTTTTTAGTGCTTTAGTTAAAGAAGTTGCTTTTCCACAATTTTACTTTCATGATGGCAGTTGTAAAAAGTTCATGTCTAGTAAAGATATCTGTTCTTCATCTGATGTTTTTCATACTTATTCTGAGGCTTTTTGTTGCTCTTATAAGTGTTTTAGTATTGAACCTGTTAATTCTTTTAAATACCTCGGATTAATGTTGGATAACAAGATGAATTGGTCGGAACATACTCGAGCTCTAAAAAATTATCTAATGGCTCCCACTAGACATTTATTTTTGTTAAGACCTTTTTGTTGTTCTGAACTTCTCAAGTCAATTTACTATGGTATTTTTCAATCCAAATTGGAATACGGTTTAGTTTGCTGGGGCGGCGCTTATGCTAACAAAATTACTCCTCTTTTTATATCTCAAAAACATGCAATACGTCTGATTTGCAATAGATCTCGCCGTGATAGAAGTCTGATTCTTTTTAGAACATTGAACATCTTACCATTAAAGCATTTGTACTGTTTCAAGGTGTTAAAGATATTTTTTATCAAATCTGGTTATCTACTAAGTAGATACTCAATAAGCTATAACTTAAGAATTAATCTTCAGAATCTTGTCACTGTACCACAGTTTTCACTTCAATTATTTCTGCAGTTTTATACTTCAGTAGCTCCCAGACTCTTTAACAGCTTACCTAATAGCATAAGATGTATTCGTAATAAATGTATGTTTCTTCGTAATGTTAAAACTTGGCTTTTCAGTCTTAATTACAATGATGTTGAATGTTTGTTCAGTGTTGGTTAGTAGTTAATCCTTTTTTGTTTTTTGAGCTTCTCCACGTTTTTTTTTCTCATTGTATATTTATTTTTATTATATTTATTACACTTCTTTTTTCTTTTTTTTGTGATTATTTATATTATATATTTATTCTTTGAAACCACTTCACTTCACGTCGTATTATTATTACGATTATGTTTAATTATTCAATTATTTACTTATGTAACTGCAATCGTCTCTAGTTTCTTGTGAACTATAGATTGCAGATCTTTTTCATTCCAAACTACAACTTCTTATGTAATGTAATTAGTGAATTTTTGCCTATTTAAGTTATGTTGTGTATTTTAACGAAAAAGATATAATAAATGTTACTACTACTACTACTACTACTACTACTACTACTACTACTACTACTACTACTACTACTACTACTACTACTACTACTACTACTACTACTATTTACTACTAAAGCGTAGTCATTTGTACGAGTTCTTATCACACCAAAATATCCACGAAATAACAACAAATTGCACCAAAACATTGGGTCCAGAATTGGAAATCAGTCCAGAACCACTCGATAAGTTGGATTTTTCATCAACACTAACGGATATAGTTATATCCGGATATTTTGTAATCACGGATGCAGAAAATTATGAGGTGATAAAGGTTAATACAGTACCAGGACGAGTAAAGGGAAACGTCTTCCAAGAAGTAAAATTGACCTCATCCACTTTTGGAGTCAATTATAATCTGAACCGGTACTTTGAGTCGTCGCTAGAGGACATTCAAAAGGCATCCAAATGGAATGAAACCATTCGAATTCTTCAACCATCCATATTCTTTAAGATAGACGAAGCCGAAAACTGCATAGTACAGCAGTTATACAAAAGACTAACTTTCAAAAAATGTGCGACAAGACTACTCAATTTAGAAAGCACAATTTGGAAGGAGCTGTGGACCTCGAATGCTTGGATGTTTGTTACACCTATCCAGACCACTGTATTTGTGAACTGTGGTAACAAGAGAGAAGAAGTTTTTCTTAACGAGACAGGAAAAATACACGTCACGCCGGACTGTACTATTCAATCACGATCGATAAAGCTGGAAGCAACCCTAACAAAGGACATTCAAGTTGTAACTCACTATAAAAAGTCTATAGCCGTCCTCAACACAACAACGCATTAAATGAACTTCATGAAACAAACTGGAAGAGGATATGGAACCATCAATCTTGGACAACTGGAATAACATCTACACTCACAACGATATTCATCATTTTTGTAATACTAAAACTTATTCGAATCCTAATTCAGCGTAAAAAATCAACCAAGTCCAGCAACAACATTGAGCTACGGAACATGAAAAGCAACGATAACCCGGCATTTGAAGTTACCTGGTAAATCATACATCTTCCTGGGATGCGGCAAAATGTTGATGAAATCAACAAAAATGTTTTGTTCTTTTAACACTTTTTTATTGCAAAACAAGTGGTTAAAATTGTCCAAGTTTCTGTGCGCGCGTTTTAGTTGACATAGTAAATGCAACACGCGCACATAAACTCGGTCAACTTTGATTCTTTAATTAATTGAGCAACACCTGAGTTGCAATAAATACTTGTTAACCAATAATTACGATGTGGGTCATCCACAGTTTGGGAAACATACACGCTTACCCAAACTGCTTAGCCAAACATAAGTTTGTTATATAAAGTTTTACTTTTAGCTTTTTCAGTTGTTAATAAACAATCAGTGACTTGAAGTGGTTTACACCCACTTTAAGTACGTTTATAATCAAAAATAAAACGGGAGTTTTATTCAAATAGTTATGTGTTTGTTTTGTTTGTTTGCTACATAAATGTGCTTAGACTACGTTTATAGAAATGTTAGTTTGTAGAATAGATCTTTATGTGTTAAATGTTTATAAATAGTAAGTGCATGGAATAAATGCGTTTAAGTTAGAGTTATAGCAATGTTTAGACTGAAGTGCACTACAATACGATAAATGGAATCATAATTTGAAAGTTGTATACACACCAGGAAAAAACATTACCGTAAATGAACAGTTAGTTCCGTATCGTGGGCGATGTCCGTTTCGTCAGTAAATTCCATCCAAGCCGGCGAAATATGGCATCAAAATTTGGGTGCTATGCGACTCAAAAAGCTGGTATGCATACAACACACAAATTTATGTTGGTCGGAATCGTAATGCCACTCCTGAACGTAATACTTAAATTATCTTGCGTGATAATTGAGTTTTTAAAAACAATACTTTATTCTTAAGCTGCCTCTTATAAACTAAATTCACAATTATTATCTTTGAAACCTCCAGAGCCAGAGATTGGAAGAATATTGCTTAGTAATCAATATTCTTCCCATATTCCATTTCTGATGAATGGAAGCAGCGATCATGTAAACAATTTATAATGTAAACAATTTATGATGTGAACAATTTATGATGTGAACAATTTATGATGGGTGGCCAGCTTGGTGGTCCACACATAGTTAAAATATCATGTTACAATTAATGATTGCTAATCATTAATTCTTAAAGAAGGATGTTGATTGTATTTGTATACAATCATCATCATTATTCTGGAGTGGGGTAATGTATGTAACTCCCCCTCCCTTAGTCTGAGGCTCTGACGAAGTTTTACAAATTTTTCTACAATGTATAAAAAGGTAATATATAATTATTAATGTTAAAATTATTAATATAACTGTAATAAATGAATATTGTAAAACATTGTGTTTCTTATTATTTTTTGAAATTTCTACAATAATTTGTCTATTTTTAATATTTTCAAAATTTATATCTTCAATTGATATATTATTTATAATGTTCTTTTCCTTAATTATATTTATGAAATTTGGTTGTACTATATTTTGCTCAATTTGGTTAACAAAATTTTTAAATGTATTATTTTGAATGTTAATATAACAATTTTTAAATTTTATTAATTTTGTTCCTTCTAAAGAGATATTATCTTTTGAACAATTTTGATACAATATTATACGATCGGTTTGTTTTGTTAAAACTAATCCATTTTTTATTTCCTTAATTTCTGAATTAATTTCTCTTTTCATTGTACAATTGGCTTCCTTTGATTTAAATATGTTTTCAATACAATTGTCTTTAATTTCTTTTAAATTGTTTATTTTATTATCTTTAACATTATGGTCGTATGCATTACCCTCTCTATCTGTTAAAACTATTTGATAATTAAAGACTACACTTTTACTTTCTCTATTTGGAATAGGTTCCATTAAAATTTTATCAAATTCTTTTTCCGAAAAACTTGGTATCAAAAGAATTATAATGATTGCTTCCATTTCGCTAGCTACTGCTACTTTAATGTGTTCAAAACTGTTTATATCTTTTAGTAAACTGATTTCTTCATCTACTAAAATGTTTCTCGTTAAAATGCTTAATTTGCTTGTTAATATTATTTGCTCTAAATCATCTATATAATTCGTAAGGGAGTTGATGTCATGATCAATTTGAAAAATTGTTTTTATATAGTTTATTTCATTATGGAAATTAATATTTGTTCCCTTATTAATATTTGTTATATAGTTTGATATGTATGATTGCATGTTTCTAATATGTTTAGTTAAGTTTTTCATTTGATTTGATAGTTGTTCATTAATTGTTTTTTGTTTATTATTTTCTTCTATTAATTTCTTGTTATTACTGTTTAAGTTATCAAGTGTTTCAGTTATTTCCTTTTTGTCTTCATCATCCATAGTACCAGCTATTAACTTTAAAGTTCTTCCTATTATATTCGCAAGCCCTCTTTTATTTCTTTTATTTTTGTTTAGTGTAAGTATATTAAATTTGTTTAATAGATTATGATAACTAGTGTTTAAAGAGATAAATAAACTATCGAGTAAATTCTCCTTAGAGTAAGAATTTTGTAATGATAAAATGTTTTTCCCAATATGATTTATGGCTATGTCCAAATCCGATATATTTATTATATGTAAAATCTTAAGATAACTCTCTACTAATTTAATATTTTCTAATTTAATAGGTAAATATCTATTATTATTATTATCAAAGTCCAGAATCTCTATTTCTGTTGTTGACTGTATGCTTGTTCTAAGAATTATGAAAAGTACTGGTATATATAAGTAATATCGTTCCATCTGAAAAATAAATTAAAATTATTAACTAATTTCAAATTCAGTTTTGTAGGGATCTTAATAATTCTATACTGGATAATTGTTCTGTTGGGAATTTTACTTTTGTATAGTCTTGAAACTTTTTCTTCACATGAGTTTTGTAATATATGTGCCCTGACCTTTTATCTTTTATATGATCTTGATTAATATTTTCTCCTTCTATCTTTCTATATTTAGAATGATTCTTACCTCCTCGTACTTCTTTTATGTAATTAATACCATCTT
Organism: Dichetophora obliterata; assembly: GCA_963920525.1. Lineage (NCBI taxonomy): Eukaryota > Metazoa > Arthropoda > Insecta > Diptera > Sciomyzidae > Dichetophora > Dichetophora obliterata. Next base: position 154,697,875 of record OY986437.1, on the reverse strand, counting down.
CTATTTGATTTTCGTCTAACCTGTCCTTATTTAATCTTTCGATAGTTTTTTGTTTCTTTTCTATGATTTTATTATAAATTTCGACATACTGAGCTTCCTTTATTTTTCCTTGAACAAATTCGATTGGCTTTATCTTGGTCGTGGAATGTATACTATTATTATAATAGCTATTTATTAAAATCATTTGTTCCTCAATACTAAAATGTCCTTTTGAATGTTTTAAAAGCCTTAAATGCACGTTGATAGTATTATGCAATCTTTCGATATCGGAGTTCCCATTGTGATTGGAACTAGAAGTAAATTGTATAGATATATTTTGTTCTCTCAGGAACTCTTTCATTAAGTTAGATTTCATTCCCAGTTCATTGTCTGTTACTTTTTTTCCTATATTACCATAAGTACAAATAAATCTAGTTAGAGCTTTTCTTAATTCCTTTTCTGTGCGATCTTTAATTTTTACTAAAAGAGCAACTTTGCTGAACTTATCTATCATTGTTGCAAATAAAGATTTCCGTATAGAGTAAAATACATCTAAGTGTATAATTTGATTTGGTTTTTCTGGAGTTTCAGTTATTTTGTATGGTATTTTAATAGGATTTCTTTCATATTTTTCTAAAATACATATCTCACAATTATTTACATATTCATTAATTTTTATCTTCATGTTGGGACAGTAATATTCGAACTTGATTTCCTCATAAATTTCGTTTATTCCTCTGTGGTTGTTTTCTAAATGTTTTTTCTCAATTAATTTTTCAATTTCCTCTGGGTTAATAATGTCTATTAATAATCTTTTACAACGAACAATTTTGTATTTCTTAAAATGTCTTAAATATATTGAATTTATTTTGTTAAATGTTTCATCATCTGTAAATAGTGCGTTCATGTAGTTTGGATTTAGATGATTTTTAAATATCATTATAATTGTGGCATCATCCAATTCTTTTGCTTTAATTATTTTCCTTTTCTTATTAAAAATATTTATATTCTTTATATTTAATGATCCTGATTGTTTTGTTTCCAAAATAATTTGATTTTTGTAAAAATTTATTGGTGTTCCTATTTGTTTAATTGATTCATTAGACTCTTGTTCTGGGTTATCTATAACTTCATTTGGATTGTCTTCGTCATTTTCATTTAAGTTAATTTCAATTCTACTAAGACAATCGGCTACTTTATTTTCTTGTCCTTCTTTATAATGTATAGTATAATCATACTCTCCTAACTGTAATTTCCAACGAATTAATTTACTATTTGGCTCTTTTAAGCTATTTAGCCATACTAAAGGCTTGTGGTCGGTAAAAAGTTTAATTTTTTTTCCATATACGTATGGTCTGAATTGTTTTAAACACCACACAATTCCTAAGCATTCTTTTTCGATTACGCTATAATTAAGTTCTGATTCATTTAAAGTTCTGGATACGTAAGCAATTGGTTTATTTTCTTGTGACAGTACTCCGCCAATAGCAAAATTGCTAGCATCAGTTGTAATTTCAAATTCCTTATTAAAGTTAGGATATATCAATATGGGTGCACTTATTAATTTTTCTTTTAAATAGTTAAAACTTTCAATATATTTTTCATTGCACGGATTTATTACCGCATCCTTTTTTAAACAAACTGTAATTGGTTTAGCTATTTGAGCATAAATCCTAATGAATCTCCTATAATAGCCAGTCATTCCCAAAAATCTTTTGATTTCAGTAACTGTCTGGGAAATTTTAAAATTTTTAATTACTTCGATTTTCTTTACATTTGGGGCGACTCCCTTTTCTGTAACAACGTGTCCAAGAAATTCAACTTCTTTTCTTAGAAATTCACATTTATCCAGTTGTATTCGTAATCTAGCGTGTTTCAAATTCTTTAATACAGATTTCAATGATTTAATATGTTCCTCTAGCCCATTTGAAAATATAATAATATCGTCCATGTAGACCATGCATTCATTTCTTTTTACATTTTCTCTTAAAATATTGTCTACTAATCGTTGAAAAGTGCTTGGTGCATTTTTCAACCCGAATGGCATTCTTCGAAATTCGTAATGACCATTGTCCACAGAGAAAGCCGTTTTCTCTATATCTTCGTGATCCATTTCAATTTGATGGAACCCACTTTTCAAATCTAGAATTGAGAAATAATTACTTCTTCCTAATCTGTCTAAAATATCGGTTATGTTCGGAATAGGGTAACTATCATCAATAGTTTTTTCATTTAATTTGCGGTAATCTATTACCAAACGCCATTTCTTTTTCCCAGATGCGTCTAGTTTTTTAGGTACCACCCAAACAGGGCTATTATATGGACTTTTACTCGGTTGAAATATTCCTGATTCCAACATTTCTGTAATTTGTCTTTGAATTTCCGATTTATGTATGTACGGGTATCTGTAAATTTTACTTTTTATTGGTAAATTGTCTTTAGTTATTATTTTATGCTTAATTTCACTCGTGAAATTAAGAATTTTACTTTCCTCAAAAACTTGTTTAAATTCCTTTATTGTTTCTATTAATTTTGAAGATTCCTCTGAATTTAAATGTTCTACTCTTAAATGTTTAATAATATCTTCTTTTGGTTTTGTGTTTTCATTGCAAATATTTTCACTTCCATTATATTCATTAAAATTGTGAATTTCTAAAATTTCTATAGTTTGGAATGGTTTATAAATATCAAAAACATGTACCTTGTTATCTGAATTATTTATTTTGACTACAGATGTGAATTCATCTAAATTTATATTATTTATTAGGGCATTTCCTTTGTACTTATCTACAGGAATACTATAAAAATTTTCTCCAGGATCTATTCTATATACACTACTTACTGTTGGATTACTTGAATATAATTTAAATCGTTTTGAATTTAATTCAAAGATATTTGTTTCATAATTTATTATTGCTTTATATTTCTTTAGAATGTCATTTCCTAATAATCCTTCATATTTGTCATGAAAATTTATTACAATGAACTGAAAATATTCATTGCCCAGTTCGAATTCTTCAAATGCTTTAACGACTACTTTCTTATCAACTAAAGTATTTTTATTGAGAGCTTTCAATATTTTGGGTTTTTTCAGAAATTGTATTTTATTACTTTTAAAAACGTTTAAGTTTACGAGGGAGTTCGTTGCTCCTGTGTCTATTAGAAATTTACAATTATTTATTACTATATAGAACAATTCGCTTCTCTGATCATCCGAAAATTTCCAATTTCCATTGGTGTTGGGATATTATCTTTATAATCATTATTATTATTGTTATTACTAACATTAGGTGAATTTTGATAATGATATGGGTTATTATGTTGTATATTTTTATTATTATTTGGGTTACTTGGATATCTTCTTGAATTATAAGTTTGATTATTTACAGGATTATGGTTTTGGTTGCTATCATTTATATATCTGTTTGAATTATTTTTCCTTATGTTATTATTTTGATTATTTACATTATTGAAAGGATTGTAACTTGAATTCCTTTCATTTAAATTTTTGTTTAAATTGCTTGGATATTTCCTTGCGTTATTATTTTGAAATTGATTAAATTGTTTATTTGGGAAATGGTTTTTTTCATTGTTATTAATTGGTTTATTGAAAGGTGTATAATATGAGTATCCGGACTCGTGTAATATATCTATTGCAGACTCCAAATTATTTGGATTTCTACAGAATAATATTGAACGCATTGGTTCAGGAATTTTATTTTTAAATATATTTAATGCCGATAATTTATTGTTCCTAATTGTCTGTTCTACAATTTGAGTATCGTTTGTAGAATATCTTGTTTTTACATTTAATCTTCTTAATGTAGTTTTTATTTCATTATAAAAATCTATACAGTGGGTCTTAAAAGTCAAACCTCTTAGTTGATCAAATAATTCTTCTATGCTAAGTCTATCACCAAAATTATTAATTAATATTTCCTTCATGTTTTCCCACGAATCAACATGATTATTAATTTCTATTATTTCCCTTGCTTTATATTTTAATTTTGACTTTATTATGTCAGAAAAGATACTTTGTCCTAAAGAATCATACCTAACAAGAACTGGTTGAATTTTATCAACTAGATTTACGAAGTTTTGGAGATCTCTATAATCTCCTGAAAATTCTGGTAATTTTTCTTAGTATTTCAGAGGGTCGATATTTAGTGTTAAAGCCATTTTATCTTTTTTAAAATCTTTACAATTAAACTTTTCAAATGATTGACTCAATTCTTCCATACATTAATTAATTGTTTTTACAATTGTTGATCTGGATCCTCCTGGTGATTGGTGATGATGTTTCTACTGCTTCTGCTCGCTTTGGCCTTGCTATGACTTTTGTTAAATTGATGTTTTAATTCCCAATACTGTGGTTTGTTTGGATTTTCGTATTCCTTCTTCACACAAACAATTTTATTTAATTTTACTATTGTTTGCTAATAGTTTAAGATGAGTTTGTAAAATTTTCACAATATAATCAGTAATTTTACTTCACAGATTTGTACAAACTTTTTAATTTTTTTAAAGGTTGTTTTGCTGACAGTTTTGTATGATTTTATAAAATTTTTCACCATATATTTTTGTTTAGTTTATTTGCACTTTTTACATTTTGAGCACAAACAAATTTATTTCATTTAAGGATTGTTCCTTAAAAAATTTTCTCGATTTCTCTCTTTTTTTTTTCAAAAGAGTTTGTTTCTGGGAACTTCTAAGGACTTTATTTTATCCTACTCCGACTGCGCCACTTAAATTATCTTGCGTGATAATTGAGTTTTTAAAAACAATACTTTATTCTTAAGCTGCCTCTTATAAACTAAATTCACAATTATTATCTTTGAAACCTCCAGAGCCAGAGATTGGAAGAATATTGCTTAGTAATCAATATTCTTCCCATATTCCATTTCTGATGAATGGAAGCAGCGATCATGTAAACAATTTATAATGTAAACAATTTATGATGTGAACAATTTATGATGTGAACAATTTATGATGTGTGGCCAGCTTGGTGGTCCACACATAGTTAAAATATCATGTTACAATTAATGATTGCTAATCATTAATTCTTAAAGAAGGATGTTGATTGTATTTGTATACAATCATCATCATTATTCTGGAGTGGGGTAATGTATGTAACTCGTAATCTCGGACGGCGTGTTGTTTTGGATTTGGTGGAAGGACTTTCTGACAGAATTGTAACGTGTGACAACTTTTTCACTTCGTATGAATTGGCAGAAGATTTACATAAGAATCGCATAACTATTTTGGGAACAATAAGGAAAAATAGGACTGAAATTCCTTCAGTTCTACTCGACATGCGTCAAAAGCCAATTTATCATACAAAAGTTGTATATGAACATAAATTGCAAGCAGTTATGTTGTCAGCATAAATGAGAATAGTGAAAAGAGGAAGCCTAACATCATTGAAGACTACAACAAAACCAAGAGTGGAGTTGGTACTATCAAATGGTGGCTACGTACACATGCAAACGAAAAGTCAATCGGTGGCCAATGGCAGTATTTTGTAACATGCTTGATGTTAGTGCGTTGAATGCATTCGTGACGTTCATTGCATTGTCCCCGAATTGGAAAAATTCTAAAACGAACCATAATATTCGTCATCGCCTTTTTATCTTGGAGCTTGGATTGAATCTCGTTGAAAAACAGATCACTAAACGTAAAAAACAACCTCAAAGTAATGATGCTTCCAGTGTTATTCAAAGAATTCGGGAGATTCGCCATTTACCAAGTACATCAAAACGAGGCCGATGCTACATCTGCACATACAAAAATAACAAAAATCTTTTTGCTACACGCTGTGAAAAGTGTAAAAATTTCATTTGTGCTGAACATAATTTCAATTTATGCGAAAAATGTACAAATAATTGACAAAAGATAAAAATTCAATTTTTTTTTCTAATATATGTAATGTTCTAATTAATTTCATTCTAAATCTACTTTTATGAAGTTCAAATGTATTAATATGATAGTAAACAATGTAATAAACATAAAAAATCACAAAACATAAATGGTTGTTAATTTTTTTTAGCTTTTAAACAATTAAAAGTATATGTGTATGCTCGCGCATACAATGGGACCGACTAGATGTATTTCTCGAGGGACCGATGAAGGCTAAAAATTGATTCAATAAATGTGATCAACATCGGAAATTGATGAAAAAAAAATCGGTTGCTAGGTTCGAAATCAGTGATCACAGTTATATTATAATAATTGACTATAATATTGAAAAAAAATCAGTTAAAATTAATATATTTGAAAGTCAGAAAGTAATTTTTATATTTATTTTGCAACGCTTTTTTAAATTAAATCGTTTGTTGGTTCTATGAAAAAAACTTAACCAGCATGATAAAAATAAATTTTAAGAGATATTTTACATAAAAGTCAGTTGGTTTTGCGAATTTGTGAAGAAGAAAAGCAGAGATATTTTTATTACATATTTTTTAAGAAAATATCAACCGCACAAAAATCAAATTTATTTTTTATCTTGTTATGGCTTTAATGATAAGAATATTTAGAGGGTTTAAAAAACAAAGATCTAAAGGGTTGAAAAACCTTCAAGAAATTAAAAAAAACATTTTTGTGCCGAACAGAAAGAAAACACTTTTTTCTTTGTACAAGCTTTCAAAAACGTAATTAGCGAAGGTAAAAATAAAAGGTATGTTTTTCATCTTTTTAGGACCTAAATGATAGGAATATTACCTCAAAAAATTATTTTGTTCTTAGTTTAGCCTAGCCAATGAAAAGGTTAAGAAGCCAATTTGGTACATGAGTCTTTTATACCTTTTTTTATAAAAACGCTCCGGCCTTATGTATATGTTTATTTTATATATTATAAATTTATTTCAGAGAAATTAAACGAATTCCGGAAAACTCATTAGGAATACCATGCTTTTGGCTAACGATTTTTCGAAATACAGAAATTCTTTCCGAAATGGTTCAAGTTCACGATGAGCCGGTTTTGAAAAAACTCTATGATATAAAAATCCAATACAACGATCAGGTAACTATTATATCTGCAAAAATACATCTTTCGTTTGGTCTTGATATTGCACCTCATGTATATAGGATATAGTAAAAGGTATAATGAAAGTCAGCGCTTGTTATTCTAACAAGAAACAACAATTATCACAAATTGGAATCTATATATAAATAGGCGTAAAAGTTCGGTACCATTTTCTCCCGAGTTTCTTAACCAATTTTTTAATTAAAAAGAGTAAGGTGGAGAAGTGTACCGAATATTTTTTTTTAAATTTGACTTGAAATATGAGCATTGAAAGAATTTTTCTTAAATAACACCGAAATTATGCCAAAATGTACAAAAACCATTCCAAACAGTTTTGCAAACTCCCAAATTTTTTATGTAACATTTGGTAATATACAGGGTGTTTCAGGAAGTTCTGGACAAATTTTTCCAGCGTATTCCTTGGCTCATTTCTTGAAGAAAAGTCCACTAGGACCATGTCCGAAAATGCACGGGTGCGAAATGGCAGCGGGTTCAAAATGTTCGGATTGGTGGTCGGAGGGTAGTAGGGTAAAGTTGCTAACTTCTGAGCCAGTGGTCTTTAAAAGACCTTTCAGTATAAAATAAAACAATAATTAGAAAAAGGTGAAATAGCCGAGATACAGAGCTTTCCGAAAAAAAATGAAAAAAAAAATTAACATAACCTCAATTTGCTCAGCCAGATGGCAGGTAACTTATGTTTTTTTTAAAGATAGGAATACCTCTAACCTTCCTAAAAATACCAAAACGAAGCCCTAAGGTCTTACCGTTCCAAAGTTATGACCATTTGACTGAAATGCAAAAATTTTTTTGGAAGCAAAATAACCCCACACATTTATTTGATTTTGTAAATTAAATAACATGTAAATAAATAAATAAAATAATAAATTTAAACAAAAACATGTGATGTTAAAGTAAGTTTTCAATGTGGTTCCCATTTTCTACTAAACACAATTGCAGCCGTTTGCGAACCACATCCGCCACGTTTAATTCGCTCATCTTTTCACGAACTTTCAGCGCAGCTTCCTCAATGCGTTCAAGTAACTGCTCACGGGTGTTGATCTGCACAGAATACACAAAATCTTTCATGTAGCCCCACAAAAAGAAATCAAGTGGTGTGAGATCTGGAGATCGTGGCGGCCAGGCGATTGGTCCAGCTCGTCCAATCCAACGTTGAGGGAAATTGGTGTCAAGCCAATCCCGCACAATAAGCCCGTAATGCGCTGGAGCACCATCTTGTTGGAAGGAGAAATGATTTCGTACCGCAAGGGGTACTTCCTCGAGGATTTCTGGCATGACTTCTCGCAAAAACTCCAAATAATTTTGCGAATTTAACCTGGGCGGAAGTACTTTTGGCCCAATCAAGGTGTTGTCGATGATCCCAGCCCAAATGGAGACTTCAAATCTGCGTTGAAATGCGTTTTCTTTCTTGTTGTGAGGATTTTCGTTGGCCCATTCGTGCAAATTATGGAAATTAGTTATGCCGTATCTCGTGAATTGCGCTTCGTCGGTCCACACAATCGAACGTAAAAACATAGATGCGGGAACACCACGTACATCACGTTGCAACATCTCGCGGCAAAAGTTGACGCGTAGTGGCAAATCGGCCGGGAAGAGTTCTTGAACTGGTGTGAAATGGAATGGATGTTTCTTGCCTTTGTGAAGGACGCGCCATACTTTTGTATGTGGCACACCAACTTGGGCCGCGATTCGTCTTGTGCTTGTCGTTGGGTTCTCGTTTACCGCATCCAAAATCAATTCTTCAACTGCAGCGTCGTGTTGTTCATTTCCGGGACGCTCCATTTGTGTAAACAACGTACCTTCACGAAATCGGCGGTGCGTCTCACTGAATGTTCTTCGGTTTGGTGGTTGTCGATTAGGATAACGTAATGCATATTCACGCGCAGCAGCTCTTGCATTACCATCGCAAAATCCATACATGTAATGAATGTCTGCTAATTCTTCGTTTGAATAAATTGGCATTTTTAATAATTCACTTTTAAAAAACCGGAGAAAAATCACTTGTACTTTTCGCGTTCGTCGACACTTGCTGAATTACAAAAATCGATTAACGATCTACTATAAATATGATTGGATGTGGTTCGCAAACTGCTGCAATTGTGTTTAGTAGAAAATGAGAACCACATTGAAAACTTACTTATTTTATTTATTTATTTACATGTAAATTTACAAAATCAAATAAATGTGTGGGGTTATTTTGCTTCCAAAAAAAATTTTTGCATTTCAGTCAAATGGCCATAACTTTGGAACGGTAAGACCTTAGGGCTTCGTTTTGGTATTTTTAGGAAGGTAAGAGGTATTCCTATCTTTAAAAAAAAACATAAGTTACCTGCCATCTGGCTGAGCAAATTGAGGTTATGTTAATTTTTTTTCCATTTTTTTTTTTGGAAAGCTCTGTATCTCGGCTATTTCACCTTTTTCTAATTATTGTTTTATTTTATACTGAAAGGTCTTTTAAAGACCTTTCCAACAAGCTAAAAAGCAAACAAATCCGACCACTGGCTCAGAAGTTAGCAACTTTACCCTACTACCCTCCGACCACCAATCCGAAAATTTTGAACCCGCTGCCATTTCGCACCCGTGCATTTTCGGACATGGTCCTAGTGGACTTTTCTTCAAGAAATGAGCCAAGGAATACGCTGGAAAAATTTGTCCAGAACTTCCTGAAACACCCTGTATATTGGGATGTGAAATTTGGTATAATTCAAGAATATTGACAACTCTTGTTTTATATTTTTTGGATTATATGGATTTTGGCCTCCTAAATATAAATCTTCAGGCCGCTCGCAATTAGTTTAGAAGTTTTAGGCCTCCAAAGTAGGAAAAATTGCCTAAAAATCCTGCTGTTTTTTCAGTGTTCCACATTATGGGTATCCAAAGAAAGGTAATGCAAGTACCTATTCAACGAGGTATCAAACATGAAAACCCATGCATAACTTTTTAAGATATTATTATGTATAATTAATATAATTAAAATCTGGGTTAACCACAGTTTGGGTGACATACACGCGTACCCAAACTGCTTAGTTAAACATAAGTTTTTTTTTATATAAAGTTTTGCTTGTAGCTATTATGTTATTAATAAACATACAGTGACTTGAAGTGTGTTTACAATCATAAGGTAAAACAGCCGTTTTATTCATTGGTCCTTCGAGCCGCTAAGAAGGTAGCGGGCAAGTTTTTTTACAAGCGTACCGTAAATTAAATAACTTACACTACTACAGAAAACAAGAAAAAATTAATAAACATTGTAATTAATGTAAAACTAACCAATAATGTAAAAACGACATACCATACAGCAGATATAGATAGACACATTCGATAAACTTAAACTCGCTCTCACAAATTCATTTAAAAGCAACTTAACAACTAAACAAATACATACACAACTATCCACACTGACCCAACGAAAGGGTACAGTTTCAAATTTTAAAGACAAACTCCTAAATCTAACATCTGAATATAATAATTTACAAATAAATGAATTACCTACTAATAGTAACACTCAGCAAAGATATTTAATCATGAAAATGACTGAATCCTATGCATTAACAATTTTTAAAAATGAACTGAATGATGACTTAAAGAACACAATTTTTGCAGCTCAACAAAAAACATTAATTGGCGCAATAAATATGGCTTTAGAACTAGAAAAAAATGTAAACACAAATAACAAATTGATGTATGTAAGGTGGCTAGTCTTGGCCTATGCAACCCTGGGCGGAGAATGGCAGGTGAGAGCAATGGAGTTCAGTCGTCGAGAGCGCTCGCAGTTGTCAGTTGAAAAGTTGTCGTTCGGTCGCTGCAGTTGTTTCTTTTATTGAATTTAATATTCTTACTTGAATTTAATCTTTATACTTGAATAAGATTTTCATTTCATATCTCACTTAATTTTATAATATACAATACTCAATAATATTTTAATCAATAAACTGAATTGTGATTATATACAACTCATTTATCATTCTACATGTATTTTAGAATAAATAACAGACAATACAATAACAACTTTAACAACTCATACAGGGGACAACGACACAATATATCAAATAACTACAACAACAGACAACAGCATAATCGAAACTACAACACGAGAACACAATATAACAGAAATAATAACAACAACGCTCGACACCAAAATAACAGAAACCGCAATACACATTTCGTGCAACGAGCAGCTTATTCAAATAGCCAGAATAATCATAATGGCAACAACAATAGCAGAAATAATAATTTCCAAAATAACAACAATAACAACAGAAGAACATCAAATTACACAAACCAAAACAAGAACAACAGAATGTATGCCATGAACAACAACATTCAGGGAAACGAGGAATGCTCGGAGATCGATACAGAGGATCTTCCGGGACAGCAAAATTAAAGATTTATAATATATCGGATAAAAACACAAATTATATTATAGCAAAATATAAAAATTCTAAGCAAAACCTTAATTTTTAATTGACACAGGATCAGACATTTCGATCTCTAAACTCGAAAATGTAGCGCAAGACACAATCATTAATATAGACAATAAATGTAAACTAACAGGAATAACAAAAGAAGAAACTTTAACCCTAGGATCTGTACAATTAAAATTAGATTTTCAATGTGACGTAGAACATTTTTTTCATGCGGTAGAAGAAGATTTCCCAATTTACACAGACGGAATCATAGGACGAGATTTTTTAATTAAATATATGTGTAAAATTGACTATGAAACACAAACACTAACGATAATACTAGGCAACACTGACGTAGTAACACCTTTATACAACAAAATGCGTTCAATGTAATTCGAATACCACCTAGAACAGATATTATAACTCCAATAAAACTAAATTTAGATCAGGATAGTGTAATATTAAATGAAGAAATTCAGACAGGGGTATTCATAGCAAACTCTATAGTTCCATCAAAAGGTATATGCCATTTAAAAATAATAAATACAACAGAAACAGAAATAATAAATAAAATAAAACCAAAGTTGATACCACTATCGAATTATTTCTATTTCAATCAAGAAACTTGTAAAGATAAAATTAGATTCCAAAAAGTTTTGAAAGAATTAGACGTAGGGACAAAGCATCCACTTATAAATATATTCAGACAATATCAACACATATTTCATTTAAAAGAGGAACAATTAACAATAAACAATTTCTATACACAAAAGTTATCAACAATAGAAGATTACCATACATTCAAAACAAAGAAATTCATCAACAGGTTGAAGAACTAATAAATAATGATATAATTGAACCATCCACAAGCCCATACAGTTCACCATTTCTACTTGTACCAAAAAAAAAGCGCTGACGACACAAAGAAATGGCGTTTAGTAGTTGACTTTAGAAAATTAAATAATAAAATAGTAAATGACAAATTTCCATTGACAAGAATAGAAGATGTTTTAGATAAACTCGGTAGACCAAAGTACTTTTCCACACTCGACATGACGAGTTCTTTTCAACAAATCCCTCTAGACAAAAATTCAAGACTACTAACAGCTTTTTCTACTAATGACGGTCATTATCAATTTAAAAGATTACCATTTGGACTATAAATATCTTCAAACAGATTTCAATGTATGTTGACAGTAGCTCTTACAGGTTTAAGCTCGGAAACATTTTTATATGTAGATGACATAATAGTTTTTGGATGTAGCCCCTCCAACACCACAACAATAATTTAATTAAAATTTTTGATAGATTAGCCAAATACAACCTTAAATTAAATGGAAGTTAATGCAAATTTTCATGTCCGGAAGTTGTTTATTTAGGACATTTATTTACTCAAAACGGTATTAAGACTGATCCAGCAACATATGAAACAATAAAAAATTATCCAATTTCTTCAAATGCTGGCGAAGTGCGTAGGTTTGTCGCTTTTTGCAATTATTATAGACGATTCATAAAATATTTAGCAACAATTGCTCAATGCCTAAAAGCTTTACTACAAAATAACCAAACTTTCAATTGGACACAGAAATGTCAAACAGCTTTTGAAACACTAAAACAGAAATTAATAGAACCGGTGGTTTTACAATATCCCGATTTTCCAAAACCATTTATTCTAACGACAGACGCTTCAAATTACGCTTTGGGAGCAGTGTTATCACAAGGTGAAATAGGACAAGGCTTACCAATTTCTTATGCCAGTAAGACTCTACAAAAACATGTCATAAATAAACCAATAATAGAGAAAGAACTTTTAGCCATCCATTGCGGGATAAACTTTTTCAAACCATATTTATACGGACAGAAATTTATAGTTGTTACGGATCACAGACCTTTAGTTTCATTATTTAGTCACAATAATCCATCATCAAAAATGACCAGAATCAGACAAGACCTATCTGATTATGATTTTACAATAGTATTTAAGCAAGGTAAAATAAATACAAATGCAGACGCGCTAGCGCGAGTAAAAATAGATTCCGAAATATTAAAAAAATGATACACACTAAAGAAACAAGTAGTCTAAAAAAAGCAATGGTAATAACAAGGGGATATAAAAAGAAGCAAGAAGAACTTGCAAATGATGAAAATGCATCTCAACAGGAGCGTCATGAACTCTTTATATGGGATTGCACATCAATTAGCGATATAAAAAACGTACGTAAATTCAAATTTGAAATAAGCGATAAAAATATAATTAAAAATGATACTAGTATCAATATATTTTATGATATTGTGCACGTGCTATGTAGCGATAAATCGACGAATTCAGATTCGACCTCGATGATGCTATCATCAAGAATAAATAAAGATAATTAGGCAATTCACAGTTCGTGCTAATTAAGGTTTAATGTACTAATTCTGAAATGTGCTGTTTTGTCTGTTAAATTTTTGTTTTTGATTTGCATGTAAACACATATTAAACCAGTGTGTTAAATGTTGCCACTTTTGTACGTGCCCTAAAGCAGACCTGTGATTTTCAAATACAAATACAAATCCAAGTAGAAATACCTGAGTTATTGAAAAGTAAATACCAAATACAAATACTACGTATTGGTATTTGAAAAAAAAACACAAATACTTGGTATTTGAAAAAGTAAATAAAAATACCAATACTTGAGTATTTGCTGAGCTGAATTTTCAAATACTATTTAAAAGTATTTAGTAAATACTTTCAAATACTTCAGTAAATACTTAGTCAACATTGAATGTAACGTAACTTTTTATTTTTATATACATGTTAGCGAAAAAAAACCAAAACAAGAAAGAAAGAAAAAACACATAAGTACTATCAATATAGGTATACCGAAACAAAAAAAAACAAAGAGTAGTATAACAAATGTTAGGTTATGTAAGCAGCGACAGTAGAAAACAACCGTGAGATCAGTAAAGATCGCTTTTGATTAATTAAGTTAATAAATAGAATTGTACTTGATTCGAAGCATTACAAAATGTGTTTTAATAAATAATATTACTGGAATATAAAAATAAAAAGTTACGTTACATTCAATGTTGACTAAGTATTTACTGAAGTATTTGAAAGTATTTACTAAATACTTTTAAATAGTATTTGCAAGTATTTGAAAATTCAGCTTTGCAAATACTCAAGTATTGGTATTTGTATTTACTTTTTCAAGTACCAAGTATTTGTGTTTTTTTTTTTCAAATACCAATACGTAGTATATGTATTTGGTATTTATTTTTCAATTAATTGGACCAGTATTTAAAAAATATTTAAATAGTATTTTAAATACATTGTATTTAAATACATCACAGGTCTGCCCTAAGGCATGCTTTTGTAGAGTGTTAATGTGTTATTTCGTGAACAGCTATTTTACGTGAATAAAAAAGAGTTGTCTGGTAAATAATGTCGATTCTAAAGAAATTGGTATCTAAAATGAACAAATTGAATATTAAAAAACTAGCGCTAGATGAAAACGATATTATATTTGAAATTATGCCTAAAGACGAATTTTAGAAAATATATAATATGCTGCAGCAGAAGATTAATAAAAATAAAAAAAAAATCGCTAAAAATTATGATATTTGAACCCCCTAAAAGAATTACAAAGAAATCCATGCAACACAAAATAATTCAAGAATACCATGACACACCACAAGGAGGACACTTGGGTTTCAGAAAGATTATCCCTAAACTCAAACAACGCTCTGTGTGGAGACATATGCGCCAGATGGTGCAAAACTACATAAACAGATATTGCACTCGTAATAAACACACTAGACACATAAAAGAAAAAATGACAATAACTGACACTCCAAACACAAGTCCAAACACTTGTAGAACAATTGATCTTAAAGAACGGATTAATAATATGGTTAATAAACGGAAAAAGATTGGTCAATTATTGATTTTTCAAAGTAAATCTAATTGGAATTAAAGGAGGAGTCTTGGAAATAGTGGTAAAATTAGTGTAAGAAAAATACTTGTCAAAATAGTTTATAGAAGAATATAAAAAAAGGACACAAATGACCACACCAGAAATCAAGAAACCTCCATCAATACCAACAAGAATACCACGATCAGGAAAGGTCGTGACAGCCAAAAAAAGAGTTATCCAATATAAAAAGAATAACAACTGATAAGAAATTAAGATTAGAATTATTAACAAAAGTAAAAAGTGAACAAGCAATCTATAAAAAAAAATCAAAACTGATATGTAAAATTTTTCATATATTCATTTATTCATATATTCAAAAATAAATTTTTTCTATGATTTCTAACATAACTTATTTATATAAAGACTTACCAATGTTCAATAACAAAAAAAAAAAGAGAAAAATAATAATAAATGAACACATCGACAATAATATAGGGTCGATTGTTACAACAAAACATACAACAAATAGGTTGGACTGTAATAATAACCATAGGAATATTAATACTATTGCCTTTTATAATATATAAGATAAATAAATATTGTAAAAAATATATAAGAAAACATAATATCAGAGCTATAGGTAATGAATAAGTTTTTTTATTAAGCAAATACTTTTTTAAAATCATGAACAAATTAACAGTATGCAAATACCAAGGCAGTTATGGTATTTTGTTTAATAAACATTGTACAGCATGTACAAACAAAATTATTGACATAGTGAAAATCATATATTTTTCAATCGAAAATAATAATTGGCATCAACAATGTTTTGGATGCAGCAAATGTAAGATCAAACTAAGTAGATTTAATTTTATAGAAAATAATTCAATGTTATTTTGTAGATATTGTTATTAATACATAAAAACATTGTAAAATAATCACAAATAAAAATGTATAATTAATGGAAGAATTAAAATAAATTTTTAATGAAGTATTAAAAATAAAACAGAATATAAAAAAATCTTCAAACAGAAAGTACAAAACTGAAACAATCAGGTTAAAGATAAAATATTTAGATCGCTATAAATTACAGTTCAGTAAAACAGCTGAATCCTTAAATAAATTAGAGGCATTTGAATTGAATGATTAAAAGTTACTAAACGAAACGAAAAATCTTTTGTTAAATCACACACTAGATAACGACAAAAAATTAACAATGACGGAACTAAATATAGAAATGATTTTGAAAACCATTCCGACTTTCAGCGGAAATTACAAAGAATTGAACGCATTTTTAACTTTAGTAGAACTAATAACCAACACTTACACTACTACAGATGTGGCTTTTTGAAGAACTTTTGAATAAAACAAAATTAATTTAGAATTAATTTAAATGGCGTGTTTTATTCTCTGAAATATTAAAATACTTATGATTAATTTTAAACAAAGAAGTGAAAATATAGTAAAGGGTGATTTTTTTGAGGTTATGATTTTCATGCATTAGTATTTGACAGATCACGTGGGATTTCAGACATGGTGTCAAAGAGAAAGATGCTCAGTATGCTTTGACATTTCATCATGAATAGACTTACTAACGAGCAACGCTTGCAAATCATTGAATTTTATTACCAAAATCAGTGTTCGGTTCGAAATGTGTTTCGCGCTTTACGTCCGATTTATGGTCTACATAATCGACCAAGTGAGCAAACAATTAATGCGATTGTGACCAAGTTTCGCACTCAGTTTACTTTATTGGACATTAAACCAACCACACGAATGCGTACAGTGCGTACAGAAGAGAATATTGCGTCTGTTTCTGAGAGTGTTGCTGAAGACCGTGAAATGTCGATTCGTCGCCGTTCGCAGCAATTGGGTTTGTGTTATTCGACCACATGGAAGGTTTTACGCAAAGATCTTGGTGTAAAACCGTATAAAATACAGCTCGTGCAAGAACTGAAGCCGAACGATCTGCCACAACGTCGAATTTTCAGTGAATGGGCCCTAGAAAAGTTGGCAGAAAATCCGCTTTTTTATCGACAAATTTTGTTCAGCGATGAGGCTCATTTCTGGTTGAATGGCTACGTAAATAAGCAAAATTGCCGCATTTGGAGTGAAGAGCAACCAGAAGCCGTTCAAGAACTGGCCATGCATCCCGAAAAATGCACTGTTTGGTGTGGTTTGTACGCTGGTGGAATCATTGGACCGTATTTTTTCAAAGATGCTGTTGGACGCAACGTTACGGTGAATGGCGATCGCTATCGTTCGATGCTAACAAACTTTTTGTTGCCAAAAATGGAAGAACTGAACTTGGTTGACATGTGGTTTCAACAAGATGGCGCTACATGCCACACAGCTCGCGATTCTATGGCCATTTTGAGGGAAAACTTCGGAGAACAATTAATCTCAAGAAATGGACCGGTAAGTTGGCCACCAAGATCATGCGATTTGACGCCTTTAGACTATTTTTTGTGGGGCTACGTCAAGTCTAAAGTCTACAGAAATAAGCCAGCAACTATTCCAGCTTTGGAAGACAACATTTCCGAAGAAATTCGGGCTATTCCGGCCGAAATGCTCGAAAAAGTTGCCCAAAATTGGACTTTCCGAATGGACCACCTAAGACGCAGCCGCGGTCAACATTTAAATGAAATTATCTTCAAAAAGTAAATGTCATGGACCAATCTAACGTTTCAAATAAAGAACCGATGAGATTTTGCAAATTTTATGCGTTTTTTTTTTTAAAAAAATTATCAAGCTCTTAAAAGATCACCCTTTATTATACAATATAAATATTATTAAATAGTGTTTAAGCAATTTTAGAACTCACATCTTTCCGCTCTGGCTAAATTCAAAAAGACTTTTAAATTTCAGTTTAAGTCCTATTTATAAAATTAAAAACAAGCGGTTTATAAACTAACACAAAAGGATAAAATAACATGATATTAATATAAATAGCTAAAATAACATTGAACATAAGAATCATATAAACAAAATGTTGCACACAATTGAAACATATGATGTGCAACGGCAAACATTTTCTTTAGGCATCTGTATTGGGGCATCTGTTTTCTTCTTCGGCTTGTCGTAGTTGAGTGATTTGTTTTTCGGGTTACTTCCTACTCAGCAAACAGCGTTGCCACCTCGATCATCGACATCCCCACCCCCGTGAACTGACCCGGATGGGGAGGATTCACTACCACTTCTTGCTGCCACAACATCCAGGATAGCTAGTTTTGACACAGGCCTTTTTAGGACTCCACTATTAGTCTGAACGTCAGCTGACCTGATGACACCATCTTTGCCGGTGTAAACTTTTATTACCCGGCCACGTCTCCATTGTGATTGCGAAGCGCTTTCATCGCAGATAAGGACCAGGCACCCATTAGAAACCGGCTTCGACGGCAGGAACCATTTTGACCTTCTTGTCAGTTCAGGCAAGTACTCCCGTATCCACTGTCGCCACATACCGTTCTTAAAATTTTTGATAATGCGCCACTGCTTTCGAAGGCACATAAGTCTCGGCCGGGGTCTGCGTGGAATTAGCACAACCTAGAAGAAAGTGATTAGGAATTAGTGGATTTGGCTCTTCAGGAGTCACTGGTAGGTGTGTCAGGGGCCTGGCGTTGACCATATTTTCTGCTTCAATTAAAAAGCTTTGTAGCGTTTCCAAACGCGGCGAGTGCTCTTTAAGCATTATGTAGAGAGCTTTCTTCACGGATTGTACTAGCCTCTCCCAAGCACCTCCTTCAGATGGATTTGCAGGTGTATTAAAAATCCATTTTATGCTTAGTGGAGAGAGCCCTTTCTTAAGAACGTCATGATCCAGGAAGTCTCTTACACCTTGGAGTTCTTTAGCGATTCCCACGAAATTAGTCCCATTGTCGCTTCGTATTTGCACTGGCACACCACGTCTATTAACAAAATTACGAATGCAAACCAAACAGGCATCGCTTGACAAGTCAGCAGCAATTTCCAAATGCACTGCACGCACGGTCAAGCAGGTGAATAGAGCCACCCATCTTTTTTCACGTTGGCGGCGAATTGTAACGTTGATAGGTCCGAAAAAATCTGGTCCAGTGTACGAAAAGGGCCGAATGTAGGGCGTAACTCGATCAACCGGAAGTGTACCCATTATCGGCTGTTGTGGTTTTGCCTTCCGAAGCTTGCAAGACTGACAGCGTGATTGAGTGCTGTTTACTGCACGCCGCAATGACGGAATCCAAAATCGTCGGCGAATTTCACTCATCACTGTTGCCACGTTTATGTGATGACATTTTTTGTGGTAGAAGTCAACCAGCAAACCAGTCACGTAATGGTCCTTCGGAAGTATAATAGGCTGTCTCGTCTCAATAGATACGCAGCTTGCTCTTTCGATCCGTCCATTCACTCTGAGCAAGCCATCCGGTCCAATGAAAGGGTTTAAGGTTTTCAGCTCGCTGTCTTTGGCAATACCTCTTTCCTTTGACAAACTCGAAAACTCCTCGGAAAACTTTTCCCACTGCACCCACTTCAGTAAGTGTGTTTCTGCTTGCGCCTCTTCTTGAGCAGAAAGCTCACCGGTCTTCAGCTCTAGATTTCTGATCTTCATAATTAAGTTTTGTATGTATCGCATTACCCACGCTATCGTTCTCTTCAGTCTAGAATAGTTGGAAAAACGATTAATATTAGGTACTTTTAAACGTACCTGTTGTGCCAACAAAACTATATGTTTTGTACGAAACTCGCTGTCGCTGTCATAGTTTTTGGTGATTAAAGTTGTCTCATCCGGCCACTCGCTTTCTGCCTGGTATAGAAAAGATGGTCCATTTTTCCATCTGCCTCGTATCGCGGCGGAAACTTGCCCTTGTTGCTTCGTCAGCAGGATTTAGTGCACCAGGACACCAACGCCAATCGCTAATGTTGCTGTTTTCTAAAATTTCTGCAACTCTATTCGCCACATATTGCTTGTAAACACGATGATCAGAACGAATCCATTTGATCACCGTGTTACTATCACTCCAATAATAACATTGTCTAACGTTTATTGTGTGACACCTTATGATTGATTCTTTCAATCTAACGCCCATTACTGCTGCCTGCAGTTCTAACTTGGGTGTCGTGTGAAAACGCGTCGGGGCACAACTACTTTTTCCAGCTATAAATACTAATTTTATTTTGCCATCACTTACCACTCTCCAGTATGCCACAGCCGCCATAGCCTCCTCACTTGCGTCGACGAACACGTGAATATCCACATTTAATTGCTGAAACCTTGTGGTATAGCATCGTGGCACTTTAAATTCTTCCACCTTTGGTAGTTCTTCAAGCCATGCCTTCCAACGACGATATAACAGCTCCGGCAATGGCTCGTCCCATTGTATGCTAGCTTTCCACACAGCCTGCATTAGCACCTTCGCGGACACCATAAAATTCGCTAAAAAACCGAAGGGATCGAACATCGACATGTTCAGGCTCAACATTTCCCTTTTTGTCGGAATCCTTTTAAATTCGAGTATATCTCGCGGCACTTTGTTTAGTTTTAGAATGTAAATAAACTCATCTGTGTTTGACAGCCAATGCATTCCAAGAATACGTTCCACTTTTCCGATCACACTAAATTCACCATTATTAGTGGCGGCGTTGCCAACTGCCTTTTTGAGTAGATCCGAATTCGACACGATATTTCTCAGCTCGAATCCACCACTTTCGTGTATTTTAATAACATTTTTTACGACGCTTATAGCTTCCTCTTCTGTTTCAAAACAATCCACATAATCGTCTACATAATGCCTGGAAACAATGCCTTCGACTGCACGGCGATCAAGTTCTGAATGTTGCTGCGCGTTCATGTTTTTTACATATTGCGCTATAGTAGGTGAACAGGAAGCTCCAAAAATCAGTCGTTCCATTACATAAGTTTTAATTGGATTTATTGGGTCACCTCCTCTCCACAAGAATCGTAAACTGTCTTGGTCTTCTTGGCGAACTTGGATCTGGTGAAACATCTCTTTTATATCACCACGTACTGCGATCGGCGCTTCTCTTAATTTAAATAAAATAGAAATAAGAGGTTGATTCATATCTGGACCTGCAAGTAAAGCTTTATTTAATGACATATTTTGGACCTCTGCTGCGGCATCAAAAACTAAACGTATTCCAGCTTTGTTTGGGTTTTTTACACCGAAGTGTGGCAAGTAAAACGTTTTTTCAGACCGTTTATCTGCTTCCGCTGGGCTTAACACTCTTGCATATCCCTTATCCAGATAGTCTTGAATTTTTTGGCAATATTCATCTGCGTAGCACTTGTCTCTTCCCATCTTCTTTTCGACATTTTGAAGTCTGTTGAATGCCATTTTGAAGCTATCTGGAAACCCAAAAAAAGTTTCTTTCCACAATAGTCCAGATTCAAATCGTCGTCCAGCTCGTTTCGTTGATGCTTGCAAAATTGCTATTGCCCTTTCGTCGTATTTGGATATTACCTGCTTTACATCAGCTTTGATTCCAAAAGTCTCTGCATCGAAATAGCTCTTCATCATGTCATTAATCTCTTCCATGGTGCTAGAATTTTCTTCTTCACATTTGTTGATGTGCAAAACACGTTTGACCTCTAGCCCTCTTTCTCCTGGTAATGGTCCATAAACTACCCAGCCGAGTATTTATCGCAATTGGTCCTGGGCTTGAGCTTGTACTCGGAACTTCAATTGGCACCGTTAGAAATGCGTGCGCTAAACTTATTATCACTCTTGGTTGAACACGTTCGTAATCATACAATGGCAGCCCTGCTAAATGATTAAATTGTAACTCACCACATTTCAAAGATTGTATTGGCAACGCTAAACATGAGGAAGTATGGACGTCTGACATTTCATATATTTCCGCTTTCTCACCGGCTCCGCTTATATTAAGTTTTACAATTTCTGTCTTCTGCCTCGTGGTCTGCTCATTAAGCCATCGAAGTTCTAAAACTTTTTGCTCTCCTCGTAGTTTTAGCTGCTTAGCAAGATCCTCGTCAATCATGGTAACGTTGGCTCCGTCGTCTACAAACGCGTATGTGTCAACTACGCAATTTTTACCATGAATCTTGATCGGCAGAATCTGGAACAGCACGGTCTGTTTTTGGATGGCATCTGCATGGCAGTTTCGCAGAGTGTTGGATGGCTCTTCTTGTGATGAGGTCGCCGGCGCTCGACTATTGGCTGGGGCATTAAAATTCGTAGTCGTGTTGAGCAATTCTCGGTGCTCCCTTGGCGTATTTGTTACTTCAAGCTGGCCGCCGTGAAGCAACCGGTGGTGAATTTTTGAGCACCCATCGATTCCACACACTTTCTTCATGAAACACTGACTAATTTGGTGTCCTTTTTTCAGACACGAGAAACACATCCTGAGGCCTTTAATTCTGTTCCATCGATCATCGACTTGAAGCTGGAAAAATGTTCTACAGTCGCTTAGTTTCTTGCACTCACCTCCACAAAGTTGGCATATTAATTGCTTGACGCTGACGCATGCGACGCGGCGACTATTTGGGAGCGAATTACTTGAGGTATTCGCGGGCTGGTTACTTCTGCGGCTATAAGCGGATCCTGAGAGTGGTTTCATCGTAGAGGATGGTAGCGAATCGGCAACCATGTTGGCAAGTCGTCTAAGGCTGTTGAGCCATAGGCTGAAATCGACGATGGTCGGTGGTCGCTCGAGCAGCAGGCATTTTTCTGCCCACTGCATTTGGCGTGGAGTTGGCAGTTTAGCTACGAGCTCGCTTAGCAGTGTCGGGTTCGCTAAGTGATGCTCGCCCCGTGCATTCTTTAAGAATGTCGCCATATTCGACATTTTATTAGCGAAACTTACCAACGACTCCAAATGACCTTCGACCACCGGTGGTATTAATCGAACCTTCTGAATTTGACTTTTAATCAGCTGCTCTGGTCTTCCAAACGTCTCTTCTAATATTTCCAGAATTTCCAAAACGTTGCTGGCGCTGGTGAGTAGCGACTCCACGGTGTCTCGAGCTCGCCCTTTTAATGCGTCACGCAGGCGCATGATGTTGTGCAGGTTGGAGTACTCAAACTCTAAAGTGGTGCTTTCAAAGGCTTCAGCAAATGTCTGCCATTCTTCGGGAAGACCTGAAAATATTGGAAGAGGGTAAATTTTCTTGTGACGGTGAGGAACCGATTGCTGGCTATCGATGAAGGACATAGGCGTTTGGCGCTCGACTGGCTGCATAAGTCGCTGAAAAAGTGGTTGGTATGCAGGCTGCGTTTGGCGAAATGACTGCTGCATTGGCGGTAATGGCGTCTGTTGCAATGGCTGCTGCGTCTGTTGCAATGGCTGCTGCGTCTGTTGCAATGGCTGCTGCGTCTGCTGCAATGGCTGCTGCGTCTGTTGCAATGGCTGCTGCGTCTGGTGCAATGGCTGACGCATCTGATGGAATGGCTCGTACGCCTGCTGCAATGACTGCTGATTTTGTTGCAAAGGCTGTCGTGTCTGACGCATATCTTGAAATGGCTCGTGCGCCTGCTGCAATGGCTGCTGTATTGGCTGCTGTAATGGCTGTTGTGCTTGATGCATGATCTGAAGTGGTGTCTGCTGCAACGGCTGTTGTGTCTGACGCATTGGCTGGAATGGCTCGTACGCCTGCTGCTGTATTTGCTCCTGTATTGACTGCTGTGGTGGCTGCTGCATCGTCGACTGCTTACTAGAGACAATTAACGCTTGCATTGCGTGCATTTGTCGACTAAATTCGTTCCGCATCTCTTCCATTTTTTTATTAAATTCGCGCGTTATTGTCTCCATTTCACTGTTTATTTTTTCAGGTTCAACACTTGGCTTACCTACGGATTTTTGAGGCTTGATGGATGGCTGTAAAATTTGCGGCACTGGCTGGTTTGATGGCTGTAGCTCTTGACGCGACGATGTTGTTGGTCCTGGAATTGATGCGGCTGATGGTGGCGGCGGTGGCGTAGGTGGCTTGGAGGTAGGTATTAAAGAACTTGTTGGCGATCTTTCAACTGGCATCTTTCTTGGAGAATCTTCGAAGCGCTTTGGCGGGACTCCTTTATTACTTCGCTGGCTTGATCTTTTGGCTAAATCTTGTGGCATTAAATATTTTAAAAAATGGCAGTAAGGAATTTGGCGCTTGTGTTAATAAAAAAATTTTCGATAGAATAAAAATTTGTGGCTTTTTGAAGAACTTTTGAATAAAACAAAATTAATTTAGAATTAATTTAAATGGCGTGTTTTATTCTCTGAAATATTAAAATATTTATGATTAATTTTAAACAAAGAAGTGAAAATATAGTATTATACAATATAAATATTATTAAATAGTGTTTAAGCAATTTTAGAACTCACATCTTTCCGCTCTGGCTAAATTCAAAAAGACTTTTAAATTTCAGTTTAAGTCCTATTTATAAAATTAAAAACAAGCGGTTTATAAACTAACACAAAAGGATAAAATAACATGATATTAATATAAATAGCTAAAATAACAATGAACATAAGAATCATATAAACAAAATGTTGCACACAATTGAAACATATGATGTGCAACGGCAAACATTTTCTTTAGGCATCTGTATTGGGGCATCTGTTTTCTTCTTCGGCTTGTCGTAGTTGAGTGATTTGTTTTTCGGGTTACTTCTTACTCAGCAAACAGCGTTGCCACCTCGATCATCGACAACAGAAAACAAGAAAAAATTAATAAACATTGTAATTAATGTAAAACTAACCAATAATGTAAAAACAACATACCATACAGCAGATATAGACACATTCGATAAACTTAAACTCGCTCTCACAAATTCATTTAAAAGCAACTTAACAACTGAACAAATACATACACAACTATCCACACTGACCCAACGAAAGGGTACAGTTTCAAATTTTAAACACAAACTCCTAAATCTAACATATGAATATAATAATTTACAAATAAATGAATTACCTACTAATAGTAACACTCAGCAAAGAGATTTAATCATGAAAATGAATGAATCCTATGCATTAACAATTTTTAAAAATGAACTGAATGATGACTTAAAGAACACAATTTTTGCAGCTCAACCAAAAACATTAATTGGTGCAACAAATATGGCTTTAGAACTAGAAAAGAATGTAAACACAAATAATAAATTAATGTATTTTAGAATAAATAACAGACAATACAATAACAACTTTAACAACTCATACAGGGGACAACGACACAATATTGTAGTGCACTTCAATCTAAACATTTCTATAACTCTAACTTAAACACATTTACTCCATGCACTTGTTACTTATAAACATTTAACACATAAAGATCTAGTCTACAAACTAACATTTCTATAAACGTAGCCTAAGCACATTTATGTAGCAAACAAACAAAACAAACACATAACTATTGTTTACATTCTTATTCACTTGCACTTTATGTTTACATAACTACACTACATAACTACATTACAATGACTACATAAGCTAATATTCTACTTAGTTACAATTATATTAAATAAGATATATATTTAATTTTGTATTTATTTTAAGTTAAAAATACTGTTACTTGGCTTTATAAGCCGAAGAAAATCTTAAAATAAAATCATTAAAAGTTTTGAGCTTAAATCAACTGCTCCTTTTACTTGCTATATTTCTAAGCGCCTGAATGCACTTTCGAGTGACGGCGCAAAGAAATCTTTTTTTTTTTAAACTGGCCAGTAGCGCTCTTAAGCGCTGGCAATAAAAAAAAAAAATCAAACGCGTATAATTAAAATATAACCGCGTAAACTTTAATTCGCATTAACCGTACAAAAGTAAAAGTCGCGCGTCCAACCCTTACATGGCGATCCTGCCCAACACGGACCCAATTCTGATCCGCACGAAGGAAGAAATTTTGCCGGCGGTAAAACAAATTGAGGAGTACGTACCCGCTGGCGGCGTCATAAATGTGCAACTTTAAAAGCCACAAAGACAGGGCCCTAAACCGGTGACTTTAGAGGAGTACCGCAGACGGCAAGCAGTTAAGAAAGAGCAAGAACTCACGGCCATACCGGTAACATCTAAACCAAAGCACAGGCGCGGAGGCCGACTAGTAAAGCTGAGGAAGAAATTGGCTACACTCAAAGCCATCGTGAACGCGGAGAAGCCTCCCGATTACCATACCGCTGGATGCGTATGGTTAGAAATCGCTGAGCTGGAACAACAGCTAAAAGACAGGAAGAAGCAGCCGATGCAACAACAACAACAATAAACTTATTTTTCCTTATTATTTATTTATTAATTTTATAAAAACAAAAATTATGAAGAAATACTAAAAAAAAAAAAAATTTGAATCAAAACCATTTCTTTATTATTTTATTTTGGAGAAGCAAATTAAAAAATGAAAAATTAACACATACGCACATACATACACTTCAATGCGTTATGCTTGTTGCAATTTTTGAGTTAAATTTTTTTCTCAACACTTGAACTTCTATTTATTTTTCTCGGCAGAAAGCTCGTATATGCTGAAATTGCATTTTATGTGCACATATTTGTTTGTGCTTTTCAGCATTGTTTTTTCTTTTTCTTATTTTTCACACTGTTTGCTCTGATATATTTTTTTACACTTCACAACAGGTTGCGAAATGAAATGCAAATATTTACCGAGTATATGCATTTCATTTTTAACACAACAAAAATATTTTAAAACATTTAAACTAAATTGAACTCACTTCTACATTTTCAAAGTTAAATTTTTTTTTTCTCTTTACAATTTACGCACACGCGACCAGTTTATTTTCATTCACGAACTAAACGTCACTTAGTTCTTCTTTTTCTTTTGGTCGACTTTCTTATAGTAAGTAATATTCTATATGTTGGTACTACCACAGGGTGTTCCATACGAATTAAATTATAAATAACTTAATCTATTACAAAAATTTTTTATATGGAAATAATTGAAAGAAACATTTTAATACTAGAAAAATTTATATTAAACTTTAAGAAAAGTAAAAACAGAAAATACAGCAGTGAATACGTAAAAAGTAAGTTGAATTTTTTTCAAAATATAAAAGTTGAAATAGAGAATATTGAAGACAATGAAGATTGTCGAATTTTAAAAGTAAAATTCAACAATATTTATTATGAAGTTGTGAATATAATAAATAATTTAATTATAAAAGTTAATACAAAAAGTTTAAAAGAAATTGCTAATATAGATTTAGATTTATCAAAAATTTGGGAGGAAGAGAAAATTTTGCCTAAAATGTCAAATTTCGACATTAATGTGGTAGGTAAAAACCTACAAGTTTTTAAAGGAGACTATAATGGATTAGAGGATTTTATTGTACAAGCAGAATTATTGCATGATTTAGTGAAGGATGATGATAAGGAAATTTTTGTTAAATATATTTATAATTTTAAATTAACCACCCAAGTACGCAGTATACTTGGACGTTCACACCGGCCTTCTACTTTTGCGGAATTAAAAACTTTATTGGAAAAATCGTACCCAAATCCGAAAAATTTGCAACAAATATTAAATGAATTTAGTTCACTGAAACAAAATAATATGCCAATAGCAGCTTTCAGAGAAAAATTGGTAGAACTTTCAGAACAGCTAAGTGCGTATGAAATAAAAAGTCTAGAAAATCCGAGTAAGGACGCGAAAGGTGCGGTATACAAAATAAATGAGAGTATGGCACTCAATATTTTCACAAAAGGTGTCGATACAGAATATAGAAATATATTACTAGCAAATCCACCGAAAACTTTTGGTGAGGCTGTTGAGAGGTGTATGACAGTAGAAGAAGATTTAAAGGCTAATGGAAACAATATTTTTCAAACAATTTTCTATAACTCTAACTTAAACACATTTACTCCATGCACTTGTTACTTATAAACATTTAACACATAAAGATCTAGTCTACAAACTAACATTTCTATAAACGTAGCCTAAGCTCAAATAACTACAACAACAGGCAACAGCATAATCGAAACTACAACACGAGAACACAATATAACAGAAATATAACAGAAATAATCGAGCGTTGTTGTTGCTCGACAACAAAATAACAGAAACCGCATTACACATTTCGTGCAAAGAGCAGCTTATTCAAATAGCCAGAATAATCATAATGGCAACAACAATAGCAGAAATAATAATTTCCAAAATAACAACAATAACAACAAAAGAACATCAAATTACAGAAACCAAAACAAGAACAACAGAATGTATGCCATGAACAACAACATTCAGGGAAACGAGGAATGCTCGGAGATCGATACAGAGGATCTTCCGGGACAGCAAAATTAAAGATTTAAAATATATCGGATAAAAACACAAATTATATTATAGCAAAATATAAAAATTCTAAGCAAAACCTTAATTTTTAATTGACACAGGATCAGACATTTCGATCTCTAAACTCGAAAATGTAGCGCAAGACACAATCATTAATATAGACAATAAATGTAAACTAACAGGAATAAAAAAAGAAGAAACTTTAACCCTAGGATCTGTACAATTAAAATGAGATTTTCAATGTGACGTAGAACATTTTTTTCATGCGGTAGAAGAAGATTTCCCAATTTACACAGACGGAATCATAGGACGAGATTTTTTAATTAAATATATGTGTAAAATTGACTATGAAACACAAACACTAACGATAATACTAGGCAACACTGACGTAGTAACACCTTTATACAACAAAATGCGTTCAATGTAATTCGAATACCACCTAGAACAGATATTATAACTCCAATAAAATTAAATTTAGATCAGGATAGTGTAATATTAAATGAAGAAATTCAGACAGGGGTATTCATAGCAAACTCTATAGTTCCATCAAAAGGTATATGCCATTTAAAAATACTAATCACAACAGAAACAGAAATAATAAATAAAATAAAACCAAAGTTAATACCACTATCGAATTATTTCTATTTCAATCAAGAAACTTGTAAAGATAAAATTAGATTCCAAAAAGTTTTGAAAGAATTAGACGTAGGGACAAAGAATCCACTTATAAATATATTCAGACAATATCAACACATATTTCATTTAAAAGAGGAATAATTAACAATAAACAATTTCTATACACAAAGGTTATCAACAATAGATGATACACCAACATATATAAAAAAATGAAGATTTCCATACATTCAAAGCAAAGAAATTCATGAACAGGTTGAAGAACTAATAAATAATGATATAATTGAACCATCCACAAGCCCATACAGTTCACCATTTCTACTTGTACCAAAGAAAAGCGCTGACGACACAAAGAAATGGCGTTTAGTAGTTGACTTTAGAAAATTAAATAATAAAATAGTAAATGCCAAATTTCCATTGACAAGAATAGAAGATGTTTTAGATAAACTCGGTAGACCAAAGTACTTTTCCACACTCGACATGACGAGTTCTTTTCAACAAATCCCTCTAGACAAAAATTCAAGACCACTAACAGCTTTTTCTACTAATGACTGTCATTATTAATTTAAAAGATTACCATTTGGACTAAAAATATCTTCAAACAGTTTTCAATGTATGTTGACAGTAGCTCTTACAGGTTTAAGCTCGGAAGCATTTTTATATGTAGATGACATAATAGTTTTTGGATGTAGCCCCTCCAACACCACAACAATAATTTAATTAAAATTTTTGATAGATTAAAATGTTTTCAGTTGTCCTGATGATGATTGCCGACGGCATTCGAAATATTGATAATAAATTTTATAATTAAAACTTGTAGTTTTAGTGAACAAAATTTTGGACCTTAAACCCGCAATAATAAAAATTTTTAAAATTGAAACAAAAGGTCGGTAAATGAACGTTTAATTTGAAACGGAGGGTACGCCGCAACACATCAACGAAAATGAAGCTGTACAAAGAATTGAAAACGAAATATGACAGTAAAATTAACAAATGCATACACAAATATTCCAACAAAAACAGAACCAAAACTAATTTAAAAACTTCAATAACATTTCTAACTAAATGTAAAAAAACAGGATTGACGCCAAATTTTTTAACAAAAATAACCAGAAAAATAAACTAAATTTTTGAACACAACAACAAAATTTCACCAAACACAGAAAAAATACTTTCAAAACATATATCCAATTTCCAAACAAAAATATAAAATCTACTAATGCAACACAAACACAAATTACTAAAGCACAGCCAAGAAGAGATCAAAACAATCACAGAGTATATGAAAGACAACATAAGTAAAGAGCACGCAGAAATGTTTTTTAAGAGCGAAAACAAACAACCAAAACTTAGCTAGCCACTGAAGAGACAAACAATTACACAAATACATACAACTCAAAGAGATACAGAGGGAACAATAAATGTTCAACAGCACACAGAAACCAATCTGTTTATCAACAAAACAGAACTCATAATACCAACAAACATACATTGGCTACTGTCACTTGGACCGAAACATGCACTGCCAACAACTAAACAACAATTACCACTGTATAAATGCATTGCGGAGGGTGAAGACTTAATACAATCAATAACACAAAAAGAAGAGCAGGAAACAGCAAGAGCCAATTTTACAACAGCATTAGACGGACATATTAACACACTTAAAATCAACGCGAGAGATAAGGTAATATTAGATACAGTGAAGGCGACAAAAAAATTTCTTAAAGAACACGAAGATTTACTAATTCTCAACTCGGAAAAAGGCAATATGACGGTTGCAATGAAAAAGGAAGAATATGAGCGGAAGATACGGTTTTTGGTAAGGGACATTGGAACATATAAAATTATAAAGAGGGACCCAACAACAACACTACAACAAAAAAACAATGAATTCGGAGAATTTATTTTCAAGAACAAATACATAACAACAACAGAAAAAAGGAACATATGCACAAACACAGCAACAGTACCAAGGATCTACGGACTACCGAAAATACACAAAGATGACACACCTCTACGGCCAATCTGTTCATCCATCGGATCGCCTTCATATAAACTTTGCAGATACGTGACAAAAATTTTAAAAAACATCACAAATAACTCACAATATAACATAAGAAATTCAATAGAATTTAAGAAAAAAATCGCTAACACACATATATATGACGATGAAACTATAATTTAATTTGACGCCATATCACTGTTTCCCAGCATTCCCATAGATACTGCTTTAAAAATAATAGGACAAAAATGGACGGAAATTTGTAAACACACGAATATTTATTTATTTATTTGGCCAAGTAAGGCAATATACTTATTCTAACAGGTTGGTTTTATTATTTATTTATTTTTTTTCCTCACCCCTTACCTTGTTTTGGTGTACAAAGACATGCTAATCGAAGTGGGCGTAATCCGCCCACCTGAATGACATAAATTCAAGAACACGTCAAAAAGAAAAGGATATAAAAGAAAAGAAAAAAACAGAAGGAACTTCCCAGCAGCGGATTTGCCAGTGGCTACCATAGAACTAATACAGAATAAACTACCAGGTAAGGAAGCATTACTTTTTTCAAAAAGTAATGCGTCTGCATATAGCAGAAGTAATTAACTCATACCTCATTACCTGTAATGTAGCATACAAGGAAAAGTAATGCAGTGATTTTTATAACTTAATACAAGTAGTATGTGACTCCATAACTTCTAGGTAATGCTGAAGGGAGGCGATCACTTACCTCCTGTCTCATTCAATGTTAAATGTAAGGCCTTTTATGCATAGTAAGGTAATATAGTCGGAAGTAGTGGTCATTACAAGGTAATTGATGCTTCATATATTCGGAATATATTCCATCCGCTACTGGGTTATTACTTACATATTTTATATAAAGTAGTAGAAAATATGACTATTAAGCTACTGTGCTATCTTATAAAAAGCAGAAGGAACTCATTACTTACATATTTTATACAAAGTAGTTGAAAATATGACTATTAAGCTACTGTGCTATCTTATAGTTAATAGGGAACAGTTAAAGAGGCATGGATGGTGATTGGTGATCGTGATAAGGATAGATCCTTAGGGTGGAAAGAGGTGATTGGAGAGGGTACGCTTGAACATGCATTTAGACAAAGGTGGTTGCTAGTGCTCTCTGATAGTATTAAATATCATACAACATGTTAATTGGTTCTTTGAAAGCGTAAGTGGTGTGGTGCTGCGACTCACTCAGAAATCTTGTATGCCTAGTTATCCTTATTGGGTCATTAATTGCTTCTTTGTTGGAAATATATTCGCTGTCAATGTTTCAGGCAATGACATCAAATATAAAACATGAACAGAGTAGAAGATCTTGTTGACAACGGCATTAAGTTAATGGCTTTCAGTCTGTGAACATATGGTGGCAAGTTTCTATAGTCCCGAGGGTTGTACGTGTCTCTCAGGGCAAAAAGTAAGAATTGTTTTTGGATAGATTCTATTCTATCACTATGCACTTCAAAACATGGGCTCCATACTGTGCAAGAATATTCAAGAATTGGACGCACTCGTGTGCAATATAGGCTTTTAGTTACCCAGACATTCTTGAATTCATTTGCGCGTCTTTTAATGAATCCGAAAAACTTTTTTGCCCTGGATGTAATATGATCGAAGTGAAGATTAAAGCGCAGCCTAGAATCTAGGATAACCCCAAGATCTGCAATGTGATTGATCCTTTTTAGTTCAACCCCATTTAGCTCAAAACTACTGTAAAGCATTTATTTTTTACGGGAATAACTTATAACATAGCATTTATTTTCATTTAGAGAAAGCTTATTTTGATTACACCAGTTTTCCAGGGATACAAGTTTATTCTGTAAGAAAACTGTATCCCCATCTGATTTAATGACATAATACATTTTTAAGTCGTCTGCGTATAAGAGATATGGGATATCATCCAAAACTTCAGATATATCTGCAATAAATATGTTAAAGAGGAGTGGACCAAGGTGCCTTCCTTGGGGAACGCCTGATGAGACAATAATCTTATTAGATAGAATACCCTGAAATTTAGCATGTTGGAATCTTCCACTAAGATAGGATATAAGCCATTTCAACAAAGAACCTGATATACCGAATTTTTCAAATTTTTTAGTTAAGATTACGTGATCAACTCGATCAAATGCTTTACTAAAATCGGTATATATAGCATCTATCTGATGGCCTTTTCCCATATTGTTAAGAACATCTGAAACCATTATTGTGAGGTTTGTAGTGGTTGATCGTCCTTTACGGAATCCGTGTTGTTGTTCATTTAAGTGTGGATTAACTATTTCAGTGAGCTTAGAACATATTATTTTTTCAAAAAGCTTAGGAATAGTTGACAATAAGGCAACACATCTGTAGTTTTCGATCGCTCTCTTATCGCTATTCTTATAAATTGGTGTAAGATGAGATGACTTCCAAAAAGATGGAAAAACACCTATTTGCAAAGACTTATTAAAAATAATATGTAATGGTGTAATTAATTGAGCTAGGCACTGAACAAGGAGAATTGGTGGAATAAGGTCCGGACCGGGAGACTTGTAGGGATCTAATTCATTTATAGAATTAATTATGTCCTCTTGTGTAATATTGACCGTGCAAACCAAAGGGGACGTGTTGGGATACAGTAACGGGGAAGGAATTGGGGTTGAAGGAGGACGAAATACTTCTTTAAAATGATCTGCAAAGATATTACAGATCACTTGTGTGTTGGAAGAAGAAACATTACCTTTAAACATGGTTGTAGGATATCCGGCCGATTTACGCTTGACATTTACAAAGTCGACAAATTTTTTAGGGTCATTAATAATTCTTTCACCAATCAAGTTGGTGTAAAATTTATATGCTTCTTCAGACTTTTTTGAAAACCCTTTAGACAGCTCTGCATATCTTGCCTTTACTTCATCACTTACAATTACGGTGTTTTTAACGAGTTGTAGAGACTATTTCTTTGATTTCTAAGTTGCCTAAGATTGGGATCAAGCCACAGTTCAGATAGTTTATTTCTTTTTTTTATTTTTGGAACAAAAGTATCAAGTACGGAAAATATACTCTGATAGAAAGACGAAATAGCATCGTCCAAATACAAGACTAATAGTTGGTCCCAGTTAAAAGAATTCAGTTCATTTCTTATATTATTATAATCAGCGTTAAGAAAATCATACACTACAGAATTATTAAAGGATTGTCTAAAGGTTATAAGGGAAGAAAGTAATTGAACTGTAAATGCAGTGTGGTGAAAGGTATTTGAGAATAAATGCTCTGCTTCACAGGTTGGAGTGACGTTGACTTCGTCGTATAAGTTAGAACTAAATCTAACCAACGTCCATTCTGGTTAGGGATAGGAGCTACTTGCAGACAATCGTTACTATAAAAGGTGCTAAGTAAATTAAAGTCGACCGAATTAGTAAGATTAATTGGAAGAAGGTGTTTGTCATTATCATCGGTAATAAAAGAAATATTGGGACGGTTAAAGTCTCCCAATATAATTATTTTATCTTCTTCGTTTAAGGTGGCTGTAATTGAAGTTATAGTTATTAACAAAGAAAAGTTTATGGACATGGTTAAATTTTGTAATATTGAAAACAACTATTTTAAGCTCAACGACAAAATATACAAACAATTAAGGGGTATGCCTATGGGATCTCCAGCATCTCCAGTTATTGCTGATATTTTAATGGAAGAAGTTTTAGACAAAACACTAGAAAAATTAGATATAAGACCAAGACTGATAACAAAATATGTTGACGATCTCTTTGCGATTATAAAACTGGACCAAATTCAACAGACTTTAGACACTCTAAACAGTTTTCATAAAAATATTAAATTTACAAGAGAAGTAGAAAATGATGGAAAATTGGCATATTTAGACACTCTTATAATAAGAAAAGACAAAAAATTGGCAACTGACTGACTGGTTTCAGAAACATATGGCCTCAGGA
Source organism: Dichetophora obliterata (assembly GCA_963920525.1). Taxonomy (NCBI): domain Eukaryota; kingdom Metazoa; phylum Arthropoda; class Insecta; order Diptera; family Sciomyzidae; genus Dichetophora; species Dichetophora obliterata. The sequence continues at coordinate 154,662,739 of OY986437.1, read as the reverse complement.
CGATTAATTAACTTTTACTCTAAACACCCAAAGTGTGTAATAATTAGTACTGCAACAAATTTTATTAAGACGGTTCTTGACATCAGTGACAAAGAGTTCCATAGAGAAAATATAAACAGAATAAAGACAATATTACGCAAAAATTAATTTCCAAAAAAGACAACAGAGGACTTAATTCGAAAATATAACAACATACAAAATAAAGAAGAACAAGAAAAAAGAAGTGCCAAAATATTTAAATCAATGACGTACATTCCCGGTCTTTCCGAGAGTTTCGCGAATTTAAACACGTGCAACAAGGAACAAATACAGATAGCATTAAAAACGAATAATACAGTAAAACAACTATACAGCAACACTAAAACAAAAATTGACAAAATCGACAAATCTAATGTTATTTACAAAATTGCATGTAACGGTGACGGGTCCAACGTATGTGACCAGGCATATGTTGGGACTACAAAAAACAAATTACGGACAAGAATTTCTTCACACAGATCAGACCATGGTAGAAGGAAAGAGGTATATGCAGCGCTGACTGTGCTCTCTTTCCATACTGCCATGTCTGTCAATTTTAGCTGTGTGGCGAATGGAAACAAAAGAAAATAAAGAAAAAGTTTTGCTTCGTTTTGACAATTCCGGCAGTATGCTCTCATCTGGTTCGCAGCCCACTGTGCGAAACATAGACATACACCTGACTTTGACAGTGTAAAAATTTTACAACAAGAGAACAACTACCGTAAACGGTACACACTAGAGATGCTTCTCATTTTCCAAATGCTAAAAGAGAAGAGAATAAATTTCAAAACAGACACCGACAACTGCGCACACAAATATAGGAAATTCATAACAAATAAAAATTATTAATAAGCTTAGTGACCCGAAACAAGTAGATGTCAATATAATTTTTCAAATTGTCTTGAAGTTTCTGTAAAATTTGTAAAGTTTGTGTTTTTTTTTATTACTTTCTTTATTTAGCTATTTGCTATTTGTATAAAATTAAGTTATTATATTTAATATTATCTTAACAGCTTTCTTATTTTATATAGCACCATAAATAATTCAGTTATATTTTGTTCTTATATATTGTACTAAAGCATTCTTAAAACTATATAAATTTGTTTCATTCTTCAAATAATTGGGTAGTTCATTGTATAAATTAAGGCCTTTATAAAACAAAATATTTTGTGATCTAGTATTAGGAAAAAAATTTAGTCTAAAATTAGCTCCATTTCTCAAATTGTATGGCTGAACATCAGCAACATAAACCAATTGATTACTTAAATATTTAGGTAATAAATTATTCTTCATTTTATAAATAAAAACTATCACATTCATAATAATTTTTTGGTTAATGGATAACCATTTTAAAGTTTCTAACATAGTTCTTATTGGCGCTAACCTATTGCATTTTAAAATACATATCATTCCTTTGTTTTGCATTTTTTGCATTCTCGAAAGCATTACATTTGATCCTAAGAACACAATGGTGGAACAATATTCGAAATGAGGTTTTATCATTATATTATATATTTTGATTGCCGTAGCAAAAGACAGTCTACATCTTATTCTTTGAAAAAATCCTATTTTTTTGCTACTTTTTTACATAGATAACTAATATGCTTATTAAAGTCTAGCTTATTATCAATAACAATACCAAGGTATTTAATTTCATTTACTTTTTCAATAATTTCACCATTGATTTCAATATTTTTCGCCGAGTTTCCATTGATTAACATGGTTTTAGTTTTGCTTGTATTTAGTTTTAGCTTATTCATTTTTAAATAATTTTCTATATTCTTTAAATCCTTATTAATATTATATATACATTCATCTACCGTATTTCCTGCTATATATATCAACGTATCATCAGCAAATAAACAAATTTTACTGTAACTTAGAACTTTCTCTATATCATTGATGTAAATAATAAATAAAAGACTTCCCAAAACTGCTCCTTGAGGCACCCCAATTGACGTATTACTCCTATCCGATGTACATTCTGCAACTCTTGTACGTTGTGTCCTGTTGGACAAGTAGCTCTTGAACCATTCCAATTCATTACTATTGACACCGTATTCTCTCAATTAATGCACTAATATATTTCTATCTATTGTCTCAAAGGCTCGTTGAAAGTCAAGGAACACTACTACAACTGCTTTTTTTTCTTGTACTTCAGTTTTCCACTGGGCTACGACGAAATTAAGCGCCCATTCACAGCTGTGTCTACGCCTGAATCCGGATTGATGTTGTGTTAACAGCTCATTTGTCTCCATGTACTGTTTCAACTGGCTATGTACCACCTTTTACAGTATTTTGATTTCCGTCATAAGCATATTTACGGGCCGATAACCCGATGGCAATATAGAATTTTTTACTTTTCCAATCGGTACTACAATTGACTCTTTATACCGGTCTGGAAATATTCCAGTTTGCAGAGATTTATTAACTATCCCTATGAAACTTGGACCAATTTAATCAAATGCTGATTAAATAATCTTCGTTCACAGAAAATTAAAATCTCTTTTAGTGTTCATATTTTGAAATACAGTTCGCAATTTCTGAAGATTAATTAATTCAAATTTAAAGTTTATATTGAAACTTTGCACCAGATTATTGTATCTTAGTATCGATATATTTTTATTTATTTCTTCGACACTCTTCACAAAAAAACTATTTATTCTATTTGCTATTTCAAGTTTGTTTTGAATTATTACCCCATTTAAATTTATTTTTTCTATTGTATTTTTCTCTTCATTTAAAACAAACGCTTTAATTGTTTTCCACATAGATTTTTGGTCGGATGCTTGATCAATTTTCTTGCTTATATCGCTGTTTTTTGTTAATGACAATTGTTTAGAGTATTCATTTCTGCATAGCTTGTAACTTTCCCAGTCTGTTTCTGAGTTTGACCACACCGCGATACTATACGACCGAATTTTATTTTGTTTTAATCTGAAAAATTTCGAATTGAACCACTGGTTGCTTATTCTATAGTCTGTTATAGTTTTATTAACAATCATGCTCTGTACACATTCTTGGATTTTATTGCTAACATAATTGGTTTGGCTTTGAATGTCTAGGTTGTTAATATTTTTATGGTTTGTACTTCAGCGGCTCTCCCGATTAATTTAATTTAAATGTTTATGTCTATTGATTCGTGATCACTTATTTTAAAATTTTAATTTACCTTTGCAATAATAGCGGAGTTATTAGTTATGACGTAATCTATTAACGTAGCTGTCGTAATAGTAATTCTTGTTGGCTCCTCTATAATTTGTTTAAACGAGTTGTCTATAAAAGAACTCTCGATATCTAACTTCGTTGAGCTTGTTGTGTACCAGTTAATATTAAAATCGCCCATTATCAGCGTATCTTTAGATAATAAAGCTAAATCCTCTAATTCCACCTTCACAAACTCACAAAATAACGATTCCGGTGATTGTTGCCTGTCAGGTGATTTGTAAACTGCCACCAGTATTAAACTATAGTTTTTTATAGACACTTTTATCGTGAGCCACCAAAACATTTTGCCATTAGCGGTTTTTTTAGAATTTCAATACTCCATTCTTTTTTTATAAATAGTACAACTCCACCAGTATGCTTCGAAATACTGTCACATCTCACAATCTTATATGTATTTAATTTTGATTGAAGTTAATTGAAGTTAAATGTGTTTCACTTGATTTATATAAAATCGAAATTATTTTGTTCGGCAATAACTTCCAATTGAGCTAAGTTTGCACGTATGCCACCTATGTTGAGGTACAAACATTTGATGTTATTTTTTAATGGCTAGTATGAAACACGTTCAGACTCAATTTTAAGTTTTCTTTGTAACGATCGACATTCACTGTCTTTCGTATCATGGTCTGTATTAATATCCGGTAAGTTTAGTCTTTCCTTAGCTTTTACGCAATTTATGCACTTCAAATTATTATTTGGACACTATTTGTAAGCGTATCCCACTTCACTGCACTTAGCACAAATCTGCTCGTTTTGTTTACAATGTATTGATTTATGGTTAAATCCCCAGCATTTGAAACATCTAAGCACATTTATTTTTTCATAGACTGCACATCTATTCCATTCAATATTTACTTTCTTTTGCACCATGATTTTATTAAAGCCGTTGCCATCAACTTCAACTACTGCATTATACAATTTATTATTTTTAAACGATTTATATAGTTTTAAGCATTTAATTTCACACGATTCCAAATCGTTTTGCTTTTTTAACGCTTTATTTATAACACTCTTTTCATAATTTTCTCTAAGACAATTAACATTATCGGACTTCGCATTTTTTGGTATCTGTACGTCATATTTATCATTAAACTTTTCTCTCATTTCTTTTGCAAGTTTTTCTCGACTCTCAACACTACCGCAGTTTATTGCCAGCACTCCGTTTTGTCTGTTTGATAAACTATTCACTCTTACATTTATTTCAGATGGCTTAATTTTCTCTTTGATTTCATTTTTGGTCACTTCACTTTCTTGTTTCTCTTTCGGTCTTAAAATAACAGGTGCACTATTCTTTAGTTTTGATGCATATGTCTCTTTCTGACCTTCATTTGGCGCCACACTGGATAATTTTTGTGCCCTATCATTTTTAGTCTCTTTAATATTGTCATTCACCATCTTTAAATTCTGATCAATATAACTAGTTACTTTTATTTCATTTTCTTTTATTAGTTTTGCTATATTTTCGTAAAATACGCGACCGTAGCCTAGTGGGTAGAGTGCGTGGCCCCTAAGCTAAAGAACCGCTGTAGCCTGGGTTCAATTCCAGCTCAGACAGAAAGTTTTTTCAATTGAATTAATTTTTCTGTTCGGTCGTCACCTCTCTGCAGACAATGGCAAACCTCAGAGAGTAAAAATTGCCATGTAAAGCTTCTTGAGAACATAAGCCGTTCGGAGTCGGCATAAAACACGTTGGTCCAGTTCTCGGTCATTTGTGATCAAACATTTAATAACACGCACAACACAATTGATCAATAGAAGCTAGGTCAAAGTCCTTCCAAGGGCTGTAATGGCCAGTCTATTTTTTTTTTATATTTTCGTAATGCTCATTTAATTTCTTCATAAAATTTTCACAATCATCACAAAGAAACCTTATATTTGCGTGTTTTAACAAAGCGTCAGCATCATATTTTTGAAAGCCCAACACATTTTAAATGTAAATTTGTTTGGAAAACTCCATTACATGGTATCATGGATTCACGCGAACTGTTTTTACATTTTCCACACTTCAAATCCATTTTTATTTAGTTCTTTTAGTTCAATTCCACCACCAATCCCATATCAAATGCAACAAAATTATTTTTAACAATTGTTTTATTCAATTTTTTATTAAAATATTGATAAATCCGGAGCTCTATTAATTCGCACGTCTGTTCTATTCTATTCTCTCTCTTTTTAATGGAAAAATTCGTTAATTTCTTAATGTTTTAATTTGTAATATGTGAGTAAAATGTAAAATAAGTTAATGTATTGTTAATATAATTTTAAAATGTTTTCTGTTGTCCTGATGATGATTGCCGACGGCAGTCGAAATATTGACAATAAATTTTATAATTAAAACTTGTAGTTTTAGTAAACAAAATTTTAGACCTTAAGCCCGCAATAATAAAAATTTTTTCAAAATTGAAACAAAAGGTCGGTAAATGAACATTTAATTATAATGATAATTATAATAAGAATGATAATAATAATGATAATAATAATAATGATAATAATAATGATAATAATAATGATAATAATAATGATAATAATAATGATAATAATAATGATAATAATAATGATAATAATAATGATAATAATAATAATGGTAATAATAACGATATTAATAATGATAATAATAATGATAATAGGGTTGTTGTGAATTGCAAGAGTGTGAAAATGCAAGATATTTTGACTCACGTGTGAACATTATTATTGCAACTTATTTATGCAATAAAAATTATATGTCGAATAAACAGTAAATATATTGCCACCTCATTTCAAAATCATAAAAAGTTGTTAGAATCCACGTACAAACGTGAATACCCTTAGTATATTTTAATAAAAATTGTCACCTGCTTTTCATATAGTAACAATTTCATTAAAACATTTTGTTACGCGTGTAATGTAATCAGATGATACGCAATTGCTTTGTCACACTTCCATTTACAGTATCTTTTTTTTTAATTTCGTCCACCACTATTTTACATTTATCGAATCAAGAGTTGCCAACGCAGCTTTATTTTTTGTTAAACAGCTTTTTCGTTTATTAGTTTAGAGAAGACAGTTCTCAGATAAGTGTTAAGGTTTTTGTTTCGCATAAAATGAAAAAGTCGAAAGTAAAAGTCGACTTTCGACTTTTTTCAATATCAGAAAGTCGATTGCCAAAAGTCGAAAATTATCAAGCAAAAGTCGACTTTCGACTTATTTCGACTTCGACTTGCACATCCCTAGGTTAGGTATGTTGTGCTACAAGGCAAAACATGAGTCTTGACTAGTATTTTTTATTTGCATATATATACCTTTACATTTTCCGGTTATTGTTTCCCTTCGACCAGATGTGGCCGGGTCAAAGTGTAAAAGATACCCTCCCTGGCACTACTGATCTAGCTAATCCGGCAGCCACATCTGGTACGATACCCATGGTCATAGTACGATATCCAACACATCACGAGTTCAAATCTCACGCGTAGACCACGACAAGTTGAATCTTAATATATAGTTATTAATATATAGTGATTAATAAGTATTTTTGGATATTACTTCAATTTTAGGGAATTCATCGAAGTATGGTTTTAAAATTTAAGAGATATCTATTAAAAATCCTATTTAATTCTTAAAATTATTGGTATTGATATTTTATTAACATTAACTTTTTTAGCATGCTTACACTTTGGAGTTTCATTTTGAACAAAACGAGTACTTTACTGATACAGTTTTGACGAAACAGTATTTTCTTAAAGCAAATATTGATGATGAATATCCATTTGGTTTTGAAGGCCCTGAAATATACAAATGCAAGGTAAAACCTTATATATTTTTAAGATTGTAATAAAAAGCTTGTATATTTTAGGGCTGCAATATAAATTGGGAGAAAAAGATGAATTTGACAATAAAGACAATTCGTAAAAAGCAGAAGCATAAAGAACGAGGAGAAGTGCGAACTATTGTAAAACACGTTCCAAATGATTCCTTTTTTAATTTCTTTAACCCTCCTGAAGTCCCTGACGATAAAAATGATATTGATGAAGAATCACAAGGGGTAAAGATTTCGTTTAAATTATGAATAAAAATTATTTAAATCTAATTTTAGATTCTAGCAACTGATTTTGAAATTGGTCACTTTTTGCGAGCAAGAATTGTTCCAAAAGCTATATTGTATTTTACAGGTGACATTGTGGATGATGATGATGATGATGAGTTTGATGGTGAAGAAGAAGAAGACGCAGATGAAGAAGACGAATCAGACGATGAAAATCGTAAATCATGCGCTATGAAAAAAAATAACAACCCAAATGAATGTCAAAATCAGTGAAATGTATATGATTTGCAAAAATTTGTTTGCTTAATTTGAAAATCATTAAATGAAAGCGAATCTAGGAAGACTGCATTTTCTTTACTTGTTTCTTCAAATTATTTAGATTCGACCAATATTCGTCAACAAGCTTGAGTCAGCTTAAAGCGTTCAAGTTATCGGATTGGAGGGAAAAGTTAGACAACACCAAAACCTCTAGGAGTTGTCTAATTGCCATAAGCAAGCTAACTTCTTTAATAACTGCATTCGGCGCTCCAAGTTTTGTGTTCTCAGTGTTTTGGGTCGCTGATCACAAATCTGAATTAGAAAATATGAAATTAAAAATGGCGGTTATAAGAAAGCTAACTGCTTTAACTACATTCGACACTTCAAATTTGGTACTCTGTAAGTGTTTTGTAAACCTCTGCGAGTGCGCTTGAAATGCATTTCAGAACACTGGCTTGTGAAGCAAGCGTTGGCTATGTTTTGATATCATCAATTAAAACAAACTTAACACTACAGAGAGCACTCGTCGCGTGAGCAGAACAAAAACAAACGAAAACCGAAGCAATGTTATGCTTAAGTCGACAGAGAAGAGCGCATCAGAATAAAATGACTGGAAAGTTATGTGATCAATAGTTGAACGCTTGGAGTTATGATGTGTTGTTTAGGTTTCATAGTTTCTGCATTTCCTTATGAAGTAAAAATCATGCAAAACGGCACAAAAAGGGCTTTTCTTATTTTTTATTGAAATTCTAATAAAATACTTTTTAATTTACTATGAAAACTAATTTATTTCTTTTCATTTTTCGTAATATTTAATTCAAGAAAAGTTATTAAAGAATTAAAAATAAATATATTTTTTAAGTAACAAAAAAAATTAATTTAATTTTATTGTGTTGTTTATGAGGATATTTTCTTGTTGTTTTTACTATTGGTGGTGATTTTGTTGATTATTGTTTCTTGGATTCTTATGATGTTGGATTGTTGTTTTTGCTGTTGATGATTAATTTGTAAATATTATTACTAGTAATGATATAATTATTTTTGTTGTTGCCGTTGTTGTTTATGGTAGCATTGGTGTTGGTGTTGTTGTTGGTCTATTGCAATGATAAATATGTTTTTCATTGTTATTATTTTGTGGTAGATCTTAGTAAGGTATTTTTTCAATAATTTCAAATCGAAATTTTTAGAAATGTAATGTAATTGAAAAATAACGCCAGTATTTGATGCCAGGGCCGTAGTCAAAATTTACTCGTGGGGGGTTTTGATGAATTTTTTTTTTCAAAATTAAAATTTAGGTACAATTATTTGTTTCATTTCCATTTTACGTTAAGTGTTTTATATATATTTAATATGTATGTTAAAAGTTATGTATGTACCCCTCTTCAAATTAACCCTAGTCTATTTTATAACGATTCCCAAAATATTTTAGCTGTTACGAGAATCGCCAGTGAGCTAAGCCATTTTGTAAAAACCTCAAAACATCATGTTTTTTATAAATATAGTGGCTGGTGTAATAACTGTAACAAACTAAACTGTCAAACATAAATGTTTTGCAATAGAATTAAAGATAATGCTGTTTTTGGAACATTTACTGAATTTTTTATAAGTTAGTTTCACTAAAATTCCGATAACTTCATTATTTTTAATGCGATCCTTACTTCCAAGATATCGATAGAAAGGTTTTGAGTGCTTGCATTGATTCCTGGTCAGAATGGCTAACATTTATACACATTAAAGCTCAAATATTAATAATAAAATAAACACCTACTAGAAAAATATTGTAAGAAAATAAAAAGTAATGCATTTATTTAAATTTTTAAAGTTTTTGTATGAAAATAAAATAAAAAATATCAAAAATATGCATGAAAAACAGCATTATCTTTAATCCAATTACAAAATTACACCTGCAACTATTACATCAGCCAATATATTTACGAAAAACATGACTTTTGGAGGTTTTTGCAAAAATATTATATGCCGCTCACTGGCGGTTATCGTAAAAGCTAAAATATTTTGGGAATCGTTATAAAATGGGCTAAGGTTAATTTTTAGAGGGGTACAAATGGAACTTTCCCCCCCCCATACAAGTCGAGGCATCTTAATATACGTATATAATGTTTTAAAAAACTTGCATTTAAAAAACTTAAATTAAAAATTAAATGAAACAAATAATTGTCCCTATATTTAAATTTTGAAAAAAATTTCATCAAAATCCCCTCCCATGGGTAAATCCTAACTACGGCTCTGGCATAAAATGCTGGCGTTATTTTTCAAGTACCTTAAATATTTCTAAAAAATTCGATTTAAAATGATTGAAAAAAATACCCTCCGAAATCACATAAAATATTTCTTAAATTTGCAAAATATCACGATTTGAACAAAAAAATCGAAAATATGCGGATATAATATGCACTTAAAACTCTAAAATATGCACTAAAAAAGGTAAAATATGCAATTGCAAATATATTTCTTATATTTTATTAAAGGTTAAAAAATAAATATTGCATTTAATTAATAAAAAAAAATTAATTTTTAATGGGCTCGTTTTAGAGCATTTTCCATAACATCTTTAAAAGTGTGTGGCTGTAGCGTTCGAATATCTGCAACAATATTTGCCTTGAGCTGAAGGATTAGGATTGTCTCTGGCTTGTACACATACACTCGCTCCTTCAAATAACCCCAAAGGAAATAGTCGGGTGTTGTCAAATCTGGCAATCGCGCTGGCCAAATAATTTCCGAATTTCTGGAAATTTTTCGCTCTCCAAAAATTTGACTTAAAAGTGCCATTGTGTCTCAGGCAGTGGGCAGTGGCTCCGTCCTGCTGAAACCACACACCAGGTCTGTTTTCAAGAGCAGGACGTAAAAAATTTTCTATCATAAACCGATACCGCTCTCCATTTACGGTTCCAGAACTTCCAACTGCATTTTCGAAGAAGTAAGGCCCAATGATATTTTCAGATGTGATCCCTCACCATACTGTACACCTAATGGGGTGCAATTGGCTTCGATGAATGGCTCTTGGATTTTCAGAACCCCAGAACCTACAGTTCTGCTTATTAACAAAGCCATTCAAATGAAAATGCGCTTCATCACTCATAATCAAATTTTTAATAAAGTTGATTTCATTCCTGGCCAACTGTTGAAATTTAACTGCAAAATTTAGACGTTGCCGATGATCTGATTTTCGGGTTTTAATTGTTGCACCAATTGCGCCTTATATGGGTATAACTGTAAATCTTTTTTTAAAATGCGCCATAGTGACGTACGAGACATTCCTAGCTGAGCAGAACGCCTTCTGGCAGGTGTTTCTGGTGTTTCGTTAACACTTTGCCGTACTCGTTCAATATTTTCCGCAGTGCGACTTAAACAAGGTCTACGGGTTCGAGGCAAATCTAATACGGTGCCATGTTGGTGATGACGATCAACTAAGAAACGAATCATTGCTTCAGAGGGCAAAATTCTGACGTTAAAATGTCGACGATATGCTCTTTGCGTTAAAATAATTGATCTCTGATTTAAATAATAAAATTATATTATTCTGGTTCTTTGTTCAGTTGTGAATCTCTCCATTATTTATTCTCCAAGTGTTATTTATAAAATCTGAAAAAAAATAAAAAAATATATAAACGAAAAAGTTATTAAATTTTTAAACCCCCATTGTAACTTCTGGCCCACCCTGTATAATGATTTTATCTTACTTCGCATGGCTCATAGTGTATAAATTTGCGCTATTAGTGCAAATGCCATGAGCATAGGGAATACTATCTGCACATAATTCTCTTCTATTTAAAATTGTTCCACTCCAGTGTAATCATATCCTTACAATTTACATTTGGCAGCACTGTTAGTGCGAAATGCAACTGCAAATGCGTTTTCGTGCTTGTACGAAAAAGCAATTTCGTGTTAGTGCTCGTGCATGGAAATGGTCGTCGTGCTAGTGCGTGCCAGTACCCCAAAATGGTGCAAGCGCCCATCTCTTTTTCCTACAATTCGTTATTCTTTTCAAAAGGATTGAAGGGGTCTCGGAAAATACTTTGATGCATTTTCAAAGCTCCTTTTGTGAGCAATTTTCCTCTTATTGCGCGAAAATTGCAATTGTAATGAAATCCATAAAAATCCCAGTTAAAGCTAACAATGTTGATCAAAAACACTTCAGTTTTTAAATTTTTTTTATTTATTTGTCTGCTGATGAAATCCGCTGTTTTCGAATTCCCGAAAGTAAATTCGAAAAGGGTAAGGCTACACTCTGCTTCGTTCGGAAATTGGATTAGCGAATTTGTCGTATTCGTAGCGTAGCTTTACGTTCGGAAATTTATTACTCTGGATTCTGGAATAGGTCTGATAGTTACCGCTGTTTTATCCTCCCGTAAAGATACAAGTAAGGTCCTAATCATGGCCTTGAACTTGCATGTTGGTGGATACTGTTTCTGGCCATATCCTGTTTATAATAAAGTATTTTAAATGTAGAGTAATGGGGTGGCTATATGTAGTACTCCTAAGCAGTGTGACCAGAAGATTTTTGAAAAAATATGCTTTTTGTTAAAAAAAAATATGCTAAATATTCCACTTTCAATTTTTATATTCCACAAAAATATTCCACTTTCAATTTCAAAGATATATATCTAAATAAGTCTAACTAGGCATATAAAAAACACAGAAGCAAGTTTAAAAACATTTATTTATTTGATTACTATCGCACTTAAATTTATTTTCTTCTACTATAAAAAATTATAAACATTGTTATGGTTTTTTGAATTTTAAGTAACGATATACAATATACAAAACTAAAATTCAGGCACATCTTCGAGGTCAATTCTTAAATTGTTGCTTTTATTATTATCATAGAAATTCGCATTTCTAAATTTTTTTTATTTGGCTATCTGGTATTTGATAGGCATTTCAACACTTTTTTTGAACATGCAGTCAAGTATTCACATTCAACAAATTATTTAAGAGTTTTTCTTGCATTCTATTTCGAATTTTCGTTTAAATAAGAAAGATTCATATAACTAAAAATTTTCTCAACCTCAGCATTGCTAAATGGTAAGCTAAGCGAGAAAAGCACAAATTTTTATAAATCTTCAGATTCCGAACTTTGATCAATAACTTTTGTTTCTGCTTTATTGTTTTGAATCCACATTTTAAAATAGTTAAAAGAAATAGCTATTGTTGGCAATAATAGTGGTATTCACGATGTGGTGCATTTGTGATAAATTTTTGCAAAATTAACAATACTTACAATTATTGTGATCGAACCTTCAGTAAAGTACATATTGTATTTTTAAAATTAATTATATTAATTTTTATTAAATAAACTCACAGCGTAGCCTTTAGCTTGCTCCATGCTGAGTAGAAATGCTTGTACAATCAGCTGATCTAATACACAACTTGTATATTTTCCACAGGGTTGTATTTTGAAAACTGCATTTTGTTTTCAAATTTAAATATCAAATTTATCAAAAATACACAATACAAGGGAAAATACAACACATCGTGAATACCCATAATGTTTTCTTAAGTAAATAACTTACTGCTGTAACATAATCCATAAAAAAATCTAACCAAACAAACATATAAGCAAGTTTACTTTCACTTTTTAAGCTGCGTGAAGTTATTAAATGAATTGCAATAAAATTGACAACGAAGAAGTTAACCACAAAATTAATTCCTTATATTGCGTTTTACAAGGTGGTTCAGAGATAAAAAAGGTCGATAGCCAAAAAACAACCATTTAGTAACCAAATAGACATTTTTTTATTGCAATTTTTGTGAATTTTGAAAAATATAATCATACGAAAAATATTCCACTTTTTATGCTGCATATTTTTATAAAAAAAAATATGCTTCCCGAAGCTAAAATATGCCAAAGTGGAATATAATATTCCACTCTGGTCACACTGCTCCTAAGACGTTTGTGAAAGTGGTAACTGGCGCGTGATACCAGTTCCCGGATGTAAAAAGGATTATGTTAAGACAACTCAACACAAGATTCTTATGTATAATTTATCTGTTAATACAATTTTGTTGTATCCTCCAGTGAAGATACAAGTAGGTTTTATCACAGTGGGAAGGCACATATTGCCAGAGATGCTTCGTTTTCTAAAATGTATACTCACTAGCTAACACTCTCCAGAAATTAAACCCAAAAACTTCTTTATGGTCGTTGTCTTTCCGATCAATCTCAAAACATCAATCTGACCAACTGTTTATTCCAGCGGGGACCAGATATATATTACCTTATCTGGTCTCGCTTTTTCTTCTTATTTTTAATACATACTTCATTATAACTTATCGATTAATTTGCTGTACTTAGCATTTGTGCGAGATTGCCTTCCGCATCTTGCACAGTAATTTAACTTAATATAACATCATTATGATGTTCTTAATTTAGTTCTGTATAATTGAGCTTATAATAACATCACAATGATGTTCTTAGTTTAGATTGTTGTAAACTCAACATGAGCCGAACAAGCGTACAAACGTGTTTCACATGGAAAAATGGGGTCATATTACCATGTACTAAAGCCAACCATTATATAGGGTTGCCAATATTCGAAGCGCCATTTTATTTTTAAATAAATCAAAGAAACCACAGTTTTTTGTCTGTTCGTCATGAATATCATTTAATTGGGTTCAAGTAGATTTGCTTACATTATTTCTTGAATATGATATCTCGTAAATGGTCGCCATTGGCCTCTACGACATATTGTGCCCGTTTTGCAGCATTTTCCATGGTTATCTTCAACATTTCGATGGGAATGGCGGTTATTTCTTGACGGATGTTGGTTTTCAGCTCTTCTAGGGTCTTTGGCTTGTTGACGTAAACCTTTGATTTCAAATAACCCCACAAAAAGAAGTCTGGAGGCGTTAAATCTGGTGATCTTGGCGGCCATCGAAATCACCATTTTTTGACATCAAACGGCCAGGGAACAATTGCTTCAAAAAATCGATTGTAGTGCGGCTTGTGTGTGGTGGCGCGCCGTCTTGTTGAAACCAGTAGTGCCTGATACGCTTTCGACGAACGATTGGCATGAAAAAATTGTTTATCATATCGCGATAACGCTCGTGATTGACAGTAACTCTGTGGCCATTATCATCTTCGAAAAAGAACGGCCCAATGAGCATTTTAGCACAAACGCCGCACCAAACAGTGACTTTTGCATCGTGAAGAGGTACCTCTTGAATCTCTTGTGGATTTTCAGTGGCATAAATACGGCAATTTTGTTTGTTTACCGTTCCGTTCAACTGAAAATGAGCTTCATCGCTCATTGAGTTGAGTTTTCACTATTGACTTGTTTTGTTGAATGTAAATTTCAACAATTTTAGAGCGTTCGCGTGGCGTGTACTCTTCCATTGTAAACATTTGCTTGGAATGACGCTTCAAACGCGGTATGTCATTAGTCGATTTGGCATCACTGCGGAAAGTTACAGTGTTGCCAGATGGGCGCTTCGAATATTGACAACCCTGTATATTATTTTAATTAATTTGTCTCTGCTTTGGCATCAAAAATGCATCGCAGGAATTTTCGCTCCGACTGCATAAAAGTTTAGTGCTAAATAAAATAAAAAAAGACATTTTATTGAATCGGAAGAATATACCTTGTAAATACTTGGTTATTATTAATTAGTAAATTTTTAATTGCAATTTCAAATTAGTCCTTGTTAAAATCTCAAAAAAATTTTTAACAAAAGAGAAAGGTATGCCAAAAAGTGAAAGAAATGGAAGAAAATAAATCATGAAATAGAAGAAAATAAATACCTGAAATAAAATTAAATAAATACCTGAAATAAAATTAAATAAATACCTGAAATAAAATTAAATAAATACCTGAAATAGAAGAAAGGAAGAGATAAGAAAACCTGAAATAAGGAAAGAAAAGATGGAAATTAATAGGGAATGGTACTGTTTAAAAAAATTTTGGAAATTTTAATTTATATTTTTTTCTGAATGTACAACATTTTAAGAGTATTTTGTAAAAATTTCAAGTAAATCGTGTTGGAGAAACATTACAGAGTTATTGAGACTACCTTTTAGTGTTTTCAACTATTTCTTCATTAGTGAAGTGCAGAAATTTTAATGGAGAAATGTCTTTTCCGATGCAAATCAGAAGGGTTATGCCTCATTTACACGGGTGACATATTTGTCATTTTTTACATCATTAATTGCCATTATCGTGTAAATGATGTTATTTTGTTTCATTATTTTAGTCATAAAATAATGATTAAAATCAGATGTCATTAGTTTTGTCACTTAAATGACATCGTGTAAACGCCGTGTAAACCCGTCTACTCTCATAGTGACCAACTTAAAGAAAAAATGAAAAAGTTCATTCTTTACTGACAGAGTGCGCTTAACTGTTTCTGGAAATTTAACTGTTTGCTTAAAAATGGACTGGTTAGTATACATTTAAAGAGTTTAAAGAATATAATAATCATAATCAATATTAAATAGCTGGGAGCGAAGTGTCGGATAGAAACCACTTTCTTCAGCAAAAAAAGGACGGATCCATTCTAATCTTGGTTTCCTGTGACGCTTCGCGTGCATTACATTCCAGCGTTCTTCTTCCTCATCGTCCTCTTCAATTAATAAATATGCTAAATAAGCAACAGCTTTTATTTTGTTTTCCTCCATTTGTAAAATAATTTTTAACTTCTTTGCTATGTCAGTATTTGAGAATTATAAATTTTGTCATTCATGTAAACGCCTACTTTGCTGGTCAAATCATTATGAATTTGAAAGTTGCCAAAATATAATGAAACGTAGTGACAAAGCTCTGGGCAAGTCACTTTTTTGTGCCGTCTAAATAGCAGCGTCATTATGATACGTTATCAAGTCATTATTAAAGTCAGTAAATGTCACTCGTGTAAATGAGGCATTAGCCTTCAAAAATAAAGTGACATGTGAAAAATGCAAAGAGCCTCGATATGTTCCTTGAAGTGAAAGACTGAAAACAGACTCAAAGCAATCACATTATGAAATAAATCATCGTTTTGTTTTCGTCATGCATGTATAAGGCCTTGACTTATGCAATAAATTTTGCGGTTTGATGGATTTAGCGGAGTCTTTTTTTATCAAAAAGTAACTATTACAAATATGTACAGAAGATGCATATGGCTGTAGCAAATGTTGCGAAAAAATTTTGCTGCTGCAACAAAAGAAGAAAAATAGGAAACATGCAAAGCGAATAATGTAGAGGATACCAACGAATTAACAGTAACAGGAGACGGAACGTGGCAGAAACGTGGATTCACTTTGCTATTCGGTATCTTCTTTGATCGGCTACTATACGGGAAAGGTTTTGGATGTGTTCGTCAAAAGTTCTTACTGTCACCAATGCAAAACTTGATTAAATAGGCTAGATACCGGCGAATTCGAAGATTCCATCAACAGCGGAAACTGCATAGCAAATCATGTTGATCCATCAGGCAATATGGAAGTAGACGCCATCGTACAGATTTTAAATCGCTCTTTGCAAAATTTTGGAGTGATGTATAAAAATTATATAGGAGATGGCGACTCCAAAACCTACAGTGGTTTGGTAAACGCTAAACCGTATGGTGAAGATTTCACAATAAATAAGAAAGAATGCATTGGATATGTTCAGAAAGGAATGGGCACTCGTTTACGTGAATTAGTAAAAACAACTGTGGTCGATAGCGGAACTAAAACAAGAAAAACAATTATAAAGAAAAGTCTTTCTGGAAAAGAAAAAATCACTGCAAAAATGATCAAAAAATTGACCGTATGTTATTTACTGGCCATCCGACGCAATCAAGATTGTGTAGAAAAAATTGAAAATGCAATTTGGGCAACATACTTTCATTATTGCTTGACAGACGAGAAACCACAGCACGACAAATGCCTGAGCGGTGAGGACTCTTGGTGTGAATGGAAAAAAGCGGCAGCTGTAAACACTCGGGACTCATTCAAACACAGCTACAGTGCTTTTTCCTCAAATGTTACAGAAGCCATAAAGCCAATCTACGAAGATTTGAGCAAGGACGCACTTTTGCATCGGTGTCTTGGAGGTTTCACGCAGAATAACAATGACAGTTTCAATAAACTTATTTGGAAAATCTCTCTAAAATCAGTGGGCGATACTACAATCATTGTTTAAATTGCAGCAAATGTTGCAGCATGCACTTTCAATGAAGGATCTTTTGCTTTATTGTCCTTTTTGAATGAAATGGGCATCTCTCCAGGCCCAAGTGCTCACCAATGGGCATTTGACGAATTACGAATAACAATAGCGGACGAACAAGCTGCAAGTACAAGTAAAGAGGGCAGAATACAACGCTTTATTGATTTTTTGATTTTCGATAAAAAAACTTTAAATCAATTTTCTGGAAAACCACATTTTTTAAGTCGGTGAACATGATGCCGCAAAATCTACTTGACCGATCGTTTTGAAATTTTTTACACTATTTCTACACATAAATCAACAGGTAATTCCGAAGCGTTTTTTTAAAATTTTTTTCCTATTTTAAAATAATAATATAACCTAAATTTTTCAGCGAATATGTTTTTGGCTTGAAAACGCTACCAAAAAAAAAAAAAATTTTAAAACTCTTCGATATTACCTCGGGAAACATATTACCTTTTAAACTCAAAACGAATGTTCACCGCAAAACAACTTTGTTCGAGGCGCCTCTTGAGAATCGCTGCCACGGATTTATTTATCGATAATTTTTAATGTTTTTGTTTTCCAAATATACTTAAGAAGCAAACTTTAACATGTATATGAAATAAATACACCAACATTATTCATGTCTCCAAAAACAAACCATGAAAACATGATTTTTTTCGACTTTAAAACATTACCATCCCCTTAATGAAAAATCTGTAAAGCGAATAAATTTATAATAAATAAGAAATGTTTAAAATTGCAAACATTTTGATATTAAAGATTTTAAAAAAAATCTGTAGTTAATATATTTAAAAATGTTTTAAGAAATAATCTTGCTAGGCCTAGGTTCACTAACGGGGCGCGTAAAAAGGAAATAATTTAAAAAAAAAAATCAATCCGCTTTAGAGAGCTCTCTCAGGTTAGGTTTTTTTTGTCTATGTTTAAAAATCCAATTTATTAATATATTCATTTGCGTTCCGCCACATCAGATTTAATGTATTGAAGCAGGTTTTTATGCACTACAAGTTTTATATTTTTTTTATTTAAAGTCTAAATATAGAAAAGTTCATATTGAATTTAAAATTAATAAAAGTTACAATATGTTGAATTTTCCATTTAGAAATAAAAATATTTTATATTGAAAGTTAACACATTGTTATGAAGTGTTAAATTTTGAATAGGGGGTCTCTGAAGGGTGAAATAAGGGTAAGTGAAATGCCGTTAAACAAGAACAATTATGATTGTATTTGTAGTGGCCGAAAACAGCAGTCGGTCACCACGGTTAGGTTAGGGATGTGCAACTGCAAGCAAAAGTCGACTTCGACTTTTTCAACCGTTGAAAATGTAAAAGTCGACTGATCGACTTTTTGAACCTTTAGAAGTCGACTTTTAAATTTTTTTGACTTTTTTAAAATATTTATGTACCGCTTAGTTAAGAAGCAAATGATTCATTAAGAAAAATGTGTTTTATTGTTTAAAAATAAGCAAAAGCATACTACTTCAGTAGATAAATAAAATAAAATAAAAAAACAAAATATTAGTTCTTATATAAATAATCAGACTTCTTATGAACAATTTTTCCCCGGGTAATCGGAAAAGGGAGACTTCATTTTCTAGATAAAATTTAAGAACATTTTGGAATTTTTTAATGCAAATTTCTTCAGCAACCGTCAATATTTATGAAAATAAATATAAAAATGTGATGTCCCTATCTGCTATCTTAAGAATGATAACTCCCTTTTCCGATTCCCCAGGAAAAATTATTAATAATTGGGCTGAATATCAAGCCTTAACCGCCGAATTACCGTAAGCGTTATAAACCAAATTTTACAAGAGAAGCATTTTCCTAGTTTTTTTTTCTTGCATAAGCGGTACATGTAAATTTGATTTTTGTGTTAGATATAACTTTAGGACAGTTTAACTTAAAGATGTGGAATTTTTGGAGTTGACGACTTTGTTGTCGTACTATCGTATGCGATTTAAAAATTAATTTCGAAAAAGTGGCTTACGTTAATTCGGCGGTTAGGTCTCGATATATTTGTGCACAAGTTGCAACGAACCTTTTCTCTTATAGCCGAGGTATCACTCGCCGGTGCCAGGGTTCGTTGCAAAAATTTATTTACTGACCAAGTGCTGAATCTACTTCAATCAAAACAAACTTCAAGTTTTCTTTCCAAATAAACCTTCTTTATTTATTACTATATATAACGTTACTATTGTATTTACAACTAATGCGCCTCGTGCCTTTCGTGTTCTTTATCTAAAGCCTACTATATCCCGTGTGTCGTCGCCTTTATACTGATGGCAAATATCTCGTGGCCGTTCTTTACCGCCTATTCTTTATTGCATGTCGCAGCCTTCACCCTATGATATAGGCCCGGCCTGGCTGTGGCCCGAAAAGAACCGCGTGTCGTTTTCGTTGCACCTATCGGCTAGAGAGAACCAGCGCCAATAGCACGAATGACACTTCAGGTGCGATGGCTCTTACTCTCTGAAAAATAACCTCTATATTCTCCCGGCTGTGGCCCTAACAGAATTGCGTATCGTTGTCGTCGCGCCTATAGGCTAGAGAAAACCAGCGCTAATAGCACGATTGGCACTTCGGGTAAGCTGGCTCTTACTCTCTGAAGAATAACCTCTATATTCTCTAAAGAGCAGTCCCAATAGCACGAATAGCACTTCTGGTCTGCTTACTATCGCTATCTACAGTAATAATTCTACCGACTAGAGAGAACCAGCGCCAATAGCACGAATGGCACTTCTGGTTGACTGGCTCTTACTCTCTAAAGAATAACCTCTATATTATCTTAAATAAAAAGCAGTCCCAATAGCACGAATAGCACTTCTGGTCTGCTTACTATCGCTCTCTACAGTAATAATTCTACCGACTAGAGAAAACCAGCGCCAATAGCACGAATGGCACTTCTGGTTGACAGGCTCTTACTCTCTAAAGAATAACCTCTATATTCTCTAAAATAAAGAGCAGTCCCAATAGCACGAATAGCACTTCTAGTCTGCTTACTAGCTTCTACTTCTACTGCTAATATGACTTACCCCGGCGGTGGCCCGAACAGAACTCACTGAACTCAAGAATAGTTCTGCCTTATATAGGACAGTCGTAGAGCTTTTCTAACTTTAAAGTTCTTTTCTCGTTTTCTGATTGGCTGGCACAACAGCTGATCGGATGCTTTTAGCTGTTCGATGTTAATGAACAGCTGGTTGTGTGTTTCCGGTGGTTTGTGCCGTAGGTGTACAATATGATATTTCCCTAGACTAAACTAACAAGTTTCCACTAGATTTCGTTTACATTCGTCTTATTGTGGCAACTTGACGTGACTTGCAACGCCACCTAGTTGTGATAAAATTATAATCGACTGCGTTTTGTCAACCACCACCAACTTAACTTCTTCTATTCTCTTTTTATTTTTCATTCGCTTGATATATTTGAATTCAGCTTAACGTAACTTCTAAGAAAACTTTTGTCTTTGAAAAGCATTCTTTTGTATTTTTTTATTGTTTAAGTTTATTTGAGTTAAATAAATCTTTTAATTTAATTTCATTGATACGTCGAACGATATTTTATTGTTAGCTCGAAAACTAAACGCTACAAGTGGTGACCCCGATGTGATCGGCGTATCAAGCAAAAGAGTGCTGCTGGCTGCTCACACAAAGTTTGCTCCCGACTGCGGCGTCGACTGCGCTTCGTTTATTTTAAGCCTAAAATTTATGCAGTTCTTTTAAATGGCTTTGCAACATTCTCCAATTAAGGAAGCTGGTACTTCAGCTCAAAGCGAAATGGATGATGGAAGTGCGAGCAAGAATTTAACTTTTACAGGGAATCATGTTGCTTCTACAGTGCATGCGGTAGCTGTGGTTAAACCACCAAGTCCATTCTGGCGGGATAACCCAAGTCGATATTTTACTGTCGCTGAAATGAAATTCGAAATGCACCGCATTGTTTCTGATGAATCAAAGTACCGGCACTTCGCCACGCATCTTGATGGCGATCTTCTTGATATTGTAGGTGACATTATTGACAATCCACCAGCTCAGGGCAAATATGATGCACTTAAACATCGCATAATCAACAGCCTGTCAGAGTCCCAGGAGGCAAAACTTCGTCGACTGCTTCGTGGACAGCCTCTGGGTGACGAGAAGCCCTCACTGTTGCTGCAGCGCCTTCGAAATTTGTCTGCAGGGCAGTGCAATGAAAGTGTATTGCGTAGCCTCTTTCTTGAGCAGCTTCCTGAGAGCGTCCGCGGTGTGCTTGCTATAAGTGAGCTTACGGACTTGGCAAAACTTGCTGAGCAGCCTGACCGCGTCATTGAAGCCATTCGCCCACAGCTGGCCGTCATCAATCAAGATGGCTTAAATGTTGTGCACCGCGACACAAGTTCTTTGCCTGCCGAGTCAAGCAATGAAGTGGGTCAATTGCTCGCTGCTATCGAAAAGTTGTCAAAGCAAGTAAGCCAACTAGCAAATATTCGTCACTCGCGTAGTCGCAGCAAGAACCACGCAGGTAGCTCTCGTGCTGTCTCACCTACTCCTGAGACTAATAAAGCGAACGAATTTTGCTTTTATCATCAAAGATTTGGTTCACATGCTCGCAAGTGTCGTGCTCCTTGCAACTGGGAGCATTCTTTAAACTAAGGACGCCGGCACTGAGCAAACTTCGAAACGCCTCAAAATACGAGACAAAAAATCTGGTACTTGGTTTTTAATAGATACTGGTGCAGACGTTTCGGTTCTGCCAAAAATAAATACCAATAGTATCAACATAAGCACAAACAAATTATTTGCAGCGAATGGTTCCTACATCGACACTTTTGGTACCAAAAACATGACACTCGACCTCGGACTCCGTCGTGAGTTTCCTTGGGTGTTCATTGTAGCAAATGTGTCTCTTCCAATTCTGGGCGCGGACTTCATCCATCACTACGGGCTGGTTGTTAGCCTTAAACAAAAAAGGATTGAGGATCCCTCCACGCACATACACGCTCTTTTACAGCCAGGCTACTATAATCAACCACCTGTTTATTCTGTCGATAAAACAGGTTCGTATGCCAATCTTTTACAGGAGTTTACATCACTAACTACAGCATCGAACCGCAACATTGCTGAGCACTCTGTACAACACCACGTCATCACGAGGGGGCATCCAGTGGCTGAACGCGCACGCAGGCTTGCTGGCGAAAAGCTGCGGCTCGTGACGAATTTAAATTTATGATGCAACAAGGTATTTGTCAGCAATCAAATAGCGAATGGGCTTAACCGCTTCACATGGTGGCGAAAAGCTTTGGTGGCTGGAGACCTTGTGGTGACTACCGTCGTCTCAACGCTATCACAGTGCCTATCAGGTACCCAATTCCGCACTTACACGATTTTACGCACCGGCTATCAGGATGCACAGTGTTCACAATGCTGGACTTGGAGCGCGCCTACCACCAAATACCTTTGGCACCTGAGGATCGACCAAAGACGGCTGTCATTACACCTTTCGGCCTTTTTGAATTTAATGTGATGACTTTCGGCTTGTGCAACGCCGCACAAAGCATGCAACGTTTTATGGATATGGTTCTGCAAGGATTTAATTTTTGTCATTGCTACATAGATGACATTCTCATTGCTTCGCGAGATGAGAACGAACATCAGCAGCACTTACGCATGGTTCACAAATTTGGACTTGTGCTCAACGTCGCCAAATGCGTTTTTGGTCAGCTAGAGGTTCGATATCTTGGGTACACTATTAGCCAAAATGGTATACGGCCGCCATATGATCGTATCCAGGCCATCAGAGACTATCCCAAACCAGAAACCGTCGATAAGTTGCGAAAATTCCTTGGTACTTGGAATTTTTACCGACCCTGTATACCCAATGCTGCGCAAGTACAGGCGCCACTTATAGAGCTTACGTTGGGAGCGAAAAAGAGAGACAAGAGGCCAGTGCAATGGACCGAAGTTACGGACACGGCATTCGAGAGGTGCAAAGTATGCTGGAGAGATCTGTACAACTGGCTCACCCTAGAGCTGATCTGCCTCTAGTATTGCGCTACGATGCGTCAGATACTGCTATCGGAGCTGCGCTAGACCAACAATCTGACGATGAACCACAGCCTTTGGGGTTCTTCTCGCAAAAACTCAACTACCGTGAAAAGAAATATAAAGTCTACGATAGAGAGCTTTTGGCTGTTTATCGAGCGGTTCGTCACTTTAAACATCTCATCGACGGTCGTGAGCTTGTCATCATGACAGACCATAAGCCTCTCATTTATGCGTTTGCACAGAAATCAGACCACGCATGTGCAAGAGTAGCACGGCAGCTTGAGGAGATTGGTCAATACTCTACTCATATCCGTCATATTTCCGGCGAGGAAAATGTGGTGGCCGACGCTCTCTCTAGAGTTCATGCAATCGATATTCCCGTCATCGTTGGCACGCAAGAGTTAGGGGAGGCACAGCAAAAAGACGACGAACTTCAACAACTCGTAACAAACCCGAGTAGTACATCACTTCAGTTACGCAGTTTGCGAGTCGATGGAACAGATGCTCTGGTGTATTGCGACATTTCTGGTCCTGCCATTCGACCATATGCACCCAAATCACTTCGAAGGCGCATTTTTGACAATGTTCACAACTTAGCGCATCCAAGTGGTAGAGCAACCAGGCGTTTAGTAAGCAAAAGTTTCGTTTGGCCGAGCATGAACCGAGATGTTACCAGTTGGGCGCGCTCTTGCCTAGCGTGTCAACAAAGCAAAGTTAGTCGTCATGTTAAAAACACTCCGCAACACATCTTGATGCCAGGCGCACGTTTTCGACATGTACACATCGACATCATCGTCATGCAACAATGCAATGGCTATAAATATGCGCTCACTATCATCGACCGTTTCACGCGGTGGCCAGAAGCAGTGCCACTGAAGGACATCCCTGCTAACACCATAGTTGACAACTTTTGCACTTGCTGGGTGGCACGCTTTGGAGCACCAGCTACAATAACATCTGACAGAGGTTCTCAATTCGAATCGCAGCTTTTTGACGCACTTTCGAAACTCATCGGCAGCAACAGAATACGCACTACAGCTTATCATCCTGCAGGAAACGGGATGGTTGAACGATGGCATCGGTCCTTGAAGGCAGCCATCAAGTGTCATGATTCACCAAACTGGGTTGACGTTCTGCCTACAGTTTTGTTTGGTCTACGGGTGAGTCACAAAGAATATATTAATGCCTCCGCAGCAGAGCTCGTTTATGGAACCACACTCCGTATACCAGTTGAGTTCTTTATCAACGAAGAGATTTCACCAGAGCCTAAATACTTTTTGGAGAAATTACGTGAGCATATGCGTCGAGTTCGATCAGCACCTACGGCGCACCATAATAAGCGCAAAGCTTTTGCCCATAAAACGCTCCACAGCTGTTCGCATGTTTTTGTTTGAGTTGATGCTGTTAAAAAACCAGGCGAACGACCTTATGATGGACCATATGAAGTCATTCAGCGCATCTCAGACTATGTCTTCAAAGTCAACGTTGATGGAGCACCAACAACTATTACGACATAACGTCTAAAACCAGCATTTTTCGAGTGTAGTGACACACTTCCACCTGTGAATAATTCAAATCCATCATCATCACAAGCATTGACTGCGGCGCCTGCAGCTCCACTAAGGACATATCAAAAGACGAGAAGGGTACATTTCGCAACTCAGCCATAGCTTCGTCGCTCGGAGGGGAGTACTGTGGCAACTTGACGTGACTTGCAACGCCACCTAGTTGCTATAAAATTATAATCGACTGCGTTTTGTCAACCACCACCAACTTAACTTCTTCTATTCTCTTTTTATTTTTCATTCGCTTGATATATTTGAATTCAGCTTAACGTAACTTCTAAGAAAACTTTTGTCTTTGAAAAGCATTCTTTTGTATTTTTTTATTGTTTAAGTTTATTTGAGTTAAATAAATCTTTTAATTTAATTTCATTGATACGTCGAACGATATTTTATTGTTAGCTCGAAAACTAAACGCTACATTATTAGCTTATTACAATGATTTATACCGTAATTCAACTAATGTAGTGATAATAATTAAATACTCTAAGTCTTAGCATGTAAATTAAATGTTAGTCTTAAATCTTCATTTGGGTTTGTGTAAATAATACAAGCAAATTAAATTAACAAAAGTAATGCAGTTAAATTAATTTGTTTCAATAATTATACTTATGATACTTTAGCAAAAAAATTAAATAAGGTAATAATAAAATAAATTGTGTTGCGTTGTTGTGTCGCTTACTGGGCTGCCATCACTGATGGTTTTGCCAATGTGTGGCCAAAATCCCGCGTTATTTTGTTCTCACAAAGTGAATGCACAGTTAAAGGAACCACATGTCTTCACCAACTGAACATAGAAAAACCAACATGTTAAGATGTTCTAGCAAAAGCCTGTTTCGCAATTGGTTCGCTATGAGACCAACATTATAAAATAACCTTTCGGATGGCACCGAAGTTGCAACAATTGATAAAAATCTTTTTGCACATGTAGCAGATTTCTGCAATTATTGTGAGCAAAATGGACTGTATATGTTAATGTTCTTTGAGTCTAGCAACTACGCCGAAATAAGACGAGCGGAACACACGTTTGTTACTCGGTTGAAAGTACGAGACTGGTTTATTGAAATTAGAATACAATGAGAGAATGAATAGAAACAATAAAGAGCTTAATTAGTTACCTTATGCAAAGTGTTGAATACTTGTATAAAAGAGATATAAACATGATTTACTAAAATAAAGTTCATAAAGTTGGAACATTCTCCCGTCTGTTAAGGCACACCTTAACCTTCAGTAGGCAGCTGGCATAATTTAGATACAGGACGTTTTAGAACAGAGTTCGATGTTTTTACGGTTGCCACACGAACCAGGTTGTCCTTCCCAGGGTGTACATCGGTCACTAAGCCCATTTGCCAACACGATGGTGGTGCACGTTCGTCGTATACTAAAACGACTAAGCCAGGCTTCAAATTTTTGCAAATGTTGCAATGTCAAGAGATATTCTCGTTGCCATCTTCGCCAAAAATCTTGTTGAATGCAAGTAAGCAATTGCCAACGAGACAGCCAGTTGAGTTTGATATGTTTTAGGCTGGGCTCAGCAAGCTGCACTAATGGTTGGCCGATGAGAAAATGGCCCGGTGTTAGAACGTTGATATTATCAATATCGTCATCATATAAAGTGCTAAGTGGACGGAAATTGAGTTGTGCTTCAATCAGGCAGAGCAAAGTGGAGAGTTCTTCGTAGTTGAGTTTGGTGTCGCCAATAACACGCCGCAAGTGAAACTTCGTAGCCTTGACGGCTGCCTCCCAAATACCGCCAAAATGCGGTGCTGCTGGTGGAATGAGATGCCAGTTAATTTGCAAGTGAGCCACGTAAGTACCCAATTCTGTATTTTTCGCCAAATGCTTGAAGTGTTTCATTAGCTCTCGACTAGCGCCAATGAAGTTGGTGCCATTATCACTGTAAAAGTCTGATGACAGGCCCCTGCGAGAAACAAAGCTCTTGAGAGCAGCGAGAAAAGCATCTGATGTCAGGTCCGAAACGAGTTCAAGATGCATTGCGCGCGTAGCTAAACACACGAATATTGCAAAGTATCCTTTGACTGTTGCTGTCTTCCTACCTTTATGAATTTTCATTAAGACAGGACCAGCATAATCTATGCCAGTTCGAAGAAAGGGACGAGCTTGAGTTACGCGATTGACGGGAAGATCAGCCATCTGTTGCGAGCAAGGTAAAGCCCGATACCGAGTGCATACAACACATCTGTTTATTTCTTGCTTGACTAATCGGCGACAATTTATTATCCAAAATTGTTGGCGCAAGGTATTCATAAGTAGCGTGGGACCTGCGTGAAGGTTTTGTAGGTGCTGCGCGGCGACAATTTGTTGAGCCAGAATACATTCTTTCGAAACCAGTATAGGATGCTTGGTATCTACGTTGCAAGAAGCGTTTTTGAGTCGGCCACCAACACGCAAAATTGAAAATAAGTCAATAAATTGTGGTGAAAGCTTGAGAATAGAACTCTTCGTTGAGAGTGGCTTGTTCTTTAATAACTGTTTTATTTTTTCTGAAAAGTGGGACGCTTGGGACCAGCGCACACAATGAAGCATTGCAGAGAAGATTTCTGCAGCGGTATATGAAAGAGAAAATGTTGCGTTGTTATTGCGTCGCCTCTGTATTATTCGATTCCATGCTGCAATTATGTGTAATACCTTATGTAATTTTGAATGTCTGTGGAGAAGTTGGCTGATAACATCAGGCGGCTGCTCAATAACTGGAAAGGCGAAAATGGTGTTCTTCCATTCTTCTACCGTCATGTCGCTGTTAACTTCACCAGTGGTGTAATCTGAATGAGGCCAGGTATGCTGAGGTTGAGCAAGCCAGGAGGTGCCATGCCACCAGAGAGAATAATTTAAAAGAACGTCTGGATCTAGTCCACGAGTAGCAGCGTCGGCTGGATTGTCGGTCGATGCTACATGGTGCCAAGACGAGCGCGGAATAGAATCACTGATATCCGCGACCCTATTTCCGACAAATGTTTTCCATCGCCGTGGATGTGACGATAGCCAACCGAGGACGATCATCGAATCTGTCCATGCTATGCATTCCACATCCTCAAGTTGCATTGCAGACTTGACGGCCTTAATGATTTTCGCTAAGAGAAGAGCGGCTGCTAATTCCAATCGTGGTAGAGATATCTGCTTTAGTGGAGCAACTTTGGTCCTTGCTGTGAGGAGCATGACATTTGCGCCATCATTTGACGGGACTCTACAATAAACCTCAGCTGCATAGGCCATCTCCGATTCATCGGAGAAACCGCAAAGCTGGAGCCTTCGCGTTGGATTATAATGAATCCATCTTGGAATTTGCAACTTGTTGAAGCACTCGTATTGTTTTTGAAACGTAAGCCATGTTTGAACAAATGTTGTGGGCACTTCTTCGTCCCAATCAAAATGCTGCAACCATAATTTCTGAAACATGATTTTGATTACCACTGTGCTAGGTGATAGAAAACCCAGTGGGTCATAAATCTTCGAAGACTCTGATAGTATTGCTCTTTTCGTACAGGCGTTGCTGATTTGCCTTACTTGAAATGTGAAACAATCTGTAAGCGGTTACCAATGATGACCAAGTATTTTAAGGCTACTGTTAGCATCAATTTTTGAGATATCGTAATCCGGCATTGGTGAATTAGATCTTTCAATTACCTCACAATCGTTTGATACCCATTTGGAGAGGGTGAAGCCTCTGCGCTCCAAAACCGTGGTGATCTCAGATTTCAGTGCGATTGCTTCATTTGTTGAATTTGCACCAGCAATTAAATCATCAACGTAAAAATTGTTTTTTATCACTAATCCGATTTGAAACGAATCAGCTTCTTCACCGGTAGCTTAAAGGCATCGAGTGGCTAAGAATGGAGCAGAACTCGTTCCGTAGGTGACTGTGAGAAGTCTGTAATGAGAGATGGGTTGCCCAGGAGAATCTCTCCACAATATGCGCTGATAATCTCTGTCAGCAGGATGTACCAAAACCTGATTGATTAATAAAGAATTTAAGTCACGCTGGATTGTTGGACCCACTGCAAGAATGTCATTCAGCGACACAGCGTTAGAGGATTTTGCTGATCCGTTGAAAACAACTCTGCATTTAGTTGACCTGCTTTCGGGCTTTAAAACCGGATGATGTGGGAGATAGAACACTTGGTCGAAATTCTTATTGACTGCTGCAGCTGGAACCTTCTCCGTATGTCCCAGATCAATTAATTCATTTATGACGTCTTTGTATTGATTGAAAAGGACGTTGTCCCGAGAAAACCGCTTTTCGAGGCTCACAAACTGCTTGCTGGCTGATGTTAATGAATTTCCTATCGTCGTATCCATGAGTGTTTTGAAAATGGTTTTCGCAGTATTGTTCTTCCGGAGTGTAATGTTGTTCAAGCAATTGAGGCTCTTTCTCTGATTCCCAAAAGTGGCGCAATGATTCATCAATCTTAAAATCATCAGTGGAAGTCATTGCAGAGTAAGCATACGATTCCTCCCCACCGTTATGTACTTTTTCAGCAAGCACATAGCCAAATACTGTATTTTGAATAGTTGGAAAACCTGTTTTGTTGGTATATCTTCCATCGGTCAGCAACCCAAAGAATTGTTGTGCTCCAATAAGAACTTCTATTGGCTGTGAGCTGAGGGACCCGTCATCTGCCATGTCCAAATTTGGTGGAAAGCCCAATTGTGACGCGGTGATCGGATCTGACATCTGCTCATGTGAGATGCGCTTTAGTATGAATGCGTCAACCACTAACGATGAATTTTTATCGAACCTCGATGTAAGTCGAAGTGAAACAATTCCTTTTGTGACTACCGTATTATTTCCACCGATTCCTCCTACTTTAATGCGACCATTTCGATGAGGAATACGCAGCCTTTGCACCAAGTCTTCTGAAACAAATGTTCCCATTGATGCTGAATCCATAAGTAGCTTACAAACCGTAGCCCCTGTACCATTGATGTTTGAAGCATAAACGAGTGCAATCGGAAGCAACACCTTGTTATTGACCATGTTGTTATTTTGAATGGAAAAGTTTGACAAGGGTGGCTGGGTGTTTGAAAATTTATCTTTAGCAGGTGTATCAACATGGAGACATGAATGATGTTGTCGACCGCAGAAGTGGCATTTCTGCTTAGACGAGCAATTGGTTACTTTATGCTCCGCAGAAAGGCAATTGAAGCATAAATTGTTTTGTTTGACAAAATCGCGCTTTTCAGCTACACCCAGGGCCTTAAATTTCATACACTTGTAGAGGTTATGAGCGCAACCACACATTGCGCATTTTGGAACCGAGTTGCGTGAGTTTGTAGCTATGAAGCACCGAGCACGAGATGAATTTGACGGTCCGTTTTTGTACGACTGCATGCATTCAAGGGCTGACCACCTCTTATTTAAAAATGCAATTAACTGTTCAATTTTTGGATGATCCTGAGGGCCGTCGTCGCTTTCAGCCCATTGCCGATTTGTCTCGTCGTCCAACTTCTTCAAGAGCATATAGATAATCCATGGATCACGACTTTCTGCATCTTCACCTAGTGATTTGAGGCCACGCAATATGCAGTCAGTATTGTCCGACAAGGCGCGAATCGCTGTAGCTGATGGCTCGTTGATGGTTTTTATGTCGAAAAATGATTTAATATATGAAACTATTATCGGCTTTTGCTTATCGTACCTGTCGCAGACTTTTGTCCAAGCTCTCTCGTAAGCTTCATTTGAGCACATAATTCCTGAAATAACTGTTTCTGCTTCACCCTTTAAATACATTTGCAAGTATTGGAATTTGCGCGAATCCGAAATTGTGGTGATGTTGTGAACTGAATTAACAAATAAATCTTTAAAAGTTGGCCACTTACAGTATTCTCCGGTAAATGCAGGAATGTCTAACTTGGGTAACCGTGTGTCTGGAATACGCGTTTGCTCTAACATGTTGCGTTGAGTGTCTGCAAATCTGTTGAGTGTGGCATTTAAATCGTCTACTCCAGAACTGATGTTTAATTGTGATACTGATTGTCTTCTGCCAGCTTCGTGTTGATTTATTAGTATCAAAAATCGCTCTTTGACGTCAAGATACACGTCTTCTTGAGTAGAATATTCCGATGTTTGATCAGGCAGTTCAGCAATTTTTGAATCTACGGAGACGAATTCATTCCATAATGCATCAAGTTTATCGCATCGTAGTTTTAAGGCCTCGTAAGTGGTGGAACTGTTGGCAGAAACAATGAAACTTTTATATTTGGTGAATGAACCTTTTATTTGTCCACGCAGTCGATTTAAATTGTTCTCCATATTACTTTACTTGGAATATTTTTAATAAAAATTTGCAAAGTAACTCAGTGATTTCATTAATTGAATTTTAATATATTTTTTTTTATGTTTTGTTTGTTGTGCACTTGTTTTTCTGTTGTGAATGTATTTGACAGTTCGTTTTGTTTATGATTTGCACTCAAGAGAGTGGTGCTGCATGCAGAGCTTTTTTTTCATTTTCCTTAATCAAGGGAGAGGTGATTGCACTTCTCACTCAATCACTCTTTTTTTTTAAACTTTGGCTCTGCACTATGTATATGTTTTTTCTTCTTTGTACATAAGTGCTAACTGTTGTTCATAAACACTTCTTTTTTTTCTAATTTATGAAAATTGATGATTAATTTTTTTTTATGATTTTGTAGTTGGTATTCAAAGGACCATTAAATGTAGCAGATTTCTGCAATTATTGTGAGCAAAATGGACTGTATATGTTAATGTTCTTTGAGTCTAGCAACTACGCCGAAATAAGACGAGCAGAACACACGTTTGTTACTCGGTTGAAAGTACGAGACTGGTTTATTGAAATTAGAATACAATGAGAGAATGAATAGAAACAATAAAGAGCTTAATTAGTTACCTTATGCAAAGTGTTGTATACTTGTATAAAAGAGATATAAACATGATTTACTAAAATAAAGTTCATAAAGTTGGAACAGCACATAAACATCCAAAAACCTTATATGTCACTGTTATCGGATTCTTGATTATAAGATGCCGCTATCAAAACTTCTTCATTTGAAATTCTTGCTTGTCTCATCTCGGCATTCACAAGATCACCTAAATGGAGGGGGCGGGGGGTAATTTTTCAGTTATTATTTATATACTGTTGCTTACCAAGGTGAAAGATTGCTTGAGAACACTCACGGATATTTTGAAATGCCTGCTTTTGAACCTAGGATCTGGAAGTGTTAAAGAAGCGTATGGTTTTACCAATTCAATACTTTAAATTTTTTGTGATTTCAATGACATGCACTCGTTTTAAATTCTTGTCAATTTGAATTAAAGCAGAACATTCCCCTGTTTTCTATAATAAAAAATTAATCGATTTGAGAGTAGTTTGAATATTGTGAATATAAATTTGTATTAACAGCCCTATTCTGGCAAAGTAACAATTGTTACCCAGTATTCTTGATATTTTTATGTGTTTGTTTTAATGTTTTTTTTTTCAAAACAAAATTTGAAGCTCAGAAATAATAGGGGTATTCACGGGTTGTTGCGAATTGCAAGAGTGTGAAAATGCAAGATATTTTGACTAACGTGTGAACATTATTATTGCAACTTATTTATGCAATAAAAATTATATGTAGAATAAACAGTAAATATATTGCCACCTCATTTCAAAATCACAAACAGTTGTTAGAATACACGTACAAACTTAACCTTTTTAAAGTTTTACGTAGGTGGCAACCATGTTTAAGAACAACCAAAACATGAATCAGTTGTTTAGCATCACTGCTTGTGCGTTCTCGCAATAGGTTTGGGCAGTGCGTAATTCAAAAAGAGTTGCAAAATTGCTTCTAATGTGTTTGTTGTTGGAGTGATGCGAAAGTTCGCAAATTTGCATTTTTGCATCGTCGCAACTATCTTATATAACCCGTGAAAACATTTTGTTACGCGTGTAACGTAATCAGATGATACGCAATTGCTTTGTCACACTTCCATTTACAGTATCTTCTTTTTAATTTCGTCCACCACTATTTTACATTTATCGAATTAAGAGTTGCCAACTCAGCTTTATTTTTTGTTAAACAGCTTTTTCGTTTATTAGTTTAGAGAAGACAGTTCTCAGATAAGCGTTAAGGTTTTTGTTTCGCATAAAATGAAAAAAGTCGAAAGTAAAAGTCGACTTTCGACTTTTTTCAATATCATACCATGTTCTCACTATCGTAATTTACGACTCATTCTTAATTTATGCATAAATCATGACCAAATTAAGTAATTTCGCCGTGGAAAAACTGTCAATGAAATTACCTCGAAATTTAGTAATTTATCATAAATTACCACATAAATTAAGATGCAATCGGTGTCAGCACTAGTTTTTACGATAAATAATCGAAAAAATCGCATCACAAGCTGTCATTTTTGTAAATAACCAAAACTCAAAGTTCACAATGTTACTCTGTCCGACTTGCGGTAATATTTTAATGGTAGAGGAAGAAACTACAGGTCATCGCTCTTCATGCAATACATGTCCTTAATTTGCAACATCAATTAAAACATTTCAACGCGTACCTTTCTACGGCTAAAGGTAAGTAGTGCTCTAAGTATTTGAGACGAACTATTATTAAGATTCCTGCAATATTTTAGGAAGTGGATCATGTTATGGGCGGTGCAACTGCTTGGGAGAACGTAGATTCAACTGATGCTTATTGTCCGGCTTGTGCTCACAAACAAGATTATTTTATGCAGATGCAAAATCGCTCTGCTGATGAACCTATGACCACATTTTACAAATGCTGTAATCAAGCACGAAGATGCTTACAATCGGACAAAGTTATAACTCTACCAACCGACACGGTTTATGGTCTAGTCTGCAATGCCAACAATGAGAAATCCATACAAAATTTGTGTGAAATCAAAGGACAAGACTGTCATAAACCAGTGGCAATTGTTGTGACTCACAACGAGATATTCCCCAAAATATTGTCTTTTTACTAGTGGCCAAGTGCTGGCAATGAAAGTTGATCCACTGCAACAACTAAGCGAGCGATCAACATTCATTGCATTGCGGCACTTTTATATGAATTCAATGCCAAGGCCAGTAAAATAAAAAAACCAAAAGTAAGACAATAAAATGAACACTGATCTACCGCAACAACAACTGGGCGATCAGTTTTAATTTTATTTAAAGACAATAAAATAAAGCCAACAATTTACTTCCGTGCGGCCGGCGTAAAATGCTGACTATGCAAAAACCAGAGGTAAATTAATTTTAATATTTTATTGTTGTATTTAACATACACACAGTTTGGCTAAGCGAATAACGCAAATGAAGTATAATTTAAATAAGAATTTAACCTTGGAATATGACCCAATTACACATGTTATACATGTTTGTATGTTTGTTCGGCCCAAGTTGGCATCATTAAATAAGTATGTATGAATATGTTTTATAATAAGAACTTAATAATGAAGTTAATTTAAGTCAAAGGCGGAAGATAAAATTACGCAAGCGCTGTAGAATTAAGTATGTAATTAAGTATGTTTGTAAAAATGAAGAAGAAGAAGCGCGGCCAGATATGTTATAAATATCTGGTCCCCGCCCAAGTAACATTGTTGGAGCAACTAGGTGCGAGTGAGTCCTAAAAGTGTTCTATAGGTGTATAATATGCGGTTAAAGCTTTACCGCAGCTTTGTTTGCTGCTAGTTGCTTTTAATTTTAAAGAAAATGCTCTAAATATGATTTTTTTACCATTTTGAGCTTTAATACTTTATACAGCTCTGTAAAGGATTTTATCAAATCTGCAAAAGAGCAGAACTCTAAAATTTACTACTTGCTCTGTAAAGGATCTTTTAAAGTAATAAAAATTACTATACAGCAGTTTTAAAACTCGTAGATTGAGTATAATATTTGCTTTAATGTGTATTTTTGTATTGCATTTTTAAAGCGAATAGATATAAAATACTGTAAATTAATGCAATAAATTTTTTGGGAATAACAAGTGACTAAAAAATCTGATAAAGAGCTTCTTTGAAAAAAAATGGCGATCTTATAAAAAATAGAAAATCTTCGGAGTTGAAGCAAGCTAAATATTAGTGTTTACAATAATATTTAAAACGAAATTAATGATTTCTATGATACATATATTTAAGAATAAAGTACTTAAATCATTTTTAGTTGATCTTAAAGAATGTTAAAAATTTTCCAACTATTTTTAAATAATTAACACTTCTTAATTTTTATTATTTGTTAAGCCCATTGTAGTTTTTCGAAGTACTTCATTCACGTTTCCGATAAATTCAAAAGCGCACCGAAATTCGCAGCATATAACGAATACACGAACATGAGTCTGATATAATAATCACTTTATTATTTCTTTAATTTATTTGTCATTCTTATCATCACAAACACTTGCCAAATTTTATATATTTATTGAGTTTATTTTTAACACATACATACTTAAACGAATAATAAAAAAGAGCTTTGCAAGAGCTCTTATTTGGGTTTGACAGGGACTCTTTTAAAAGTTGACAGCTACTTCTACTCCTCATATGAAGTAAAAATAGTGCTTTTAAACTCAAGAAAGTAGCCTTATATATTCTCTGCAAGAATGAATATATGGCTAATATTGTTACTTGGGCGCTAAAATAAAGAGTTTGATGTAAATGAAACTAAAACGGTGGCAGTTATTTTTAACAAAAGAAGACCAGACCAATTTCCTCGGAGGATCCAAAAAAACCAGTAAGTATAAACTAAAACCTCCACGCCTGAATGCACCTAAGGGTGAAGGCGAAAGAGGTCTTTTTTTGAGTAGTTGCCAGTGGCGCTCTTAAGCGCCGGCAAACAAACCGTAGGTAGGACGTCGCTCGGCGGCTGTAGGACCAACGCGTATCCTCTCAGAGGGGATACAACAAAATGGCGCAGCCGGTAGGATCCTTCTGTCCACGGGGACAGCAAGGATGTTAGGATATTTTGAAATCAACATTTTTTTTATGGAATTTAAATATTTGATAGGATCCTTATTGTTACAGGAACAATAAGGATATTTTTTTTAAGTTTTTGTAAAAATTTTTAAAGAATGAATTTTTTTTGATAGGATTATAAATAAAAAAAAAAAAATATGTGTTTAATGTTTTAAATAATAATAAAGGATTTATAACGATGAATTATAGAGTTAAACTGTTGGTATGTTGAAAAATTTTTTTTTTGGGCAAAATGATAGTTTTGGCATAAAATTCCGCGGGATTTTTATCTCTGTGGCAGTAGGACTGACGTGGGTCCTGCTGAAAATATATTATTGATGGTGGATCCATCTTCCACCACCTCTCGGAAAGAGGATGGTAGGAATTTTTTATTTTGAATATAAAGGTTTAAGTTTCGTTTGAACCCTTTTTAGGAATTCAATTTTTGGTAAAATTTTTTTTTTAGAGAACACATATTGTCAACAACAACTTTTTGGATCCACTAAGTGAAAATCATGAGGACTGTACTAGTAGAACTTTTAAATACCATCCTAGCAAACCAAACCTGGAAGCAGATTTTAGAGAAAAAATGGAGGAGCGAATTTACCGTGGAAGAGTATCAACTGAGAAAAGAATCAGTATGCAGTGCCAAGGAAGTCCAAAGCGGCATGAATTTTGAAATTTTTTATAAAATATAGAGAATAAAAAGAAAAATCTTTTAAATATAGTTAAGAATATTTGTATTACAAAAGTCGACTTATGTATGGTTAATATATGGCAAAAACCTTAAATAAATGGGAATTAAACAAAAAAATATAAAAATGTGTTTTGTAAGCTTTAAATTTGTATTTGTTCATGTACCTCATGGCAGGAGGAGAACTTGTATTTTTATTGAAAACGATCACATGGAGTATTAGAGTAAATTTGCAGCAAGCAAGGCGAAACGAACAATTATGAATGTAAACGACATAGCGAAAACGGTGAATAATTTAGTGCCCTTGTTTTCGGGTACCGAGTCACCGGCGGAAGTATATAGGTTCATCCAGGGATGTGACCTGGCTGCAAGAGCAGTTCAGAAAGTAGATATCCCAATTTTCATTGAGTGCATAAAACTCCGGTTGCACGGGGACGCTTTCGAACTATGTAGAAGCCGACAATTTTACAAGTTAGAGGATATTTGCTTATTGATTAAGTCAAATTATCTAAGGACAACTACATACGATTCAATAATTATTGCATTATCGAGAAGTGAACAAGAGCCCGGGGAAAAAATAACTGCGTTTGCACGAAGGTTGGGTTCAATAGAAGCCAGAGGTAGAGACTGTATAGGGGAGGACAAATCACTCCTCAAACAATTAAATATCTCCGTAGTTACAGCATTTAAAGTCGATATATTGGATCCTGAGATAAGAACAGTAGTGTTATCATTGTCAGGGAATGACTTATCAGAGTTGGTAAAAAAAAAGCTTCAGATTTAGAATATATGTTGAAGGACAAAAGCAGTAATGGATCAGGACGACATTCACCGCGTCAAACTTACACGATACAAGAAAGTGACGAAGAACAGAGATGGAATAGAAGAAGAATTCAGGGTTAAGGATAAGAGATTTAACGCCAGTAGATAGGTTCGAAGACGAAAGGCAGGACCGATATAAAATGAACATCAAGTATTCATTCTGCAACAGACAAGGACACACAAGGGATGAGTGTCTTACGAGGAAAAATTCTCCGTATTGCGAAACATGTCAGAAGTATGGGCATGAAAATTGTTGGATGAGTGCACCCTCATTCGCACCAAGGGGACAGCAGAAATATTTTAGACAATTTCCTAGTATACAGCAGGAAAACAGGAACATATTTAACGATCAACTGAGTTTTAGGGCAAATAGTTTTGGTAATAAACTACAAGTGAGACAGCAACAGGTACGCTGTAGGTGGTGTGACAAGGTGGGTCATATTCAGGATGAGTGTTATAGGAGGAACAACTGGGAAAATCGGCAGGGAAACTTTCAGGGGCCCAGCCAAGGCCAATGAGCTGGGAACTCCGAAATAAGAGCGAAATAAGGCCATCAAAGATAGTAACGGATAATTCTACATCTAGAAAGATTGTGAATATCCGTACATCTAAGCCAATAGAAAGGATAGTAACAGATAATTCTACGTCTGAAGAGATTGTGAATATCTGTACATCCAAGCCAGGAGAGAGTTCAGTAACAGATCATTCGACATCGGAAAAGATTGTGAATATCTGTACATCCAAGCCAGTGGAAAGTTCAGTAACAGATCATTCAGTAGTAACAGAGAATTTGACATCCGAAAGGATTGTAAATTTCTGTACACCTCATTCAGGAAGGAATGTAGAAAGCATAAGCCCAGAATCGATGGTAACTGTTGAGTCGTTGCAGGCGTCATCAAAAAATTTTATAGAAACACTCGGGGAAATAGAAGAAAAATTCGATGTGGTATTCGAAAAATTAAATGAAAATGTGAGAAAGGAAAAATTCAATGAGGTAGCAGGAAAATTAAATGAAAATATGATAAAAGAAAAATGCAACGT
The DNA here is from genome assembly GCA_963920525.1 of Dichetophora obliterata. Lineage (NCBI taxonomy): Eukaryota > Metazoa > Arthropoda > Insecta > Diptera > Sciomyzidae > Dichetophora > Dichetophora obliterata. The sequence goes on along the minus strand of OY986437.1, from coordinate 154,624,017 downwards.
GCTATCGGAAAAATTAAATGGAAATATGAGAGAAGAAAAATTCAATGTGGTAGCAGAAAAGTTAAATGAAAATGTAAGAAAGAAAAAGTCAATGAGGTAGCAGGAAAATTAAATGGAAATATGATAAAAGAAAAATCTGATGTAGTATTCGAGAAATTAAATGAAAATATGATAGAAGAAAAATTCAATGTGGTAGCGGGAAGATTAAATGAAAATGTAAGAAGAGAAAAATTCAATGTGGGAGTAGGTAAATTAAATAAAAATATTACAGAAGAAAAAATCAATGTGGTAGTAGAAAATTTAAATGAAAATATATTAAATGGTTGCACGCACAAAGAAATGAAAGTGCTGGGCACGGAAAAGGGGGAATTTTCGGATATTCGCAAAGTGAATGATGTGTTCGTAGGAGTTCCTTGCGAGGATACAAAAAACTCATTCTACTTGTAGATTCCGGAGCGAACCCGAGTTTAGCTAAACAAAACACGTTAAGTAGTTTGAAACGAAGAAATGAATTAAGTTCAAGTAATTATAGTGCAGAAGTCATAATAAATGCTACAAAAATCCCCAAGTTAGTCGATCATAAGCAAGAGATTGCACAAAGAGGTTATTCAGGTGAAAATTTGGTAGACGTGACAAATATTTACAGAGTTTATAAGACGAAAAAAAAAAAATAATAGTAACACGAAAAAATGGCGCTGACTAATAGTAGGGAAAATCTAATAAAATATAAAATAAAAAATGAACGGGAAAGGGAAAAATAGTATACATACGTATTATACATATTAGTAGTAAAATTATGAGAAAAAAATATATATTAAGAAAATTTAGTAAAGTTGTAAAGAAAAAGGTTACTATAAAACGGAATTTTAAAAAAAAACAAGGTATATATAAAGAAAATTAGGAAAGAAGTGAATGTGAAAGCATATTTGTGGGCAGAATACGGCAAGGTAAAATAAATAAAGTAAAGGAAAATACTTACTGGAAGAAGCAGTTAAGTGAAAGATGGGAAAAAGACAGAAGAAAATTAATGTCAGCCAATAGAAAATATTAGTGAGTATATAATAAAAAGAAGATATAGATAGAATAACTATAAAAGAAGAAAAAAAAGTAATAATGAATAAATTAAATGAAACAGTTGAGAGCCAAGATATGGCAGAAGAAAAAAAAAACATGGAGAAAATCTAAAGTAAAAGGCAATTGTGCTGGCATCTTCAAAGTGAATGACGTTGTTACAGAAATCCCTCGCAAGGATTAAATTCTAGTACAACACATTCTACTTGTAGATCCCAAAATAGTGCCACTTTATTTTAGTTCTGTAAGTTTTGTTTTGGATTGAAATATAAAAAAATAATGAAAAAAAGTATAAATTTTACTTAAAGAAAAATATTATTTTACAAATTAAAAGAAAATTGAAAATCACGAAGTTGAAAATTAAAGAAATTATGTTGACTTTATATGATTTAAATACAAATTCTAAATGTTTGATAGTTTAAATCATACTTGATTTTAAATACAAATTCTAGTTGTTTGACAGTTTAAAATCGTTTATCGAGCTTAAGGTCAAAGTTAGAAACAATTAATTGTTCTAACGAATTTTTCTAAAGAAACAACAACAACAACAAAGTTTTTTCAATATGAAAGGAAAAAAACCACTAGCAAATTGATTTTATTGTACAATTTCTGCGTGCTAAACGCGTCATCAGAAATCTTTGTGATTGCCCGTGCAAGCGCGTAGACGCACTGCACCATCGGGGCGATGAGATTTTTGAAGCTTCAATTTCTCATTTTTTCCCTTAATTTCATAATGCCACATTTGTTGTTGTATTTCTGTTTTACTTTAGTTTCTATGCCTATATTATATGTAGTCCAACAGCCTGCTGGAATTCTGCACTAACAAAGCATGTTTACTGAAGTTGTTTTTAGAATTTTTGCTGATTTTGTTTTTCAGCTGTTTCCGTTTGGTCGAGCTCTACCATTTGATTAAAGTTTTTTCCTAAATGACCTCTATGTTTATTATGTTGACTTTATATGATTTAAATACAAATTCTAAATGTTTGATAGTTTAAATCATACTTGATTTTAAATACAAATTCTAGTTGTTTGACAGTTTAAAATCGTTTATCGAGCTTAAGGTCAAAGTTAGAAACAATTAATTGTTCTAACGAATTTTTCTAAAGAAACAACAACAACAACAAAGTTTTTTCAATATGAAAGGAAAAAAACCACTAGCAAATTGATTTTATTGTACAATTTCTGCGTGCTAAACGCGTCATCAGAAATCTTTGTGATTGCCCGTGCAAGCGCGTAGACGCACTGCACCATCGGGGCGATGAGATTTTTGAAGCTTCAATTTCTCATTTTTTCCCTTAATTTCATAATGCCACATTTGTTGTTGTATTTCTGTTTTACTTTAGTTTCTATGCCTATATTATATGTAGTCCAACAGCCTGCTGGAATTCTGCACTAACAAAGCATGTTTACTGAAGTTGTTTTTAGAATTTTTGCTGATTTTGTTTTTCAGCTGTTTCCGTTTGGTCGAGCTCTACCATTTGATTAAAGTTTTTTCCTAAATGACCTCTATGTTTATTATGTTGACTTTATATGATTTAAATACAAATTCTAAATGTTTGATAGTTTAAATCATACTTGATTTTAAATACAAATTCTAGTTGTTTGACAGTTTAAAATCGTTTATCGAGCTTAAGGTCAAAGTTAGAAACAATTAATTGTTCTAACGAATTTTTCTAAAGAAACAACAACAACAACAAAGTTTTTTCAATATGAAAGGAAAAAAACCACTAGCAAATTGATTTTATTGTACAATTTCTGCGTGCTAAACGCGTCATCAGAAATCTTTGTGATTGCCCGTGCAAGCGCGTAGACGCACTGCACCATCGGGGCGATGAGATTTTTGAAGCTTCAATTTCTCATTTTTTCCCTTAATTTCATAATGCCACATTTGTTGTTGTATTTCTGTTTTACTTTAGTTTCTATGCCTATATTATATGTAGTCCAACAGCCTGCTGGAATTCTGCACTAACAAAGCATGTTTACTGAAGTTGTTTTTAGAATTTTTGCTGATTTTGTTTTTCAGCTGTTTCCGTTTGGTCGAGCTCTACCATTTGATTAAAGTTTTTTCCTAAATGACCTCTATGTTTATTATGTTGACTTTATATGATTTAAATACAAATTCTAAATGTTTGATAGTTTAAATCATACTTGATTTTAAATACAAATTCTAGTTGTTTGACAGTTTAAAATCGTTTATCGAGCTTAAGGTCAAAGTTAGAAACAATTAATTGTTCTAACGAATTTTTCTAAAGAAACAACCACAACAACAAAGTTTTTTCAATATGAAAGGAAAAAAACCACTAGCAAATTGATTTTATTGTACAATTTCTGCGTGCTAAACGCGTCATCAGAAATCTTTGTGATTGCCCGTGCAAGCGCGTAGACGCACTGCACCATCGGGGCGATGAGATTTTTGAAGCTTCAATTTGTATTTAAATCATATAAAGTCAACATAATAAACATAGAGGTCATTTAGGAAAAAACTTTAATCAAATGGTAGAGCTCGACCAAACGGAAACAGCTGAAAAACAAAATCAGCAAAAATTCTAAAAACAACTTCAGTAAACATGCTTTGTTAGTGCAGAATTCCAGCAGGCTGTTGGACTACATATAATATAGGCATAGAAACTAAAGTAAAACAGAAATACAACAACAAATGTGGCATTATGAAATTAAGGGAAAAAATGAGAAATTGAAGCTTCAAAAATCTCATCGCCCCGATGGTGCAGTGCGTCTACGCGCTTGCACGGGCAATCACAAAGATTTCTGATGACGCGTTTAGCACGCAGAAATTGTACAATAAAATCAATTTGCTAGTGGTTTTTTTCCTTTCATATTGAAAAAACTTTGTTGTTGTTGTTGTTTCTTTAGAAAAATTCGTTAGAACAATTAATTGTTTCTAACTTTGACCTTAAGCTCGATAAACGATTTTAAACTGTCAAACAACTAGAATTTGTATTTAAAATCAAGTATGATTTAAACTATCAAACATTTAGAATTTGTATTTAAATCATATAAAGTCAACATAATAAACATAGAGGTCATTTAGGAAAAAACTTTAATCAAATGGTAGAGCTCGACCAAACGGAAACAGCTGAAAAACAAAATCAGCAAAAATTCTAAAAACAACTTCAGTAAACATGCTTTGTTAGTGCAGAATTCCAGCAGGCTGTTGGACTACATATAATATAGGCATAGAAACTAAAGTAAAACAGAAATACAACAACAAATGTGGCATTATGAAATTAAGGGAAAAAATGAGAAATTGAAGCTTCAAAAATCTCATCGCCCCGATGGTGCAGTGCGTCTACGCGCTTGCACGGGCAATCACAAAGATTTCTGATGACGCGTTTAGCACGCAGAAATTGTACAATAAAATCAATTTGCTAGTGGTTTTTTTCCTTTCATATTGAAAAAACTTTGTTGTTGTTGTTGTTTCTTTAGAAAAATTCGTTAGAACAATTAATTGTTTCTAACTTTGACCTTAAGCTCGATAAACGATTTTAAACTGTCAAACAACTAGAATTTGTATTTAAAATCAAGTATGATTTAAACTATCAAACATTTAGAATTTGTATTTAAATCATATAAAGTCAACATAATAAACATAGAGGTCATTTAGGAAAAAACTTTAATCAAATGGTAGAGCTCGACCAAACGGAAACAGCTGAAAAACAAAATCAGCAAAAATTCTAAAAACAACTTCAGTAAACATGCTTTGTTAGTGCAGAATTCCAGCAGGCTGTTGGACTACATATAATATAGGCATAGAAACTAAAGTAAAACAGAAATACAACAACAAATGTGGCATTATGAAATTAAGGGAAAAAATGAGAAATTGAAGCTTCAAAAATCTCATCGCCCCGATGGTGCAGTGCGTCTACGCGCTTGCACGGGCAATCACAAAGATTTCTGATGACGCGTTTAGCACGCAGAAATTGTACAATAAAATCAATTTGCTAGTGGTTTTTTTCCTTTCATATTGAAAAAACTTTGTTGTTGTTGTTGTTTCTTTAGAAAAATTCGTTAGAACAATTAATTGTTTCTAACTTTGACCTTAAGCTCGATAAACGATTTTAAACTGTCAAACAACTAGAATTTGTATTTAAAATCAAGTATGATTTAAACTATCAAACATTTAGAATTTGTATTTAAATCATATAAAGTCAACATAATAAACATAGAGGTCATTTAGGAAAAAACTTTAATCAAATGGTAGAGCTCGACCAAACGGAAACAGCTGAAAAACAAAATCAGCAAAAATTCTAAAAACAACTTCAGTAAACATGCTTTGTTAGTGCAGAATTCCAGCAGGCTGTTGGACTACATATAATATAGGCATAGAAACTAAAGTAAAACAGAAATACAACAACAAATGTGGCATTATGAAATTAAGGGAAAAAATGAGAAATTGAAGCTTCAAAAATCTCATCGCCCCGATGGTGCAGTGCGTCTACGCGCTTGCACGGGCAATCACAAAGATTTCTGATGACGCGTTTAGCACGCAGAAATTGTACAATAAAATCAATTTGCTAGTGGTTTTTTTCCTTTCATATTGAAAAAACTTTGTTGTTGTTGTTGTTTCTTTAGAAAAATTCGTTAGAACAATTAATTGTTTCTAACTTTGACCTTAAGCTCGATAAACGATTTTAAACTGTCAAACAACTAGAATTTGTATTTAAAATCAAGTATGATTTAAACTATCAAACATTTAGAATTTGTATTTAAATCATATAAAGTCAACATAATAAACATAGAGGTCATTTAGGAAAAAACTTTAATTAAAGAAATTGTAATATATATATTGAAAAAAAAATTACTTACTTAAAGGAAATGAAAAAATCTCACTACGAAAAAAAATAAGACTTTATGAAGAAAGTGAAAATTAAAGAAATTGTTAAGTAAAGCTATAAATTAAACATACTAAAAAGGAGAAATTGAATAAAAATAAAAAATTAAGGTTTTTAGTTAAAACGCATACGAACAGAAGATATATAAAAATTTTTTAATACATACTATGTACTTACTTATAAGTAAATTTTTCTTTAAAGTCATATAAAATAATAATATTAAATAGCATGCGAATTCGCATAAAAATATTGAATAAATATAGAAATATTGAAATATGTAAACGTTAAATAGATTCATTAAAAACATGTATGTTTAACAATTCTGTAAATTAAAAGAAAAGTAGAATTCAATTTAAAAATAATAAACAAAGTTGGAAAAAGAATAAATTATGTTTGAAATAGATTAGGGAACATCATATATTGTTGAGATTGGGGGTGCAATCAAAGATGACGTCGATGGACCCGATAGCAGTGAGCAGAAACAAAATTAAAAATGAATACAGCAAGTCAGGAAATAAACTTCAACCACGAGAAGTGTGTGCTGGAAAGCCAACAACAAAAAATAAAATAAATATTAGAGCAGAAAAAATTAAAAAGTAAAACAACAAAAGGTGAAAACACCTTCGTAAAATGCTGACAAAGCTGCGAAAACAAAAACAATTAAAATTAAAAATTTAAAACAACAAAAGGTATAACACCCTTAATAAAGCAGAAAAATTTGAAAATTAATAATAAAATAGGTATAAATAGCCTTCCTAACACAACGAAAACAAATAAATAATCCAGATTTGGCAAAATGATGCTATAAAACAACAAAAAGTATAAAAACCTTCACAAAACAACATTTTCGACAACATAATATTAAAAAGCAACATAAGGTACAAAAACCTTCATAAATAACATTTTTGGCTATATAAAAATTTAAAACAACAAAAGGCATAACAACCTTTGTAAAACAACATTTTTGACAATATTTTAAAACAACAAAAAATATAAAGGTTCTTCTAAAATCAGAAAAATAATCTACAAAAGGTATAAATCCTTTCTAAATTTTTCTAAACTCAGACAAGTAATACAACAAAGGTATAAAAACCTTTATAAAGCTACAAAAGCAAGAATTTTATATTAAACGACATATAAACCATTTTAATGAAGAATAATTGAGAAGTTAAAACAACAAAAGGTATAAAAACCTTCCTAAAGCAGAAAAATAGAAAACCAAAATGCGTAATAACCTTATAACAGCCTGAAAAATTAATATATTAACAAGAGACCATGTTAAACAGCAAAGCCGGGAAGTCTCCTGGCCCATTTTTAAACGAAGACCAGGTTAACCAGCTATAGGGCTTAAAGCCTCATGGCAAACAAAAACAATATCACCAGCACACATACTTTAACAGTATCTGCATCAAAAACTATAACGAAAAATAAATTAAACGCCGTGACAGTTTTTCCGGCGCACCGATGGACAACGCTAAAAAGAAAACACAATAAAACAACAATCACCCCCAACAAGTGCCAGGAAAAAAGGGATTTAGTAAAATTAGAAATATAGAAACTATAGAAATAAAAGAATAATTTGTTCATATTCATATTCATAAGGGAACATTACGAAAATATCTAGTAAAACAAATAAGCCAATTAAAGAAACTACTATATAATAATAAAACGAATAGTAGTATATCGTAAAAAAAGCAAAACAAACATACAAACAAAATAATAAAGAATTAATTGACGAAAATTTTAACCTCTTCAAGGAGAAAATTTTCTTTGTGTAAGGGGGGAGGAATGTTGTGACTCACAACGAGGTTTTCCCCAAAATATTGTCTTTTTACTAGTTGCCAAGTGCTGGCAATGAAAGTTGATCCACTGCAACAACTAAGCGAGTGATCAACATTCATTGCATTGCGGCACTTTTATATGAATTCAATGCCAAGGCCAGTAAAATAAACAAACCAAAAGTAAGACAATAAAATGAACACTGATCTACCGCAACAGCAACTGGGCGATCAGTTTTAATTTTATTTAAAGACAATAAAATAAAGCCAACAATTTACTTCTGTGCGGCCGGCGTAAAATGCTGACTATGCAAAAACCAGAGGTAAATTAATTTTAATATTTTATTGTTGTATTTAACATACACACAGTTTGGCTAAGCGAAAAACGCAAATGAAGTATAATTTAAATAAGAATTTAACATTGGAATATGACCCAATTTCACATGTTATACATGTTTGTATGTTTGTTCGGCCCAAGTTGGCATCATTAAATAAGTATGTATGAATATGTTTTATAATAAGAACTTAATAATGAAGTTAATTTAAGTCAAAGGCGGAAGATAAAATTACGCAAGCGCTGTAGAATTACGTATGTAATTAAGTATGTTTGTAAAAATGAAGAAGAAGAAGCGCGGCCAGATATGTTATAAATATCTGGAACCCGCTAAAATAAAGAGTTTGATGTAAATGAAACTAAAACGGTGGCAGTTATTTTTAACAAAAGAAGACCAGACCAATTTCCTCGGAGGATCCAAAAAACCAGTAAGTATAAACTAAAACCTCCACGCCTGAATGCACCTAAGGGTGACGGCGAAAGAGGTCTTTTTTTGAGTAGTTGCCAGTGGCGCTCTTAAGCGCCGGCAAACAAACCGTAGGTAGGACGTCGCTCGGCGACTATAGGACCAACGCGTATCCTCTCAGAGGGGATACAACACAATTTGTGTGAAAGACTTGGCTGCTCTTCGTTGCTATGGTAAAGCTGAGCATATAAACGATGCGTTGTTGAAACGTTTGTTGCCGGGATCCAGAACGATAGTTATCGAACGTTCACAGAATTTAAGCATTAGTTTCCTCAATCCAAGTACTAGAAAAATTGGTATTTGTATTCCCAAATTCCAATTCATTCACCAGCTGTGCGATGAGCATCCATTGCTCTGACTAGCGCAAATCGTTAGCCGAACCAAGCAGTTTGAATGTTGAAGAATTTTCGACGTTGTGGCCTCAGCTAAGGAGTGTCTTTGATGCTGGCCAGCTAGGACTAACCAAAGAGTGTCGTTCTGCATCAACGGTTATTGACTTGTCACAACCGGAAAAATTAAAAGAGTACGTGCAGGATGTGCGATTAAACAAACGCTCGAAGTTATGCCTGGATTCGGTATTAGAAACCTTGAACTGCTAAAAATACTGCTAAAACAATGATTCCCATACATAATTCTGCTGTCATATAAAGTGCTCCCATTTCGTCCAACATTAATCATATTTATCTCGTTGGAAAGACAATAAAAAAACCAACATGTTATAGTACAGAATTTTTAAAATCAGAAAGCAACTATGGAACGTTTTATTTGTTTTTTTTTAAATTTTAAGTACATAGTGGAACAGTATATATATTTAAAATTAAAAATAGTGGAAACTTATCACTTTTTCCTGATCGGGCATGCTAAATACAACAAACAAAAACTGTTTAAATTCGCGTTAATGCCTTGCGATGTTTTATATACTTTCTTTGCTTTACTTACTTTTGCCACAAAATAAGCAAATATATGAGTTGCCAACGAACTGTCAAAACAAATTACGAATAGCTAGTTTGAACGCAGTTGATTTAAGTGAAGTAATTTATGGCAAATTAAGTAATTTATGCCGTAGTATGAACGTAGTATCAGAAAGTCGATTGCTAAAAGTCGAAAATTATCAAGCAAAAGTCGACTTTCGACTTATTTCGACTTCGACTTGCACATCCCTAGGTTAGGTATATTGTGCAAGGAGAAAAAATAATAGTAAAGAGATTTCAAAGGCGAATTAGTTCAATAAGGCGAAAAATTATGACCACTAAGGTGCAGCCCGTGCGAAGAAATATGGCGGCGATATTGAGAGCAGAGCTGAAAATGAGCCAATGAAATGAGTCGACCGAAAACAAATCGAACTGAGAGAATTTTGTAGTACACTCGCAACTGGTTTGCTAATGATGATATGTTGCGAGTGTGAGCGGCCGGAGGAGAGGAATGAAAACACCACCAAAGTCAAGCAACAACCAAAACAAAAGCACATATCATATGGCAATTAGAAACTCTTGAGTATCCGAATTGACTATTATAAATGAAAATGCAAAAAATCTAATTGTCAATGTTTTTAGCGCATTTAGCTATTTGCATGTTTCCTTTTCTATGCCGAATTGGTTTCGTTTTATCCTCAGCTGAACGTTGCTGTTGTTGTTCTTGTTGTCAGCCATATTTCTAACATAGCCGATATTGTTTTGTTTTGTTCTTAGCTGAATAGATAGAAACCAAGCAAATATCCCATTTTCATGATAAATTAACTGTTTGAAAATATTTTACACATACGTATTACGAAATATTTGCAACAAATATTTTCCTTCTTTTAATTAGATTTGATACGAAAAATATGTGATAATAATTATTGTGAAGAGTTCTAAATATCTATGTATTTGAAATTTTTTTTCAAATAATTTTCAATACAAAAAATCTATTTCAACAATTTAAAAATTTTACTTATTAAAGTCCTTACCGCATTAATAACATGTATACAAAGCCAACTTTTTGGTTACATAAAATCGAATCAAAGAAAGTTATACTACACACTATTCATTGTTTGATTTCTGTTTAACCTACATATTTATAATTTTTAATTAAACTTTTAATACATATGTATGTATTTACATTTATGTATTTTATCTGGGCTTATCTATGTATTCATCTCATATCTGTTTATTCATCTTTGGTCTGTTTATCCATCTCTGGACAGTTCAGAAAATCATTTATCTGTATATATTATATTTTAAAGGATTGCGAAAAAGTCCATTAAAAGAAAACTTCATTCTTTTTTTTTACAATATTGATTTCAGCAAATTTTGTCACAGTTAGAAAAATGTGTTAAAAAATTATGTGAAATGAAGATAACTTGTCTAAATGGAAAATTAACACATTTTGTTAAACATAACATTTTCTATATACTGTTCCGCTTTACAAGATTTGTCTTTATGTTTGTAAAAAAATTAAAAATGAAGTAACGAGTAGAAAGATATATTAACATATCATTAAATTTAAAGTTATAAAATGTCGATATTAGTTAGTCGATATAAGAAGTAATAAAAACAGCACTTGAAGTATTTTTAAAAAACCTGGTATGCACTTTGATCTATATTTAATTGTTATTTAAAATGAATTATGTTGTATTATGTTGAATCCTGTTGTAATAAGAAAATTTTAAAAAGCAACATTTTCAAAAATGCTAATAAAAATGTTTTTAAAATAATTTCTGAGACAAAACTTAAAAGAATTACAAAAAAGTTGTGTTATTACTTTAAATAACTTAATCATTATGACATTTTTTACTGAAAGTTATATTTTATAAAAACCGCAAAAATTAAAATTAGTCAATGAGATTACGTTGGATAACCTGGTCGTTTTGAAAGTTTTTCCTGGAAGTGTAACGTTTTGAAAATTTCGAGTTTGAGTATTTTTTCGAAAATAATTCCTATAAATCCAAAATTTTAAAAAACAACATCACAAGCGGTTGTGGCAACTTTTCAAAAAAAAAAAAGCGAAAGTTAAAAAAAAGTTATAACTGTTGAAACTTGACAGTTTCTTAAAAATCCTCAAAGTGCCTGTTTCTGGCATATTGATCAATTCAAAATCAAGAGTATGCAGCCGTCATTTTGACTCTTCTTGCATTGGAGGTTCACGCCTTAAAAGTGGTTCAATTCCAACCATATTTCTTGGTAAGTGTTATACAATTTTGAAAAGTTTTAAAATAAATATAAATAAATCACTCATTTCGTGTTGCGTACAGGGACATTTTTCAGTACTTAAATGTAGGTTTATTTTGGTGCTTTTTAATGATAAAACGAATTCAAATATTTTTTCTTTATCCAGTTTGGTTCAGTATGTGTCTATCTTTAAATTTAAACTTCACCCAAAAAAATCCTGTAGTAAAAATAAATAAAAATGTATTTAAAGCAAATGTAAATTAGAAACTCACCATCCAAATAAAAATGTAATTATTTATACTAATTTTAATTATTTACTTTACTACATATTTTTTAACTACAGAAAATAAATACATTTACATTAAAATTAAATGTTTTTTAATTTATTAATTAAAAAACTGCAAAACATTTTCTGCCACAGTACAAAGATTGCTTTTATTATAAGAAAATCAAACAATTTTTGTATTAAAAAAATGCATTTTAAGAAGAATACTTACCACAGTTCTTCATCGCGAACCTTTTATAATTATTTTAGTTGAAATAAATACAATTGCTATCAATTACATATTATGCAAATTATTTTATTGTAGATATTCTTTATTTAAATAAATGCATGTAAACAACTACTTACTACATGCAACTACTTAGTGTAGTATTAATTATTTAAATGTAAATTGAGTAAAAATATATTGAATAACTACATATGTATTTAAACCAATTGGTTTAAACAATTTATTAAAACAATAATCCAAACATAAAGTATCTACACGGTTGCGTTCGGAGGACACCAAAAAGACTGCGGTTTTAGTTAATTTAAAAAAAAACAGTAAATCAGCGAAATGTGCTGAAATTTCAAGATACATTTTTTATATGTATAGTTTTGGTTATTAAAAGGACTACAAACTCCACCTGAATTTTTTTTTTCGTTTGTCTGTAATACCCTACAATATTCATTTTACTTATTTACATCACTACAAATTTAAACAACTTAAATCAATACATTTTTCTTAATAGACATATTTTCTCATTTGATAGTATTTTCTAGAAAATCTTCCTTATTTTTAAAAAAATTAAAATGAATCCTCAAAAAAAAAAAACTACTTCTGGGTATTCTAACTAGTTTATTTATAAATTGACATAGAAATATATATCACGCATTCCGTAAAAAGTAAACTGCAAATCGAAAAAATCAACTTTATGCAAACTAAAAATGTTTTGTACCGTACTTCAGCACATACTAAGTGCAGTAAGAAATAAAAGAAAATACGGTTTTTCTATTATTTTAGTGTGTGAAATAAAGCATAGTAAACGCATTTTTAGTAAGCGAATTTTTTTTTATTTTTTGTGGTGAAATATCAATACGTAATATAAAACTTAAGTAACAGTAATTAACAAATAGGTGTTTATATTGATATACGACATAAAATGTTAAACGGAAAGATTTTTTCCTCTGTACTCGACAAAAAAGAAATTTTTTAAATTGTGTAAAGCCTCCCTAAAACAAATCAAAAATAATACTTGCGAATGCAATTTTCATAGTTTATTAACTCACATAAGTGCAAGTTTTTTGGCTATTAGTGGTTGCGTACTGGGGACACTTTAATGAACTTTGATGAAATGTACAAGTGCGAAACTCTTTACAATGTAAATTCTTGCTTTTCATAGTAAAATTTTCGAAAATATGAGCCACTAAGGCCGCAAAAAATATGAAAGTGTTTTACATCGACAAAAAAGAAATAGAGGACTCGAAAAAAATTTTAAACTGAATGGGTAAAAATTTAAAAGATGCCGAATATACGAGATCACATAATTTTGAGGCAACAAAATAAAATTATCTACAATCATGGAATAGTAAAGGTCCCAACAAGACACAATTAATAACATTTTAATTTTATTGACACGTATTGTTAACTTTTTTAAGTGTCCACCGTACGCAACCATTGGGAACACCATACGCAGCCGACCGAAGTTTAAGTTTTTATAATTTTTGCTTAAAACTTTCAATTAAAAACAAAATATTGAATTCTATACTATTTACACTTTTTATACATATAAAATGTATCTTGAAATTTCAACACATTTCGCTGATTTACTGTTTTTTTAAATTAACTAAAATCGCAGTCTTTTTGGTGTCCTCCGAACGCATATATTTAGAATATTGTTTTAATAAATTGTTTAAACCAAGTTTAAATTTAAAGATAGACATATACTGAACCAAACTGGATGCAAGAAAAAATATTTGAATTCGTTTTATCATTAAAAAGCACCAAAATGTACCTACATTTAAGTACTGAAAAATGTCCCCGTACGAAACACGAAATGAGTGATATATTTATAATTATTTTAAAATTTTTCAAAATTGTATCACACTTACCTAGACATATAGTTGGAATTGAACCACTTTTTAGGCGTGAACCTCCAATGCAAGAAGAATCAAAATGACGGTTGCATACTCTTGATTTTGAATTGATCAATATGCCAGAAACAGGCACTTTGAGCATTTTTAATAAACAGTTAAATTTCAACAGTTATAATTTTTTTTTGAATTGTCGCTTTTTTTTGGAAAAATTGCCATAACCGCCTGTGATGTTGTTTTTTAAAATTTTGCGTTTTTGGATTTTTAAAATGCTCAAACTCGAAATTTTCAAAACGTTACACTTCCAGGAAAAACTTTCAAAACGACCAGGTTATCCAACGTAATCTCATCCTTTTTTGTGTCAATATTAGTCATAGTTTTAGAAAGTATTTGCATTGAATTTTATTGAAATACTGACTAATTTGAATTTTTGCGATTTTTATAAAATATAACGTAAAAATTCTCAAAATCAAAATTTACAAAATGTTGCACTTTCAGTAAAAAATGTCATAATGATCTAGTAACTATTGTAACTATTTTAAGTTTTGTCTCAGAAATTATTTTAACAACATTTTTATTATCATTTTCGAAAATGCTGATTTTTAAAAGTTTGTTACTTGACGTTACTTTATGTCTATTTTTATGTTGCTTTATTTATAATTTTTTTACAAACATAAAGACAAATCTTGTAAAGCGCAACAGTATATAGAAAAAGTTATGTAAAACAAAATGTATTAATTTTCCATTTAGACAAGATATCTTCATTTCACATAATTTTTTAACACATTTTTCTAACTGTGATGAAATTTCCTGAAATCAATATTGTAAAAAAAACCATGAAGTTTTCTTTTAATGGACTTTTTCGCAATCCTTTAAAATGTAATATATACAGATAAATAATTTTCTGAACTGTCCAGAGATGGATAAACATATAAGAGATGAAAAAAAAGATATGAGATGAACAATTAGATAAGCCTGAATAAAATACACAAATGTATTAAAATTTTAATTAAAAATTATAAATATGTATGTTTAACAGAAATCAAACAAAAAATAGTGTGTCGAATAACTTTATTCGATTCGATTATATGTAACCAAAAAAAAAATGGCTTTGTATATATGTAATAATGCGGTAAGGACTTTAAAAGTTAATTTTTTAAAATTGTTGAAATATATTTTTTGTATTGAAAATTATTTGAAAAAAATTTTCAAATACATAGATATTTAGAATTCTTCACAATAATTATTATCACATATTTTTCATATCAAATCTAATTAAAAGAAGGGAAATATTTGTTTTTTTTTTGCATAAATGCAAAATATTTTCAAAAATTTAATTGATCATGAAAATGTGATATTTGCTTGGTGTTCTATTTATTCAGCTAAAAACAAAACAAAACAATATCGGCTAAGTTAGAAATATTCTTATAATATGGTTGACAACAAGAACAACAACAGCAACGTTCAGCTGAGGATAAAACGAAACCAATTCGGCATAGAAAAGGAAACATGCAAATAAATGCGGTAAAAACAGTGACAATTAGATTTTTTGCATTTTCATTTATAATAGTCAATTCGGGTACTCAATAGTTTCCAATTGCCATATGATATCTGTGCATTTATTTTGTTTTCGTTGTTGCTTGACTTTGGTGGTGTTTTCATTCCTCTCCTCCGGCCGCTCATCCTCGCCACATGTCTTCATTAGCAAACCAGTTGCGAGTGTACTACAAAATTCTCTCAGCACGATTTGTTTTCGGTCGACTCATTTCATTGGCTTTCAGCTCTGCTCTCAATATCGCCGCCATATTTCTTCGCACGGGCTGCACCTCAATGGTCATTATTTTTCGCCTTATTCAACTAATTCGCCTTTGAAATCTCTTTACTATTATTTATTCTCCTTGTATTGTGCTACAAGGCAAAACATGAGTTTTGACCAGTATTTTTTATTTGCATATATATATATATATTATATATTTACATTTACCTTTACATTTTCCGGTTATTGTTTCCCTTCGACCAGATGTGGCCGGGTCAAAGTGTAAAAGATACCCTCCCTGGCACTACTGAGCTAGCAAATCCGGCAGCCACATCTGGTACGATACCCAGGGTCATAGTACGATACCCAACACATCACGAGTTCATGATTCAATCATATAGGTTATGCAGCCATTTGACGTTTACTCACAAGAATGAACTTAGATACCCTAATAATGCAAGGAGAGCAAAAGAGCAAATTTTTTATATCACAATAAGCACTAGGTTGCATGAATATGAAATTTTTTCATTGTACGAAATATCCAAAGGTACATTTGACTACTACGTTTTATAATACATTTTGTATAACTTAATTGTTTTGACTCCAAGTTATATTACGAGTTTTAAGAAATATAATTGCCCCGTTCTTGTTATAAAACAGTACAAAAAGAATAAAAGTAATATGTGCACTACTCAGTACACAGAAAATTAATAGTCCTTGCATAAGAATATTTCCAAAACTTTAAGCTTTGAATTAAAGAATGTACTGAAAACATGCTTTTCATTATAAAATTTATGCAATCCAAAATTTTTGTAGTTCTTTGTTACAAAAGTTGTTATTTAAATAGAAATTAAATTAAATTAAGACTTAATTCTTCATATATATAGTTTTAATATAAAAACACTAAAACTAATCTATTATTAGTCATATTTACACAGCGAAAAGGATTCCTTACTTAAATCTCGCTAATAAAAATTAAACTTTCCTGTCATAAACGCTTTTTTTTATTTTTTTTTTAATTGATTATTGTTGTAAAACTATTCAAAACTATGTAAAAAATCAATCAAATTCGCTTATAATTGAGATTCTACAGTGTTAAAAGCCCGGTGCGCCAGAGTACGTTTAACTAACCAGGGTAACTTTAAACGCGTTTTTGTTGAAACATAGTTTTTTTAAACGGGCCACATAATCTGTTTGTAATGTAATTCTACACAACTTTTACCAAAATTAGCGTTTTTGCAAAATTTGTCTAGTATTGTTAAAAATATCATAAATTTTACTACTTTTTCGTCACTCCATAATTTTTTTAATTTTCTTTCCATTTTGGTAAAGATGTGCATACAAAAGTCTATTTTCAAGTGCATTTTTTGTTTGTTTAAAAACGATTTTGAGCTGCGCTACGATGTGGGTCGATTTTTACCATTTTTTAAGCACACAAACTTCAGCCATCTTCATATATACAGAATATATGTTAGAAAATTTTGTTACTTAAACTGATGATGTAAAATTAACACGCAAATAAAGTTTTTCGAATATATATAATACTTTTTTAAAAAACATCTTCCAAAATTACCTTAATTTTAATCGATTTTGCTTGCAATCTCCGTTAGGTGTTATGAAAAAAAGAAGTATTTAAAAAAAAGAAGAACTACTTTTTGAAATGATACTTTTTTTTTGAGAAGACTACACGACCCCGTTTGTCATTAATTTGAGAAAGAGAATATGTGTTTGTTTACATAAAATAAGGATATGTCAAATATATACTTAACCTTATTCTGATTGAATCATGCACGAGTTCAAATCTCACGCGTAGACCACGTCAAGTTGAATCTTAATATATAGTTATTAATATAAAGTGATTAATAAGTATTTTTGGATATTACTTCAATTTTAGGGAATTCATCGAAGTATGGTTTTAAAATTTAAGAGATATCTATTAAAATTCCTATTTAATTCTTAAAATTATTGGTATTGAGATTTTATTAACATTAACTTTTTTAGCATGCTTACACTTTGGAGTTTCATTTTGAACAAAACGAGTACTTTACTGATACAGTTTTGACGAAACAGTATTTTCTTAAAGCAAACATTGATGATGAATATCCATTTGGTTTTGAAGGCCCTGAAATATACAAATGCAAGGTAAAACCTTATATATTTTTTAAGATTGTAATAAAAAGCTTGTATATTTTAGGGCTGCAATATAAATTGGGAGAAAAAGATGAATTTGACAATAAAGACAATTTGTAAAAAGCAGAAGCATAAAGAACGAGGAGAAGTGCGAACTATTGTAAAACACGTTCCAAACGATTCCTTTTTTAATTTCTTTAACCCTCCTGAAGTCCCTGACGATAAAAATGATATTGATGAAGAATCACAAGCGGTAAAGATTTCGTTTAAATTATGAATAAAAATTATTTAAATCTAATTTTAGATTCTAGCAACTGATTTTGAAATTGGTCACTTTTTGCGAGCAAGAATTGTTCCAAAAGCTATATTGTATTTTACAGGTGACATTGTTTATGATGATGATGATGATGAGTTCGATGGTGAAGAAGAAGAAGACGCAGATGAAGAAGACGAATCAGACGATGAAAATCGTAAATCATGCGCTATGAAAAAAAAGAACAACCCAAATGAAAGTCAAAATCAGTGAAATGTATATGATTTGCAAAAATTTGTTTGCTTAATTTGAAAATGATTAAATGAAAGTGAATCTAGGAAGACTGCATTTTCTTTACTTGTTTCTTCAAATTATTTAGATTCGACGAATATTCGTCAACAAGCTTGAGTCAGCTTAAAGCGTTCAAGTTTTCGGATTGGAGGGAAAAGTTCGACAACACCAAAACCTCTAGGAGTTGTCTAATTGCCATAAGCAAGCTAACTTCTTTAATAACTACATTCGGCGCTTCAAGTTTTGTGCTCACAGTGTTTTGGGTCGCTGATCACAAATCTGAATTAGAAAATATGAAATTAAAAATGGCGGTTATAAGAAAGCTAACTGCTTTAACTACATTCGACACTTCAAATTTGGTACTCTATAAGTGTTTTGTAAACCTCTGCGAGTGCGCTTGAAATGCATTTCAGAACACTGGCTTGTGAAGCAAGCGTTGGCTATGTTTTTCTATCATTAATTAAAACAAACTCAACACTACAGAGAGCACTCGTCGCGTGAGCAGAACAAAAACAAACGAAAACCGAAGCAATGTTATGCTTAAGTCGACAGAGAAGAGCGCATTAGAATAAAATTACTGGAAAGTTATGTGATCAATAGCAGAACGCTTGGAGTTATGATGTGTTGTTTAGGTTTCATAGTTTCTGCATTTCCTTGTGAAATAAAATTCATGCAAAACGCCACAAAATGGGATTTTCTTATTATTTATTGAAATTATAATAAAATACTTTTTAATTTACTATGAAAACTAATTTATTTCTTTTCATTTTTCGTAATATTTAATTCAAGAAAAGTTATTAAAGAATTAAAAATAAATATATTTTTTAATTAACAACAAAAAAATTAATTTAATTTTATTGTGTTGTTTATGAGGATATTTTCTTGTTGTTTTTACTATTAGTGGTGATTTTGTTGATTATTGTTTCTTGGATTCTTATGATGCTGGATTGTTGTTTTTGCTGTTGATGATTAATATGTAAATATTATTACTAGTCATGATATAATTATTTTTGTTGTTACCGTTGTTGTTTATGGTAGCATTGGTTTTGGTGTTGTTGTTGGTCTATTGCGATGATAAATATGTTTTTCATTGTTATTATTTTGTGGTAGATCTTAGTAAAACTGAATGATCTACTAGAAAAACGTGACTTCGGGGGGTATTTTTTCAATAGTTTCAAATCGAATTTTTTAGAAATGTAATGTAATTGAAAAATAACGCCAGTATTTGATGCCAGGGCCGTAGTCAAAATTTACTCGTGGGGAGTTTTGATGAAATTTTTTTTTCAAAATTAAAATTTAGGTACTATTATTTGTTTCATTTCCATTTTACGTTAAGTGTTTTATTTATATTTTATATGTATGTTAAAAGTTATATATGTACCCCTCTTCAAATTAGCCCCAGTCTATTTTATAACGATTCCCAAAATATTTTAGCTGTTACGAGAATCGCCAGTGAGCTAAGCCATATTGTAAAAACCTCAAAAAATCATGTTTTTCATAAATATAGTGGCTGGTGTAATAACTATAAAAAACTAAACTGTCAAACATAAATGTTTTGCAATAGAATTAAAGATAATGCTGTTTTTGGAGCATTCACTGAATTTTTTATAAGTTAGTTTCACTAAAATTCCGATAACTTCATTATTTTTAATGCGATCCTTACTTCCAAGATATCGATAGAAAGATTTTGAGTGCTTGCATTGATTCCTGGTCAGAATGGCTAACATTTATACATATTAAAGCTCAAATATTAATAATAAAATAAACACCTACTAGAAAAATATTGTAAGAAAATAAAAAGTAATGCATTTATTTAAATTTTTAAAGTTTTTGTATGAAAATAAAATAAAAAATATCAAAAATATGCATGAAAAACAGCATTATCTTTAATCCAATTACAAAATTACACCTGCAACTATTACACCAGCCAATATATTTATGAAAAACATGACTTTTGGAGGTTTTTGCAAAAATTTTAAAAGCGAAAATATTTTGGGAATCGTTATAAAATGGGCTACGGTTAATTTTTAGAGGGGTACAAATGGAACTTCCGCCCCCATACAAGTCGAGGCATCTTAATATACGTATATAATATATAAAAAACTTAAATTAAAAATTAAATGAAACAAATAATTGTCCCTATATTTTAATTTTAAAAAAAATTTCACCAAAATCCCCTCCCATGGGTAAATCCTAACAACGGCTCTGGCATAAAAAAAAAATAAAAAAATAAACTAGCCATTTCAGCCCTTTGGAAGGACTTGACCTAGCTTCTATTGATCAATTGTGTTGTGCGTGTTGTTAAATGTTTGATCACAAATGACCGAGAACTGGACCTACGTGCTTAATGCCGACTCCGAACGGCTTATGTTCTCAAGAAGCTTTACATGGCAAATTTTACTCTCTGAGGTTTGCCATTGTCTGCAGAGAGGTGACGACCGAACAGAAAAATTAATTCAATTGAAAAAACTTTCTGTCTGAGCTGGAATTGAACCCGGGCTACCGCAGTTCTTTAGCTTAGGAGCCACGCACTCTACCCACTAGGCTACGGCGCCACTGGCATAAAATACTGGCGTTATTTTTCAAGTACCTTAAATATTTCTAAAAAAATCGATTTAAAATGATTGAAAAAATACCCTCCGAAATCCCATAAAATAATTCTTAAATTTGCAAAATATCACGATTTGAACAAAAAAATCGAAAATATGCGCCTATAATATGCACTTAAAACTCTAAAATATGCGCTAAAAAAGGTAAAATATACAATTGCAAATATATTTCTTATATTTTATTATCGGTTAAAAAATAAATATTGCATTTAATAAAAAAAACTCATTTTTAAATACATATAAAATTAATTTATCAAAAACAACAAAAATAAAGTGAACTTAAAAGTACCTAATAATTTTAATTTATCTTTTTCCAAAATATGTCGTATTAAATTTAAATGGTTGCAAATCAAAAAAAGCAAAACATGCAAAAACCCCATGCATTTATTGTATAAAAAATATACGCAATAAATAAGCAAAATAAGCATTTTTTGTAAAATATACAAAATCATACATTTAATGCAGAATATTTAAAAATATGCACTTACTTTTGAAATTTAGAAGGAATTTTTATGATTCGCAAAGATAACTTCACCATTTGCGCTTGAATATGCCTAGTGAAAACTTGCATTCGCATGAAATTCCTAGCCGTTAATCACTTTTCCAATGTTCTGCTGCGATAGGTGTGATTGATGCTTTTCTCGTTGGTATCAATTATTTTTTTTATAAAACGAATAACATCGTGTTCTGGTAAAGCAAGCGGCGAACAAGTTCTGCTTTGAAGCCGATGAGTTGTAGTGTAGTTACATACGTACACACATTACAAGACAAACAAACACCAAAAAAGGGATCTTCACTTTAATTGTCTAACATATGACAACAATAAACATATCAACATAATGTTGACAAAATTTCCAAATTTAACTTAATAAAAAAAAACCTCAAAGTAAACACAACTTATTGCAGCTCGAATTCTTATGAAGCGCATTTAGCACCCCTTTACGCTTGTGCCGCTAGATACCGCACAAGCTGAAATACGACAGCTACAGTGGGAGTCGTGTTACAAGTGCTGTAACGGAAGCGAAGTTTGCCGGGCACCGTATGACGTTAAAATTCCAAAATAAATTTTAGATTTCAAAATTTGTAAAATTTTGTTGTTGTGGAGCGGTGCTACCATCTCTCCGAGAGGGCGGCCCTGTGCATTTAGCTTGAGGGCGCCTTATTACAGCGCCCCTGGTTCTCGATGACCAGTATTTATAAGGCCGCTCACTCACAGAGGTGGTACCATCGCCCCGGTCCAGTGACCCGCGGACACTAGGTTGGCCACGGCTGCACGTGCTAGTTAGCCATTGCTAGCAGTTCGGTGAGATGTGGGGTGGGGTCTTGTGGCCGTCCACGTGTACCCTTGCCGTACAAATGATCACGTGCATACGCCATCGGCACGTCGGTGATTCCAAAACAAAAATACAAAAAAAAATTTGCTGAAACGAGAAAATATTAATCAGAAAAAAATAATTAAATACCCTCCCTTCCGTGAGGGTTCAGGGGCTAAATATATAGAAAACCCTCCCAATAGCAAACTCTTCTTCTCCCTCGACCAAATAAAAAGGATTTAACTTGAAATACTCATATTACAATGTTTTATTTAAGTATGGTAAAAAAATACGTATTAAAGTAGGTTTTAATTTTTCTCAGTGCATGACTGTCATTATAAAAAATGTTAAATATTAAAGTAAGTTAATTTTTCTCAGTGCATGACTGTCATTATAAAAAAAAATAGGTAAGTATTAAAGTATGTTATTTTTTTTTCTTTGTTGTGATTAAATTTTTAGCTTATATTTTAGTCCTAAGTTTATTCATATAATTTTTGTTGAGTGTTTCGTTACATTAGTTTTATTTTATATTAGTTGTAGTTTAGTGTAATTTTTGTTCTAGGTCTATTGCGATTTAATTTAAGTTTATATTAGTTTTGTTTTGATTTGAATTTAGTTAGTATTAGTGTTAATTTAATTTGATTTAATTTTAACTTAGTTTAGCTCGATTTAGTTTTAGCTGGTATTAGTTTTAATTTGAATTTCATTTGTATTTATTTCCGATTAGTTTAAGTTGGTTTGATTTTTAATTTAGTTTCCGATTATATTTAGTTTATTTTTAGCACCGCATATGAGGAAATTCTAATTCTAGATTGAGTGAGTTATATTAGGTTTATTTTTGTTAGGTTTTAGGTTAAATGAGTTTTTGACCAATTTGTATTTAATTTACTGTTAGCTTAATTTGGTTTTTTTTTTTTTTTTGCCAACAATACTTTAACTTATGTTTAGCTCAATTTGAATTCAGATTATCTCAATTTTAGACCAATTTCTATTTAATTTAGTTGTAGCTTAATTTGGTTTTTGCTCGACAATACTTTAACTTATGTTTAGCTCAATTTGAATTCAGATTATCTTAATTTTAGACCAATTTCTATTTAATTTAGTTTTTGCTGACCACTAATTTAACTTATGTTACGTTTAGATCAATTTGAATGCAGATTATTTTAGTCTTAGACCAATTTGTATTTAAGTTAATTTTAGCTTTAAAATCTCGTAAATTCGGTCAATTTAATATTAACGTACGGTGGGACTCTAAAAGGTCCAATACGCCCTAAGGCTAAGTAATTATCAAAACGCAAAACTATATATATGAATTAATTTCAAGCCCGTCTTTATGAGTGCAACAGAAATGACAAGTGCGCTCTTTACAAATTTTCTTTCCCTTCGTTTTTTTTTTTCTTTTTCACCCTAAAAATCTGGTACTTTCCGAAATACAATTTTAAGAAAGCGCACTTGTCATTTCTAGTGAGCTCATTGGGATTAAATGGTAGCCAAGATATAAGATAACAAAACCAAAAACCTGGTGTCCCCTTAGTCGTGTGTAGCGGTGGTCGTAGCTGGTCGTTGTTGTCATTGAGCCTGCTGGTAGCTGGTGTTGGCGTTGTCTCGCAATTTTGGACATAGCACCCGCATTGATGACGTTGATGACGTTGTCGACGTTGATGACGTTGTTGACGTTGATGACGTTGTCGACGTTGATGACGTTGTCGACGTCTATGCTAGCTGCATTCCGTGGAGCACTAGCTAGTTTCTGGATGTGTGGCTGTGGACCTTGCGCTAGGGTACTGGCTATGTATGGAGCGCTAGCTTTTCTTCTGGATGTGTGTGGCTGTGGGCCGTGTGCTAGGGCACTGGCTACGTATGGAGTGCTAGTTAATTTGCGCAGCCTGGTGTGCCGCTAGTGTAGGGAGCGCTAGCCAGTTTGACGCCAGCTAGTGAAGCGTTCGCTAACAGAGCGTTAGCTACTTTGCGCAGCCTGGTGTGCCGATATGTGGAGCGCTAGCCAGTTTGACGCCAGCTAGTGAAGCGTTCGCTAACAGAGCGTTAGCTACTTTGCGCAGCCTGGTGTGCCGATATGTGGAGCGCTAGTTTGTTAGCCGTAGCAGTGATTGCACTGCGCTGTCGCTGCTGGCACACGTAGTGCTAGTGGCTGGTGGTAGTGCTGTTGCCAAAAAAAAAAAAATGAAGCCTAAGTTGCGTACAGCATAGGCGATAAGCTGTTAGGGAAGACCATTAGTATACTTAAATATTTTATTAACAACATATTTGCTTACCAAGAACAAAACATGCAAGCCGCACCCCAGTCGAAGTAAAAGAAAAGAACAATGGCCGGAAATTTGCCAGCCATCGCTCTTTTCGCCATTTCACAACGACCGTTTTCACTATGCAAGGCGTAGTACAACTTGCTAGCGAACTACGACACGCTGTGTGACACAATGGTTGAGACACAACTGGCAAAAGACACCATGGCAGAATCTTAAAAGCAATTAACTCGGGTTGGCAAAAGATGTCAACTGGCAAATTTAAAAGTGTGTCAGCTGTCAAGCTTGAAAACTTGTCAGCTGTCACAATTGAGAATATGTCAGCTGTCACAATTGCAAATATGTCAGCTGTCACAATTGAAAATATGTCAGCTGTCACAATTGCAAATATGTCAGCTGTCACAATTGAAAATATGTCAGCTGTCACATTCGTAAATATCACGGTCAAATAACACTTTGCCGCCTTTACGAGTTAGGGTCGTTCACGATGCTGCGCATTTGATAATACCTTGGGTATTTTGAAACAAATACAAGGCAGTATCAAAGGTGTGTTCACGATACGTGGTATGGATTGAAAATGTTGTACCAAGATTTGATAACAAATACACCACATCGTGAACAACCCCAAGAACGCAAAAAGTGAGATTTGGTGCCGTTACAGTGCATTGCACAGAAAAACACAAAGCAACAACAATAGGCTAAAAGTTGAACAAGCGCCGATGACACTTTAAAGTCAAGGCTAAGAATTCGAACGAACCAATAAATGGTGTTTAAAAAATTAATTAGTGGGGAAAATTTGGAAAGGTTAATAAACTGAAAGTGATTGGTCAATTATTGATTTTTCAAAGTAAATCTAAAAAACATTGGAATTAAAGGAGGAGTCTTGGAAATAGTGGTAAAATTAGTGTAAGAAAAATACTTGTCAAAATAGTTTATAAGCCATTACTTTTGAAAATAAAATTTAGATTTCAACTAAGACTAATTCTGAGCTTATCAGCTCTTGTTATTAATTAAAGTCTCAAACTCAGCTCTTTAGCTGAAAGATAAGCGCGGCTCTCTAGCCATATTATCTTGAGCGTTGGTGCGCTCTAAAACCACCAAAGTAGCTTTTCAATTAGGCATCGAAAAGTTTCTTCGAATAAAGATAGAATTCTCTAATATAAAAGCACCACATGGCGATCCTGCTACTACTGACCAGGAATTTTCTAAAATAATATGACAACACTCGAAAAAATCAATACCATTTTCTCTAAGTGGGAAAACTATAGGGTGAATTGGAATATAATCCAGAAAAAGCTTATACAGAAGAATACCAACCTGGAAATATTGTAAAACACGTTAATACGTCCCAACTAGTTTGAGCATCGCCGGTCCAAAACCAAAAAAGGACACAAATGACTACACCAGAAATCAAGAAACCTCCATCAATACCAACAAGAATACCACGATCAGGAAAGGTCGTGAAAGCCAAAAAAAGAGTTATTCAATATAATAAGAATAACAACTGAGAAGAAATTAAGATTAGAATTATTAACAAAAGTAAAAAGTGAACAAGCAATCTATAAAAAAAAAAGTCAAAAACTGATATGTAAAATTTTTCATATATTCATTGAAATAAAAAATAAATTTTTTCTATGATTCCTAACATAACTTATTTATATAAAGAATTATGTGTTAATATGGAAGAAGTAATACTATTGTCTTTTATAATACATAAATAAATATTGGAAAAAATATATAAGAAAATATAATATCAGAGCCTATATAATATATATAGGTAATGAATAAATTTTTTTATTAAGCAAAAACATTTTTAAAATCATGAACAAATTAACAGTATGCAAATACCAAGGCTGTTATGGTATACTGTTTAATAAACATTGTACAGCATGTACATACAAAATTATTGACATAGTGAAAATCATATATTTTTCAATCGAAAAGAACAATTTTAAAGATTTAATTTTGTAGAAAATAGTTCAATGTTATTTTGTAGATATTGTTATTAATACATAAAAACATTGTTAAATAATCACAAATAAATTATATAATTACTGGAAGAACTAAAATAAATTTTTAATGAAGTATTAAAAATAAAACAGAATATAACAAAATCATCAAACAGAAAGTACAAAACTGAAACAATCAGGTTAAAGATAAAATATTTAGATCGCTATAAATTACATTTAAGTAAAACAGCTGAATCCTTAAATAAATTAGAGGCATTTGAATTGAATGATCAAAAGTTACTAAACGAAACGAAAAATCTTTTGTTAAATCACACACTAGATAACGAAAAAAAATTAACAATGACGGAACTAAATATAGAAATGATTTTTAAAACCATTCCAATTTTTCACCATTCAAATTACATAGAATTGAACACATTTTTAACTTAAGTAAAACTAATAACCAACACTTACACTACTACAGAAAACAAGAAAAAGTTAATAAACATTGTAATGAATGTAAAACTAACCAATAATGTAAAAACGACTTACCATACAGCAGATATAGACACATTCGATAAACTTAAACTCGCTCTCACAAATTCAATTAAAAGCAACTTAACAACTAAAAAAATACATATACAACTATCCTCACTGACCCAACGAAAGGGTACAGTTTCAAATTTTAAACACAAACTCCTAAATCTAACATATGAATATAATAATTTACAAATAAATGAATTACCTACCAATAGTAACACTCAGCAAAGAGATTTAATCATGAAAATGAATGAATTTTATGCATTAACAATTTTTAAATATGGACTGAATGATGACTTAAAGAACACAATTTTTGCAGCTCAACCAAAAACATTAATTGGCGCAACAAATCTGGCTTTAGAACTAGAAAAGAATGTAAACACAAAAATAATAAATTAATGTATTTTAGAACAAATAACAGACAATACAATAACAACTTTAACAACTCATACAGGGGACAACGACTCAATATATCAAATAACTACAACAACAGACAACAGCATAATCGAAACTACAACACGAGAACACAATATAACAGAAATAATAACAACAACGCTCGACAACAAAATAACAGAAACCACAATACATATTTCGTGCAACGAGCAGCTTATTCAAATAGCCAGAATAATCATAATGGCAACAATAATAGCAGAAATAATAATTTCCAAAATAACAACAATTTACAGAAACCAAAACAAGAACAACAGAATGTATGATATGAACAACAACATTCAGGGAAAGGAGGAATGCTCGGAGATCGATACAGAGGATCTTCCGGGACAGCAAAATTAAAGATTTAAAATATATCGGACAAAACACAAATTATATTATAGCAAAATGTAAAAATTTTAAGCAAAACCTTAATTTTTAATTGCCACAGGATCAGACATTTCGATCTGTAAACTCGAAAATATAGCGCAAGACACAATCATTAATATAGACAATAAATGTAAACTAACAGGAATAACAAAAGAAGAAACTTTAACTCTAGGATCTGTACAATTAAGATTAGATTTTTAATGTGACGTAGAACATTTTTTTCATGCGGTAGAAGAAGATATCCCAATTTACACAGACGGAATCATAGGACGAGACTTTTTAACTAAATATATGTGTAAAATTGACTATGAAACACAAACACTAACGATAATACTAGGCAACACTGATGTAGTAACACCTTTATATATCAACAAAATGCATTCAATGTAATTCGAATACCACCTAGAACAGAAATTATAACTCCAATAAACTTAAATTTAGATCAGGATAGTGTTATATTAAATGAAAAAATTCAGACAGGGGTATTCATAGCAAACTCTATAGTTCCATCAAAAGGTATATGCCATTTACTAATCACAACAGAAATAATAAATAAAATAAAACCAAAGTTAATACCACTATCGAATTATTTCTATTTCAATCAAGAAACTTGTAAAGATAAAATTAGATTCCAAAAAGTTTTGAAAGAATTAGACGTAGGGACAAAGAATCCACTTATAAATATATTCAGACAATATCAACACATATTTCATTTAAAAGAGGAATAATTAACAATAAACAATTTCTATACACAAAGGTTATCAACAATAGATGATACACCAACATATATAAAAAAATATAGATTACCATACACTCAAAACAAAGGAATTCATGAACAGCTTGAAGAACTAATAAATAATGATATAATTGAACCATCCACAAGCCCATACAGATGACCACTTCTACTTGTACCAAAGAAAAGTGCTGACGACACAAAGAAATGGCGTTTAGTAGTTGACTTAAGAAAATTAAATAATAAAATAGTAAATGACAAATTTCCATTGACAAGAATAGAAGATGTTTTAGATAAACTCGGTAGAGCAAAGTACTTTTCAACACTCGATATGACGAGTTCTATTCACCAAATCCCTCTAGACAAAACTTCAAGACCACTAACAGCTTTTTCTACTAATGACGGTCGTTATCAATTTAATAGATTACCATTTGGACTAGAAATATCTTCAAACAGATTTCAATGTATGTTGTCAGTAGCTCTTACAGGTTTAAGCTCGGAAACATTTTTATATGTAGATGACATAATAGTTTTTGGATGTAGCCCCTCCAACACCACAACAATAATTTAAAAGAAACAAGCATGAGTACACTAAGAGCAAGCTCTTTTATAATTTAATTAAAATTTTTGATAGATTAGCCAAATACCACCTTAAATTAAATGGAAGTTAATGTAAATTTTCACGTCCGGAAGTAGCTTATTTAGGACATTTATTCACTCAAAACGGTATTAAGACTGATCCAGCAAAATATGAAACAATAAAAAATTATCCAATTCCTTCAAATGCTGATGAAGTGCGTAGGTTCGTCGCCTTTTGCAATTATTATAGACGATTCATAAAAGATTTTGCAACAATTGCACAATGCCTAAATGCTTTACTACAAAAGAACCAAACTTTCAATTGGACACAGAAATGTCAAACAGCTTTTGAAACACTAAAACCGAAATTAATAGAACCGGTGGTTTTACAATATCCCGATTTTCCAAAACCATTTATTCTAACGACAGACTCTTCAAATTACGCTTTGGGAGCAGTGTTATCACAAGGTGAAATAGGACAAGGCTTACCAATTTCTTATGCCAGTAAGACTCTACAAAAACATGTCAAAAATAAACCAATAATGGAGAAAGAACTTTTAGCCATTCATTGCGGGATAAACTTTTTCAAACAATATTTATACGGACTGAAATTTATAGTTGTTACATATCACAGACCTTTAGTTTCATTATTTAGTCAAAATAATCCGTCATCAAAAATGACCAGAATCAGACAAGACCTATCTGATTATGATTTTACAATAGTATTTAAGCAAGGTAAAATAAATACAAATGCAGACGCGTTATCGCTAGTAAAAATAGATTCCGAAATATTAAAAAAATTATAAACACTGAAGAAACAAGCAGTTTAAAAAAAGCCATGGTAATAACAAGCCATGGTAATAAAATGAAGCAAGAAGACAACCGGAGCGTCATGAACTCTTTATATGGGATTGCACATCAATTAGCGATATAAAAAGCGTACGTAAATTCAAATTTGAAATAAGCGATAGAAATATGAATAAAAATGATACTAATATCAATATATTAAATGATATTGTGCACGTGCGATTAATTATTAAAGTTATAAACCAGGGACCGAAAATAACTGTTATTTTACAATTTTCAGATGAAAAAGGCATAACGAAAAAGTGGCCGGAAGACTTTTTTAAATATACTATTATTATCGTAATGGCAGCAGCTTTGCGAATATTTAATGCCTTTTAAATGTTTGGCTGTTACTATAAAAATTAAAATTAACTGTTATTTTTTGCCTTTTATTTTTTCGGGCAAAAATAACTGTTACTTTTGACTTTTATTTTTTAGGTAAAAATCAACAGTTATTTTGTGCCTTTTATTTTTTCGGTCAAAAATATCAGGCAATTTGTATTTTTTCAATGGACGAATAAAAAACTTTAAAAACTAAAAAGTTTTATAGCTCAAATTATTTTCAATTAATTATTTTCAATTTATTTTTAAACTTGAAGTGTTCAAATTTTGTTGTGCCGACATTCATTGATTTGTACAGCCATTTCCTTGTTCGAAATGAAAAATAAAATCCATTTCTTTTTCGTAGAATTTTAAGTGAAATTCTTTCTCGGATTCCCACCAAAACCCATGTATTTAATTTTTTCTTTTTGATTGCATATCGATAAAACAATTAATTTTTTTAAAGCAACTGTAATGCGGAATATTCCGAATAACACTTTCACCTCACAGTTTGAAAGTACGCATAGCACCATTAAATGTACGTAAATCCGAAAACAAATTATAAGTCTGTAAAATAATATAAAATTTTTACCGAATAGAATAATTTTGGTCGTCTTTATCGGTTAAACACCCCAATGTGTGAGGACACAAATTGTTGTACAATTTGTGCCCCACAAATGATATGTATGAAGGAAATAAAATGTAAATGAATTGTGAATGTTTAATAAATTTAACTAAATTTTATATATAATGTAAAAACAGTATATGTATAAAATGTATTATATATAACAAATTATTACAAATACATTGTGTTAAATAATAAATAAGTAAATAAATAATAAATACACACATACAAACATGCAAAGGCATGTACACAGTCACACATACACAGGCAGAGAAAACATAACACGTGAACGGCGAAACAGAACACAGCGAGATAATACATAAGGCAACTCGCTGGCATAAGAAAATCAGTCTGGGTGCACGCTCGGCTGCGTGCACATGTCGAGACTAGCTAGTGAAAGTGTTTCCACCTTTCATATGTAGTTAGAAGTCATAGGAACGTGTTCCCACCGTTCAGTTAGAAGCTACAGGAACGTGTCTCCACCGTTCAGCATAGAAGTCATAGGAACGTGTCTCCACCGTTCAGCACAGAAATCATAGGAACGTGTACCCACCGTTCAGTATAGAAGTCATAGGAACGTGTACCCACCGTTCAGCATAGAAGTCATAGGAACGGGTACCCACCGTTTAGCATAGAAGTCATAGGAAAGTGTCTCCACCGTTCAGCATAGAAGTCATAGGAACGTGTGCCCACCGTTCAGCATAGAAGTCATAGGAACGTGTACCCACCGTTCAGCATAGAAGTCATAGGAACGTGTACCCACTGTTCAGCATAGAAGTCATAGGAACGTGTCTCCACCGTTCAGCATAGAAGTAATAGGAACGTGTACCCACCGTTCAGCATAGAAATCATAGGAATGTGTCTCCACCGTTCAGCATTGAAGTCATAGAACGTATACCCACCGTTCAGCGTAGAAGTCATAGGAACGTGTACCCACCGTTCAGCATAGAAGTCATAGGAACGTGTACCCACCGTTCAGTATAGAAGTCAGAAGCTGTTAAACATAAGATCTATATTAAGTTATAATATAAATATAACAAATATATATTGCCCTTATTCTTGAACCCGCGCTCGCTCTCAAAACGACGTCGAAATAAAATTGTGATAGTCTTGAAAATTGCAATTTCGACGTTGAGATCTGCAGTGATTGTTCATGTCAATAATAGAGCAAACGTCGTCAAATAAATATTTAAATTTTTGATCGTTGAAATGATCTTCGACGACAATTTATTGGTGAAATTAAGCTCTCGACGACGTCATTTACTCGACGTGGATTCAAGAATAAGGGTGATATGTTACAGTATAATAAAGTAAATAATTATTGCACTAATATAAGAAAATACTAATAAAAATGACAATAAAAACAGATTTTTATTATAGTCGAAAACTAAAAACTCCGGCTTTCTCATTTAAATATTGGAATCGTTAGAATATAAATTGTTTTGTAAGAACCCTTGGTTTACTCACTGAGCTCACCTCAGCAAACTAGTAAAAGGACGAAAAAGGGTTCGTTACAAATGGCGCCCGAGCAGGGACTTGTAAAAAAAAACACAAAGAAAAACACGAAAGTCAGAGAACAAATCTAAAATCAGAGAACAAAGCTACAATCAGAGAGCTATGATAAAGTAAGAGGAAGGATCAGCGAAAAACAACACACGAGAAAAATGGTCAATTCATGCTGGGTGTCCTTTTTAAGGAAAGACTTGCTGCAAGGCTACGCAGACCAATTTGGGTTTGACAGTATAGGAACTCGAACAGGCAAACTCGAAAACATATCTACACGAATACGAATGTCTGAAGCGACCACGAAGGAGGTTACTCAGCAACTCGTTATATACATAAAACTCGGAGGAAAGCAATGCAACACGGAATTAATCATACTACATGACGTGATCGACGACCTTATTCTAGGTATGGACTTTCTGGTCAAAATGGAAACAAGGTTACAGTGCGGAGACTATGCGATTACTTTCAAAGTAATAAGGAACAAGAAACGGCACGCTGCACGGTTGTACGAACAGAGGAAATTGGATCAAGCACCGGTGATCCACAAGAAGCAGCTAAAGGTATACGAGCAGATGAAGTGAGATCAAGTACAGGTGATCCACAAGCTAAGAAAGTACACGCCAGGAAAAACAAGTCAGGTACAAAAGGTCCAACCGACGAAGCAAAAATCAGCAAGTTTGCAAAGGCCAAGCTGGGAAAATTCGAAGGTCTCAGAGGGGTGTCACATATCACCATGCACCGGAAGGGCAGGTTACACATCAAAGCAAACACCCTATCACGACAACTGCAAGAAATATTGCTTAGAATAACAAAAGCCTCTGCAAGGAATACTCCCATCTGCAAATGGTTATCGAAGAGAGAAGTAGAAGTTCAGCAGAATCCTGAAAAGTATCCGAACTACTTCAAAGAAAATGGTGTACTATACCGCTGTATTCCGCCAAACAAAAAAATGACGACTACGCACCCTAGAAACTGTGTGTCCCTAGTTTTCAGCGAGAACAAATTATTAAAAAAAATTACGATGATCCAACCACCGGCCACATGGTCATCCGCAAGACCATTGCCAAAATAACAAGTCGATACTACTGGCCAGGCATGTTCAGAGACATAAGCCGGTATGGACGAAGGTGCTCTATATGTCAGCAATTTAAACCAAACTCATCGCAGCAGCATCTGCGTCACCAACTGCCACAGCAGCCGCCACTGCATATTCAACGGCCATCGCAGCAGCACCTGCGTCACCAACTACCATCGCAGCAGCATCTGCGTCACAAAATACCATCGCAACAGCATCTGCATCACAAACTGCCACAGCAGCCGCCACTGCATATTCAACGGCCATCGCAGCAGTACCTGCGTCACCAACTTTCATTGCAGCAGCGCCTGCGTCACAAACTGCCATCGCAGCAGCACCTGCGTCACAAACTGCCACCGCAGCAGCATCTGCGTCACAAACTGCCATCGCAGCAGCACCTGCGTCACCAACTGCCATCGCAGCAGCACCTGCGTCACCAACTGCAAACGCAGCAGCATCTACGTCACAAACTGCCATTGCAGTAGCACCTGCGTCATCAAAAGCAGCACAAGAACACAACAGCGCAGTAGCAGCTGCGTTATCAAAAGCATCACAGGAACACAGTAGCAGCTGCGTCATCAAAAGCATCACAGGAGCGCTGTAGCAGCTGCGTCATCAAAAGCATCACAGGATCGCAGTAGCAGCTGCGTCATCAAAAGCATCACAGAAGCGCAGTAGCAGCTGCTTCAGCAAAAGCAGCACGGCAGCACAGTAGAAGCTGCGTAAACGAAACAGCACGGCAGCGCAGCAGAACCAGCGTCAACAAAACAGCACGGCAGCTCAGTAGCAGCTGCGTCAAACAAACAGCATTGCAGCGCAGTAACAGCTGCTTCAACAAAAACAGCACGGAAGCTCAGTAGCAGCTGCGTCAACCAAACAGCACGGCAGCGCAGTAGCAGCTGCGTCATCAAAAGTATCACAGCAATGCAGTAGCAGTTGAGTCAGCAAAAGCATCATAGCAGCGCTGTAGCGTAATCAAAAGCAATACAGCAGTGCAGTAGCGTCATAAAACCATCACAGCAGCACCATAACAGCAGTGTCGTCAAAGCATCATAATAGCACTCGCAACACCACTAGCTCAGCAAAGCAACGGCAGAGAAACGTTGCCAAAAAGCAGCAAAAAGACTCATAGCGGCGCTTTATCAGCAAAACCAATAGCAGCTACGTCATTGAAATCAGCATAGCAGAGCAGTAGCAGCTTCAAACACAAAAGCAGTATCATGAAGTCGACGTTACAGCTAACGCCTCAGTCAACGTATATAATTAGGGTTTTTCACAAGGTATCCTAAAGTTATATGTCTTAAGTTGATAACATGAAAATATACAACTAGTATAACAACCCCTCATAACTAATCGTGTTATTTCAACTTTCAATCAGCTGATACGGAACAATCGAAAATAAATATTTTTTATTACAATGACGAAAGAAAGTGAAAAAGTTAAAATAATAGCTGGTTTTTGCGAAAAGCATGTTTTGGACGTTATATTGGCTGACTCAAGTAAATAAAAAAATTGATTTTGTGTATTTTTAAACTTAATCGGAAGTCTTTTTCAGGCGACGAAGATGAAGAAGAAAGTAGTGAACTTCTTCTGATGAACATGGTCAGTTTGCTGAGCAACCGCAGAAGTATCCACTTTGGAGTTCCGAAATTTGAAAAGTGGCAGCAGAACGTGTTAAAAAAATTTGACGACGATAGATTCAACCAATAGATTCGCGTACGACCAGAGGAGTTTACATAAATATTGGAGTTGATAAGAGATGATGATGTCTTTAAGACAAATTCAAGAGCACCACAGCTTCCGATAGACTTGCAGCTCAAAACTGTGCTTTACCGATTAGGCTCTTCTGGTGATGGACTTTCAATTCGGGAGGTAGCTTCTCTTTTCAAAATGTGACAAAATGTGTTTTCAAAGCTGTGTTGAATTTAAAAGAAAAATTTTTATTTTGGCCAAGTTCAAGGGAAAGATTGCAAATAGTTTCCGCAACAAAAACAGAAATGCCTGGATGCATAGGGTACATTGATGGGACCGAAATAAGACTAGCTGAAGCACCCGCCAAAAAACATGAGCTGTTTTTTCCCGAAAACGTCAATATGCCATTAAAATATAAGCTGTATGCGACTAGAAATTGCAGATAAGACAAATAACAATAGGTTATCCAGCCAGTGTCCATGATGCAAAAATTTTGTTAAATTCTCCACTAGCAAAACATCCTGAACGCTTCTTGTCTCCACATCAGTGAATAGCTGGAGACTGCGCTTATCCACTTAAACCCTTTTTGATGACACCATTTCGGCAAAATAGCTCTGACCATACTCAAGAGAATAGAGACATTTTTAACAAACTCTTTTCTAGATACCGCGTCCGGATTGAGAATTGCTTTGGTATTTTAAAAGAAAAATTCGGCAGCTTAAAGGAAGTTAAATTTAGAATGATGACTGATAAGAATAAGAAGGAATGCAACGACTGGGTAATGGTGTGATGCATTTTACATAACGTTTTGATAAGTTACTACAACGTAAACAACACTGAAATTGTAATACCATAAGTAAACTTACCTCCAGAAAGCAACACTAGGGCTGGTTTACTTCATTTCATACAGAACCATAGAAATATTTAAAGCCTTTACATATGTATATTTGTACTTCAAAGTATTTATTAAAAACAAAAAACAATATTATAAATAAAAAAAAATGAAAACTATAAAAAAAGTAAAACAAGAAAAAATTCACAGCATTTTTGCATTAACTTATACATATCGTACTCCATCTTCAAAACAGGCATAGCTCAATATTTACCAATTTTTGCTTTTTAATGTAAAACTATTCGTAGTGATAACATGCATCAATATAATAACATTTCTTTAATTATAAAAAATCGTTTTGTCTCCTTGTTTTGTATAGATTCCTTTGAGAAACAAACTGGTTTTTTGCTTATCCTGAAAATTTTGAAATTTTGAGTTGTCTCTGTTTTGAAGATTTAGTGCGATATGTCAATTATAAGATAAGTTTAAGTTATATAAAGGTAAGTATAAAGTAAGTAAATCAGGAGAAGTCAATTATATTTGCGTTTCAGCTCCTCCATTGCCAGCCTCTCCTTCATTTCAAGCTCCATAAATTTTAGCTTTTCATTGCTCTGAGCCTCTTTTTCTTTTAATTGCAATTCCCTTTCTTTTAAAGCTAGTTCCTTCTCTTTTAAATTTAATTCTTGCTGTTGTATTTGTATGTCTTGATCAACTTTTTGTTTTTTTATTTTTAGCGTTTTCGACTGCATTTGTATTATGTCGGAAAGTGCGGTTCGAGAGTAGATACCTTTACGGCTACCTGAAGCTGCATTTTCGTTTTCCGTAAAATTTGTTGATGACATCGTGGTTTCATCAAGTTCTTCAATCTCCGTAGAGTCTAAAATCTCAATATAGGGAAGGGTGTCCAAACTTTCTTCAATAACAGCAGTATCCACTAGTCTGCTTCCAAAAATATCTTCCAGTTCGTAAAAAAATCCGCACATTTTAAGGAAGGTGGCTTAAATAAAAGTGCCAAAAGTTAAGAAGAAATATTGAAGTATTGAAATCTTACTTTTAATAGTATCCCTTAATAGTATATATTATTGTAATATAACTACTAAAAATGCAAACCTCAAAATCTCTTTTCGCCATTAGAAATTCAATAAGAGCCTTCTCCTCTGAAACTTTTCATTTTCTCGTGGGATTCCAGCGCACACGCTTCGCTTTGGGCTTAAAGTAAAATGTTTTATAAATATAGACATAAGTACTATATGTCTGATTTAAGCATTAGATCTTACCTGTTTATTTTCAATAAAGTCCATTGAAAATGAATAGAAAAAGATATAAGTAATCCAACAATCAACTTTGTGCAAAATATAAACTATTAACAAAAACAGCTGATTCAATACGACTCAAAAATAACATAGCTTTCACGGCTGTAAAGTTTTAGTACTTTTTTATATGGAAGGCAGCAACAATATTCTTAAGCTAGTGTAAAAATCTTAGGATATTATGATAGTATGACATAATAGCACATCTTGTGAATACCCTAAATGTAAATATTAAAAATAGTATATATATAAAATGTATTGAATATAACAAATTATTATAATTACATTATGTTGTATAATAAATAAGTAAATAAATAATAAATACACATATTCAAAACAAGCAAAGGCATGTACACAGCCACACATACACAGGCAGAGAAAACAAAACACATGAACGGCGAAACAGAATACAGCGAGATAATACATAAGGCAACTCGCTGGCATAAGAAAATCAGTCTGGGTGCACGCGCGGCTGCGTGCACATGTCGAGACTAGCTAGTGAAAGTGTTTCCACCTTTCAAATGTAGTTAGAAGTCATACAAACGTGTTTCCACCGTTCAGCTAGTAGTTATAGGAACGTGTTCCCACCGTTCAGTTAGAAGCTATAGGAACGTGTCTCCACCGTTCAGCACAGAAGTATTATTGAACTAATACAGGGTCCGCCAAATAACTTTTTTTTTTTAAAATTGTATTAAAAAAAACTACTAGATATTTTCTTAAATTTCTTTTTTATTTGAAAGTACAATCCTTCCGGTTAATAATGGAAAATAATTCCATTCAAATGACTGCCTCGATTGGCCATGCAGTAGCCTACACGATCGGTCCAATTTTTAAGCACATTATCGATTGTGTGCAGCTGTATTTCACAAATGGCTTCACGAATATTGTCCTTTAAAGCGTCAATTGTCTCTGGCTTGTCGGCGTAACACTTATATTTGAGGGCACCCCACAAATAATAGTCCAACGGTGTCAAATCGCAGCTCCGAGGTGACCAAACGACATCAGCTCTGCGGCTGATAATGCGATCTTCAAAAACAGGGCGCAAAACATCGAGTGTAGCTTCGGCTGTGTGGCACGTAGCGCCGTCCTGTTGAAACCAAATGTTGCCAATATCCTCTTCTTCAATTTTTGTGAGCGAAAATTCGTTCAACATGGCCCGATAACGATCGCCATTGACTGTAATGGCCACTCCTTGCTCATTTTCGAAGAAAAATGGCCCAATTATGCCTCTGGACCAAAATCCGCACCAAACAGTGACTCGTTTTGGGTGCAGCGGCTTTTCAATGTATGCGTGCGGGTTTTCTGTGCCCCAAATGCGACAATTTTGCTTGTTTACATACCCGCCAAGATCAAAATGAGCTTCATCTGAAAAGATGATTTTTTTGGCAAAATCGGCATCTTCTGTAAGTCGATCGCAGGCCCACTTCTCAGCGTTGTTCAAGCGTATGCACAACCATATTCGTTCAGCGGAAGGATAAAACTAATTATCTGTCAAATCAGACATGAGCTAAGTGTTACCATTCACGAAATAAGCACTAGTTGAAAAAAAAACGTTAGATGACGGACCCTGTTTAAGAAAATACTAATGAAAATAACAATAAAAACAGATTTTTATTATAGTTGAAAACTAAAAACTCCGGCTTTCTGATTTAAATATTGGAATCGTTAGAATATAAATTGTTTTGTAAGAACCCTTGGTTTACTCACTGAGCTCACCTCAGCAAACTAGTAACGGACGAAAAAGGGTTCGCTACAAATGGCACCCGAGCAGGGACTTTAAAAAAAAAGCCACAAAGAAAAACACGAAAGTCAGAGAACAAATCTAAAATCAGAGAACAAAGCTACAATCAGAGAGCTACGATAAAGTAAGAGGAAACATCAGCGAAAAACAACACACGAGAAAAATGGTCAATTCATGCTGGGTGTACTTTTTAAGGAAAGACGAGCTGCAAGGCTACGCAGAAGAATTTGGGTTTGACAGTATAGGAACAATGCTAGAAGCAAGGAAGAATTTTGCGACCTTCATCGCAGATAAAGGGCAGAAACCGGAGCTGCAACCACGCCTTGCAGAACTAGAGGCAAAACACGAGAGGACACCATCACCGGCAAGAAATTTCGAGATACCAAAAATAAATGTGCCGGTAACACACACAGGCTGTCAACAAGATTTCAACCCTCCGACAATGTCATACGAGAAGCCAAGAGCCGCGCACGCTGGATATACAGGATACGTAGAACACGCAGGAGCGCATCAAATACCATATTCCACGGTAATAGACCAGGTCAGGAAGTGGTCTTTTAAATATGATGGTGAAAAGGCACCACTGGTATTTATTGAAAGAGTAGAGGAGCTAGCCGAAGTATACGGGTTAAACAAGGACCTCTTCAACTTCTAAAAGATAACGCGCTGAAATGGTTCCGCAACAACAATCGGCAGTGGCAGGAATGGAATGCATATAAGAAGGATTTCCTACGGTTCTTCCTGCCACTTAAATATTTTGAGCATCTGGAAGGTGAGATGACATGCAAATTTCTCCGAGCAAGGCAAGCTAGAGCGCATACATCGAAACAGTCTAAACGACTAGCAGCTCTATATAAAGAGAAAAGACTTCGAGAATCTTGAGGGGCTGATGAGCCTCGCCGAAGACTTCGAAAGCCTGCGGAAAGAACCTCCACCGACCAGACCAGCCATACCACGAGAGCGAGAAGAGCATCACCGCAGAAATATACAAGAAACCGAGTACCCAATTAACCCACGGACGGCATGTTGACGTTGTGGCCAGGATGGACACTCGTTCCAGGCGAGTACAAATGGATACCCAGAACCAGCGTCCTCGCAACTAAACAACATCACGCAAAACGGGAACCACTTGGTCGCTATAGTCACAATAGGCAACCACACGATTAAGGCGACGATCGACACTGGGGCAACACGGAGTTTCATCAGCAGATCACTGGCAGGTAAAATAAATTTAAAAAAAATTTATTTTAGTTTTAGTTAATTTAAAAAGTTTTAATTAATTTAAAAAAAAACAGTAAATCAGCGAAATGTGCTGAAATTTCAAGATACATTTTTTATATGTATAGTTTTGGTTATTAAAAGGACTACAAACTCCACCTGAATTTTTTTTTTCGTTTGTCTGTAATACCCTACAATATTCATTTTACTTATTTACATCACTACAAATTTAAACAACTTAAATCAATACATTTTTCTTAGTAGACATATTTTCTCATTTGATAACATTTTCTAGAAAATCTTCCTTATTTTTAAAAAAATTAAAATGAATCCTCAAAAAAAAAAAACTACTTCTGGGTATTCTAACTAGTTTATTTATAAATTGACATAGAAATATATATCACGCATTCCGTAAAAAGTAAACTGCAAATCGAAAAAATCAACTTTATGCAAACTAAAAATGTTTTGTACCGTACTTCAGCACATACTAAGTGCAGTAAGAAATAAAAGAAAATACGGTTTTTCTATTATTTTAGTGTGTGAATTAAAGCATAGTAAACGCATTTTTAGTAAGCGAATTTTTTTTTATTTTTTGTGGTGAAATATCAATACGTAATATAAAACTTAAGTAACAGTAATTAACAAATAGGTGTTTATATTGATATACGACATAAAATGTTAAACGGAAAGATTTTTTCCTCTGTACTCGACAAAAAAGAAATTTTTTAAATTGTGTAAAGCCTCCCTAAAACAAATCAAAAATAATACTTGCGAATGCAATTTTCATAGTTTATTAACTCACATAAGTGCAAGTTTTTTGGCTATTAGTGGTTGCGTACTGGGGACACTTTAATGAACTTTGATGAAATGTACAAGTGCGAAACTCTTTACAATGTAAATTCTTGCTTTTCATAGTAAAGTTTTCGAAAATATGAGCCACTAAGGCCGCAAAAAATATGAAAGTGTTTTACATCGACAAAAAAGAAATAGAGGACTCGAAAAAAATTTTAAACTGAATGGGCAAAAATTTAAAAGATGCCGAATATACGAGATCACATAATTTTGAGGCAACAAAATAAAATTATCTACAATCATGGAATAGTAAAGGTCCCAACAAGACACAATTAATAACATTTTAATTTTATTGACACGTATTGTTAACTTTTTTAAGTGTCCACCGTACGCAACCATTGGGGACACCATACGCAGCCGACCGAAGTTTAAGTTTTTATAATTTTTGCTTAAAACTTTCAATTAAAAACAAAATATTGAATTCTATACTGTTTACACTTTTTATACATATAAAATGTATCTTGAAATTTCAACACATTTCGCTGATTTACTGTTTTTTTAAATTAACTAAAATCGCAGTCTTTTTGGTGTCCTCCGAACGCATATATTTAGAATATTGTTTTAATAAATTGTTTAAACCAAGTTTAAATTTAAAGATAGACATATACTGAACCAAACTGGATGCAAGAAAAAATATTTGAATTCGTTTTATCATTAAAAAGCACCAAAATGTACCTACATTTAAGTACTGAAAAATGTCCCCGTACGAAACACGAAATGAGTGATATATTTATAATTATTTTAAAATTTTTCAAAATTGTATCACACTTACCTAGACATATAGTTGGAATTGAACCACTTTTTAGGCGTGAACCTCCAATGCAAGAAGAATCAAAATGACGGTTGCATACTCTTGATTTTGAATTGATCAATATGCCAGAAACAGGCACTTTGAGCATTTTTAATAAACAGTTAAATTTCAACAGCTATAATTTTTTTTTGAATTGTCGCTTTTTTTTGGAAAAATTGCCATAACCGCCTGTGATGTTGTTTTTTAAAATTTTGCGTTTTTGGATTTTTAAAATGCTCAAACTCGAAATTTTCAAAACGTTACACTTCCAGGAAAAACTTTCAAAACGACCAGGTTATCCAACGTAATCTCATCCTTTTTTGTGTCAATATTAGTCATAGTTTTAGAAAGTATTTGCATTGAATTTTATTGAAATACTGACTAATTTGAATTTTTGCGATTTTTATAAAATACTAGCTGAACCCGGTGTGCTTCGCTACCCCCCTCGTACCAGGATTGCATTTCAAAATTGTGGCAATACCAAAATCACTTTTCACGCCATTGAATTTTCGAAATAAGTCCACCCCAGCGCCACCTACCGTGTCCATTTATACACAAATTATTTTCTTATGATTAAACAAACATACATTCTGAATTTCAGTTAAATTGGTCCATAAATTCAAATTTTCGATATAAGTCCACCCCAGCGCCACCTATCGGGTCCATTTATACACAAATTATTTTCTTATGATTAAACAAACATACATTCTGAATTTCAGTTAAATTGGTCCATAAATTCAAATTTTCGATATAAGTCCACCCCAGCGCCACCTATCGGGTCCATTTATACACAAATTATTTTCTTATGATTAAAACAAAAATACATTCTGAATTTCAGTTAAATTGGTCCATAAATTCAAATTTTCGATATAAGTCCACCCCAACGCCACCTATCGGACTTTCCCGGAGGGTTTTTCCAAAATTTTCCTTCGTAAAAACCTTCTCCTGGCAATTATAAACAACTGAAAAAAAATTTTAGACAAATCGGCCCAGCCATTCTCAATTGATGTTTTACTATACATTTTTTACACCATTTTTATATATTTAGATAACGTAAAAATTCTCAAAATCAAAATTTACAAAATGTTGCACTTTCAGTAAAAAATGTCATAATGATCTAGTAACTATTGTAACTATTTTAAGTTTTGTCTCAGAAATTATTTTAACAACATTTTTATTATCATTTTCGAAAATGCTGATTTTTAAAAGTTTGTTACTTGACGTTACTTTATGTCTATTTTTATGTTGCTTTATTTATAATTTTTTTACAAACATAAAGACAAATCTTGTAAAGCGCAACAGTATATAGAAAAAGTTATGTAAAACAAAATGTATTAATTTTCCATTTAGACAAGATATCTTCATTTCACATAATTTTTTAACACATTTTTCTAACTGTGATGAAATTTCCTGAAATCAATATTGTAAAAAAAAACCATGAAGTTTTCTTTTAATGGACTTTTTCGCAATCCTTTAAAATGTAATATATACAGATAAATAATTTTCTGAACTGTCCAGAGATGGATAAACATATAAGTGATGAAAAAAAAGATATGAGATGAACAATTAGATAAGCCTGAATAAAATACACAAATGTAAATACATACATATGTATTAAAATTTTAATTAAAAATTATAAATATGTATGTTTAACAGAAATCAAACAAAAAATAGTGTGTCGAATAACTTTATTCGATTCGATTATATGTAACCAAAAAAAAAAATGGCTTTGTATATATGTAATAATGCGGTAAGGACTTTAAAAGTTAATTTTTTAAAATTGTTGAAATATATTTTTTGTATTGAAAATTATTTGAAAAAAATTTTCAAATACATAGATATTTAGAATTCTTCACAATAATTATTATCACATATTTTTCATATCAAATCTAATTAAAAGAAGGGAAATATTTGTTTTTTTTTGCATAAATGCAAAATATTTTCAAAAATTTAATTGATCATGAAAATGTGATATTTGCTTGGTGTTCTATTTATTCAGCTAAAAACAAAACAAAACAATATCGGCTAAGTTAGAAATATTCTTATAATATGGTTGACAACAAGAACAACAACAGCAACGTTCAGCTGAGGATAAAACGAAACCAATTCGGCATAGAAAAGGAAACATGCAAATAAATGCGGTAAAAACAGTGACAATTAGATTTTTTGCATTTTCATTTATAATAGTCAATTCGGGTACTCAATAGTTTCCAATTGCCATATGAT
This sequence comes from Dichetophora obliterata, assembly GCA_963920525.1. NCBI lineage: Eukaryota > Metazoa > Arthropoda > Insecta > Diptera > Sciomyzidae > Dichetophora > Dichetophora obliterata. Next base: position 154,579,749 of record OY986437.1, on the reverse strand, counting down.
ATCTGTGCATTTGTTTTGTTTTCGTTGTTGCTTGACTTTGGTGGTGTTTTCATTCCTCTCCTCCGGCCGCTCATCCTCGCCACATGTCTTCATTAGCAAACCAGTTGCGAGTGTACTACCAAATTCTCTCAGCACGATTTGTTTTCGGTCGACTCATTTCATTGGCTTTCAGCTCTGCTCTCAATATCGCCGCCATATTTCTTCGCACGGGCTGCACCTCAATGGTCATTATTTTTCGCCTTATTCAACTAATTCGCCTTTGAAATCTCTTTACTATTATTTATTCTCCTTGTATTGTGCTACAAGGCAAAACATGAGTTTTGACTAGTATTTTTTATTTGCATATATATATACCTTTACATTTTCCGGTTATTGTTTCCCTTCGACCAGATGTGGCCGGGTCAAAGTGTAAAAGATACCCTCCCTGGCACTACTGAGCTAGCAAATCCGGCAGCCACATCTGGTACGATACCCAGGGTCATAGTACGATACCCAACACATCACGAGTTCATGATTCAATCATATAGGTTATGCAGCCATTTGACGTTTACTCACAAGAATGAACTTAGATACCCTAATAATGCAAGGAGAGCAAAAGAGCAAATTTTTTATATCACAATAAGCACTAGGTTGCATGAATATGAAATTTTTTCATTGTACGAAATATCCAAAGGTACATTTGACTACTACGTTTTATAATACATTTTGTATAACTTAATTGTTTTGACTCCAAGTTATATTACGAGTTTTAAGAAATATAATTGCCCCGTTCTTGTTATAAAACAGTACAAAAAGAATAAAAGTAATATGTGCACTACTCAGTACACAGAAAATTAATAGTCCTTGCATAAGAATATTTCCAAAACTTTAAGCTTTGAATTAAAGAATGTACTGAAAACATGGTTTTCATTATAAAATTTATGCAATCCAAAATTTTTGTAGTTCTTTGTTACAAAAGTTGTTATTTAAATAGAAATTAAATTAAATTAAGACTTAATTCTTCATATATATAGTTTTAATATAAAAACACTAAAACTAATCTATTATTAGTCATATTTACACAGCGAAAAGGATTCCTTACTTAAATCTCGCTAATAAAAATTAAACTTTCCTGTCATAAACGCTTTTTTTTATTTTTTTTTTAATTGATTATTGTTGTAAAACTATTCAAAACTATGTAAAAAATCAATCAAATTCGCTTATAATTGAGATTCTACAGTGTTAAAAGCCCGGTGCGCCAGAGTACGTTTAACTAACCAGGGTAACTTTAAACGCGTTTTTGTTGAAACATAGTTTTTTTAAACGGGCCACATAATCTGTTTGTAATGTAATTCTACACAACTTTTACCAAAATTAGCGTTTTTGCAAAATTTGTCTAGTATTGTTAAAAATATCATAAATTTTACTACTTTTTCGTCACTCCATAATTTTTTTAATTTTCTTTCCATTTTGGTAAAGATGTGCATACAAAAGTCTATTTTCAAGTGCATTTTTTGTTTGTTTAAAAACGATTTTGAGCTGCGCTACGATGTGGGTCGATTTTTACCATTTTTTAAGCACACAAACTTCAGCCATCTTCATATATACAGAATATATGTTAGAAAATTTTGTTACTTAAACTGATGATGTAAAATTAACACGCAAATAAAGTTTTTCGAATATATATAATACTTTTTTAAAAAACATCTTCCAAAATTACCTTAATTTTAATCGATTTTGCTTGCAATCTCCGTTAGGTGTAATGAAAAAAAGAAGTCTTTAAAAAAAAGAAGAACTACTTTTTGAAATGATACTTTTTTTTTGAGAAGACTACACAACCCCGTTTGTCATTAATTTCAGAAAGAGAATATGTGTTTGTTTACATAAAATAAGGATATGTCAAATATATACTTAACCTTATTCTGATTGAATCATGCACGAGTTCAAATCTCACGCGTAGACCACGTCAAGTTGAATCTTAATATATAGTTATTAATATAAAGTGATTAATAAGTATTTTTGGATATTACTTCAATTTTAGGGAATTCATCGAAGTACGGTTTTAAAATTTAAGAGATATCTATTAAAATTCCTATTTAATTCTTAAAATTATTGGTATTGAGATTTTATTAACATTAACTTTTTTAGCATGCTTACACTTTGGAGTTTCATTTTGAACAAAACGAGTACTTTACTGATACAGTTTTGACGAAACAGTATTTTCTTAAAGCAAATATTGATGATGAATACCCATTTGGTTTTGAAGGCCCTGAAATATACAAATGCAGGGTAAAACCTTATATATTTTTTAAGATTGTAATAAAACCCTGCTAGACAGCAGTAACAAGTTTACATACACAACTAAACAAAAATTGGTGTTCACCAATACACTCTTATGTTGTCATTTCATGGAAAACAAGAAAAGTTATATGTGTTTGTATTTCTAGCTCTTTTGCGGGCAAAAAATAAACTCAACAAGAAAAAAAAACATGCAACACAAAGCGGTTCAATCAAATGGAAGTTTTTGAAAATTTATTAAAAATAGTGCGTACGAAATTTAATAATTTTTCTTTTCAGATTAAGAAATTGAATAGATATTGATGAATACTTGGGACAAATTGTTTGAAAAAACAAGCAACTGCGAAAATGTGCTTTAGATGTTATGTGCTGTTCATGCTGAATTATTTTTTTATAATTGTTTGCTGGTTAAAATTTTATAATCAATGCTAAATCTATCCGGAAGGTAAATATTTTATTAAAAAATAATTGCAAAAACTTTAATCAATTGTGTTTATAATTTGTCATATAAGAGGCCAGAGCTCTAACCTGATGGCTAGGGGGTGGGTTAGACACAACGGCATAGGGAGAGGGGAGGATAGTGCACAACTGAATTTATAATTGGTGTGAGCAGTTTAGCTATATATTTTTCTCATTGTAAAAACATGTGTGGCTGAAAGGGATGCCAGATCACACGGAAGAAAATCAGAGATGCAAACCTTGTGACATTTTGATCACCGCTTGAGCAATGGTCACAAGTTTTGTATGAAAAATTTTATATGGACGTAACGCAAAACGTGTGACCGCTCGTGTTATATACGCCGTATGTAACAGTTACTGTTCTAGCTGGGAAAGCTTGTATATTTTAGGGCTGCAATATAAATTGGGAGAAAAAGATGAATTTGACAATAAAAACAATTCGTAAAAAGCAGAAGCATAAAGAACGAGGAGAAGTGCGAAATATTGTAAAACACGTTCCAAACGATTCCTTTTTTAATTTCTTTAACCCTCCTGAAGTCCCTGACGATAAAAATGATATTGATGAAGAATCACAAGCGGTAAAGATTTCGTTTAAATTATGAATAAAAATTATTTAAATCTAATTTTAGATTCTAGCAACTGATTTTGAAATTGGTCACTTTTTGCGAGCAAGAATTGTTCCAAAAGCTATATTGTATTTTACAGGTGACATTGTTTATGATGATGATGATGATGATGATGAGTTCGATGGTGAAGAAGAAGAAGACGCAGATGAAGAAGACGAATCAGACGATGAAAATCGTAAATCATGCGCTATGAAAAAAAAGAACAACCCAAATGAAAGTCAAAATCAGTGAAATGTATATGATTTGCAAAAATTTGTTTGCTTAATTTGAAAATGATTAAATGAAAGTGAATCTAGGAAGACTGCATTTTCTTTACTTGTTTCTTCAAATTATTTAGATTCGACGAATATTCGTCAACAAGCTTGAGTCAGCTTAAAGCGTTCAAGTTTTCGGATTGGAGGGAAAAGTTCGACAACACCAAAACCTCTAGGAGTTGTCTAATTGCCATAAGCAAGCTAACTTCTTTAATGACTACATTCGGCGCTTCAAGTTTTGTGCTCACAGTGTTTTGGGTCGCTGATCACAAATCTGAATTAGAAAATATGAAATTAAAAATGGCGGTTATAAGAAAGCTAACTGCTTTAACTACATTCGACACTTCAAATTTGGTACTCTATAAGTGTTTTGTAAACCTCTGCGAGTGCGCTTGAAATGCATTTCAGAACACTGGCTTGTGAAGCAAGCGTTGGCTATGTTTTTCTATCATTAATTAAAACAAACTTAACACTTCAGAGAGCACTCGTCGCGTGAGCAGAACAAAAACAAACGAAAACCGAAGCAATGTTATGCTTAAGTCGACAGAGAAGAGCGCATTAGAATAAAATTACTGGAAAGTTATGTGATCAATAGCAGAACGCTTGGAGTTATGATGTGTTGTTTAGGTTTCATAGTTTCTGCATTTCCTTGTGAAATAAAAATCATGCAAAACGCCACAAAATGGGATTTTCTTATTATTTATTGAAATTATAATAAAATACTTTTTAATTTACTATGAAAACTAATTTATTTCTTTTCATTTTTCGTAATATTTAATTCAAGAAAAGTTATTAAAGAATTAAAAATAAATATATTTTTTAATTAACAACAAAAAAATTAATTTAATTTTATTGTGTTGTTTATGAGGATATTTTCTTGTTGTTTTTACTATTAGTGGTGATTTTGTTGATTATTGTTTCTTGGATTCTTATGATGCTGGATTGTTGTTTTTGCTGTTGATGATTAATATGTAAATATTATTACTAGTCATGATATAATTATTTTTGTTGTTACCGTTGTTGTTTATGGTAGCATTGGTGTTGGTGTTGTTGTTGGTCTATTGCGATGATAAATATGTTTTTCATTGTTATTATTTTGTGGTAGATCTTAGTAAAACTGAATGATCTACTAGAAAAACGTGACTTCGGGGGGTATTTTTTCAATAGTTTCAAATCGAATTTTTTAGAAATGTAATGTAATTGAAAAATAACGCCAGTATTTGATGCCAGGGCCGTAGTCAAAATTTACTCGTGGGGAGTTTTGATGAAATTTTTTTTTCAAAATTAAAATTTAGGTACTATTATTTGTTTCATTTCCATTTTACGTTAAGTGTTTTATTTATATTTTATATGTATGTTAAAAGTTATATATGTACCCCTCTTCAAATTAGCCCCAGTCTATTTTATAACGATTCCCAAAATATTTTAGCTGTTACGAGAATCGTCAGTGAGCTAAGCCATATTGTAAAAACCTCAAAAAATCATGTTTTTCATAAATATAGTGGCTGGTGTAATAACTATAAAAAACTAAACTGTCAAACATAAATGTTTTGCAATAGAATTAAAGATAATGCTGTTTTTGGAGCATTCACTGAATTTTTTATAAGTTAGTTTCACTAAAATTCCGATAACTTCATTATTTTTAATGCGATCCTTACTTCCAAGATATCGATAGAAAGATTTTGAGTGCTTGCATTGATTCCTGGCCAGAATGGCTAACATTTATACATATTAAAGCTCAAATATTAATAATAAAATAAACACCTACTAGAAAAATATTGTAAGAAAATAAAAAGTAATGCATTTATTTAAATTTTTAAAGTTTTTGTATGAAAATAAAATAAAAAATATCAAAAATATGCATGAAAAACAGCATTATCTTTAATCCAATTACAAAATTACACCTGCAACTATTACACCAGCCAATATATTTATGAAAAACATGACTTTTGGAGGTTTTTGCAAAAATTTTAAAAGCGAAAATATTTTGGGAATCGTTATAAAATGGGCTACGGTTAATTTTTAGAGGGGTACAAATGGAACTTCCGCCCCCATACAAGTCGAGGCATCTTAATATACGTATATAATATATAAAAAACTTAAATTAAAAATTAAATGAAACAAATAATTGTCCCTATATTTTAATTTTAAAAAAAATTTCACCAAAATCCCCTCCCATGGGTAAATCCTAACTACGGCTCTGGCATAAAAAAAATAAAAAAATAAACTAGCCATTTCAGCCCTTTGGAAGGATTTGACCTAGCTTCTATTGATCAATTGTATTGTGCGTGTTGTTAAATGTTTGATCACAAATGACCGAGAACTGGACCTACGTGCTTAATGCCGACTCCGAACGGCTTATGTTCTCAAGAAGCTTTACATGGCAAATTTTACTCTCTGAGGTTTGCCATTGTCTGCAGAGAGGTGACGACCGAACAGAAAAATTAATTCAATTGAAAAAACTTTCTGTCTGAGCAGGAATTGAACCCGGGCTACCGCAGTTCTTTAGCTTAGGAGCCACGCACTCTACCCACTAGGCTACGGCGCCACTGGCATAAAATACTGGCGTTATTTTTCAAGTACCTTAAATATTTCTAAAAAATTCGATTTAAAATGATTGAAAAAATACCCTCCGAAATCACATAAAATAATTCTTAAATTTGCAAAATATCACGATTTGAACAAAAAAATCGAAAATATGCGCCTATAATATGCACTTAAAACTCTAAAATATGCGCTAAAAAAGGTAAAATATACAATTGCAAATATATTTCTTATATTTTATTATCGGTTAAAAAATAAATATTGCATTTAATAAAAAAAACTCATTTTTAAATACATATAAAATTAATTTATCAAAAACAACAAAAATAAAGTGAACTTAAAAGTACCTAATAATTTTAATTTATCTTTTTCCAAAATATGTCGTATTAAATTTAAATGGTTGCAAATCAAAAAAAGCAAAACATGCAAAAACCCCATGCATTTATTGTATAAAAAATATACGCAATAAATAAGCAAAATAAGCATTTTTTGTAAAATATACAAAATCATACATTTAATGCAGAATATTTAAAAATATGCACTTACTTTTGAAATTTAGAAGGAATTTTTATGATTCGCAAAGATAACTTCACCATTTGCGCTTGAATATGCCTAGTGAAAACTTGCATTCGCATGAAATTCCTAGCCGTTAATCACTTTTCCAATGTTCTGCTGCGATAGGTGTGATTGATGCTTTTCTCGTTGGTATCAATTATTTTTTTTTATAAAACGAATAACATCGTGTTCTGGTAAAGCAAGCGGCGAACAAGTTCTGCTTTGAAGCCGATGAGTTGTAGTGTAGTTACATACGTACACACATTACAAGACAAACAAACACCAAAAAAGGGATCTTCACTTTAATTGTCTAACATATGACAACAATAAACATATCAACATAATGTTGACAAAATTTCCAAATTTAACTTAATAAAAAAAAACCTCAAAGTAAACACAACTTATTGCAGCTCGAATTCTTATGAAGCGCATTTAGCACCCCTTTACGCTTGTGCCGCTAGATACCGCACAAGCTGAAATACGACAGCTACAGTGGGAGTCGTGTTACAAGTGCTGTAACGGAAGCGAAGTTTGCCGGGCACCGTATGACGTTAAAATTCCAAAATAAATTTTAGATTTCAAAATTTGTAAAATTTTGTTGTTGTGGAGCGGTGCTACCATCTCTCCGAGAGGGCGGCCCTGTGCATTTAGCTTGAGGGCGCCTTATTACAGCGCCCCTGGTTCTCGATGACCAGTATTTATAAGGCCGCTCACTCACAGAGGTGGTACCATCGCCCCGGTCCAGTGACCCGCGGACACTAGGTTGGCCACGGCTGCACGTGCTAGTTAGCCATTGCTAGCAGTTCGGTGAGATGTGGGGTGGGGTCTTGTGGCCGTCCACGTGTACCCTTGCCGTACAAATGATCACGTGCATACGCCATCGGCACGTCGGTGATTCCAAAACAAAAATACAAAAAAAAATTTGCTGAAACGAGAAAATATTAATCAGAAAAAAATAATTAAATACCCTCCCTTCCGTGAGGGTTCAGGGGCTAAATATATAGAAAACCCTCCCAATAGCAAACTCTTCTTCTCCCTCGACCAAATAAAAAGGATTTAACTTGAAATACTCATATTACAATGTTTTATTTAAGTATGGTAAAAAAATACGTATTAAAGTAGGTTTAAATTTTTCTCAGTGCATGACTGTCATTATAAAAAATGTTAAATATTAAAGTAAGTTAATTTTTCTCAGTGCATGACTGTCATTATAAAAAAAAATAGGTAAGTATTAAAGTATGTTATTTTTTTTTTCTTTGTTGTGATTAAATTTTTAGCTTATATTTTAGTCCTAAGTTTATTCATATAATTTTTGTTGAGTGTTTCGTTACATTAGTTTTATTTTATATTAGTTGTAGTTTAGTGTAATTTTTGTTCTAGGTCTATTGCGATTTAATTTGAGTTTATATTAGTTTTGTTTTGATTTGAATTTAGTTAGTATTAGTGTTAATTTAATTTGATTTAATTTGAACTTAGTTTAGCTCGATTTAGTTTTAGCTGGTATTAGTTTTAATTTGAATTTCATTTGTATTTATTTCCGATTAGTTTAAGTTGGTTTGATTTTTAATTTAGTTTCCGATTATATTTAGTTTATTTTTAGCACCGCATATGAGGAAATTCTAATTCTAGATTGAGTGAGTTATATTAGGTTTATTTTTGTTAGGTTTTAGGTTAAATGAGTTTTTGACCAATTTGTATTTAATTTACTGTTAGCTTAATTTGTTTTTTTTTTTTTTTTTTTTTTGCCAACAATACTTTAACTTATGTTTAGCTCAATTTAAATTCAGATTATCTCAATTTTAGACCAATTTCTATTTAATTTAGTTGTAGCTTAATTTGGTTTTTGCTCAACAATACTTTAACTTATGTTTAGCTCAATTTGAATTCAGATTATCTTAATTTTAGACCAATTTCTATTTAATTTAGTTTTTGCTGACCACTAATTTAACTTATGTTACGTTTAGATCAATTTGAATGCAGATTATTTTAGTCTTAGACCAATTTGTATTTAAGTTAATTTTAGCTTTAAAATCTCGTAAATTCGGTCAATTTAATATTAACGTACGGTGGGACCTTAAAAGGTCCAATACGCCCTAAGGCTAAGTAATTATCAAAACGCAAAACTATATATATGAATTAATTTCAAGCCCGTCTTTATGAGTGCAACAGAAATGACAAGTGCGCTCTTTACAAATTTTCTTTCCCTTCGTTTTTTTTTTCTTTTTCACCCTAAAAATCTGGTACTTTCCGAAATACAATTTTAAGAAAGCGCACTTGTCATTTCTAGTGCGCTCATTGGGATTAAATGGTAGCCATGATATAAGATAACAAAACCAAAAACCTGGTGTCCCCTTAGTCGTGTGTAGCGGTGGTCGTAGCTGGTCGTTGTTGTCATTGAGCCTGCTGGTAGCTGGTGTTGGCGTTGTCTCGCAATTTTGGACATAGCACCCGCATTGATGACGTTGATGACGTTGTCGACGTTGATGACGTTGTTGACGTTGATGACGTTGTCGACGTTGATGACGTTGTCGACGTCTATGCTAGCTGCATTCCGTGGAGCACTAGCTAGTTTCTGGATGTGTGGCTGTGGACCTTGCGCTAGGGTACTGGCTATGTATGGAGCGCTAGCTTTTCTTCTGGATGTGTGTGGCTGTGGGCCGTGTGCTAGGGCACTGGCTACGTATGGAGTGCTAGTTAATTTGCGCAGCCTGGTGTGCCGCTAGTGTAGGGAGCGCTAGCCAGTTTGACGCCAGCTAGTGAAGCGTTCGCTAACAGAGCGTTAGCTACTTTGCGCAGCCTGGTGTGCCGATATGTGGAGCGCTAGTTTGTTAGCCGTAGCAGTGATTGCACTGCGCTGTCGCTGCTGGCACACGTAGTGCTAGTGGCTGGTGGTAGTGCTGTTGCCAAAAAAAAAAAATGAAGCCTAAGTTGCGTACAGCATAGGCGATAAGCTGTTAGGGAAGACCATTAGTATACTTAAATATTTTATTAACAACATATTTGCTTACCAAGAACAAAACATGCAGGCCGCACCCCAGTCGAAGTAAAAGAAAAGAACAATGGCCGGAAATTTGCCAGCCATCGCTCTTTTCGCCATTTCACAACGACCGTTTTCACTATGCAAGGCGTAGTACAACTTGCTAGCGAACTACGACACGCTGTGTGACACAATGGTTGAGACACAACTGGCAAAAGACACCATGGCAGAATCTTAAAAGCAATTAACTCGGGTTGGCAAAAGATGTCAACTGGCAAATTTAAAAGTGTGTCAGCTGTCAAGCTTGAAAACTTGTCAGCTGTCACAATTGAGAATATGTCAGCTGTCACAATTGCAAATATGTCAGCTGTCACAATTGAAAATATGTCAGCTGTCACAATTGCAAATATGTCAGCTGTCACAATTGAAAATATGTCAGCTGTCACATTCGTAAATATCACGGTCAAATAACACTTTGCCGCCTTTACGAGTTAGGGTCGTTCACGATGCTGCGCATTTGATAATACCTTGGGTATTTTGAAACAAATACAAGGCAGTATCAAAGGTGTGTTCACGATACGTGGTATGGATTGAAAATGTTGTACCAAGATTTGATAACAAATACACCACATCGTGAACAACCCCAAGAACGCAAAAAGTGAGATTTGGTGCCGTTACAGTGCATTGCACAGAAAAACACAAAGCAACAACAATAGGCTAAAAGTTGAACAAGCGCCGATGACACTTTAAAGTCAAGGCTAAGAATTCGAACGAACCAATAAATGGTGTTTAAAAAATTAATTAGTGGGGAAAATTTGGAAAGGTTAATAAACTGAAAGTGATTGGTCAATTATTGATTTTTCAAAGTAAATCTAAAAAACATTGGAATTAAAGGAGGAGTCTTGGAAATAGTGGTAAAATTAGTGTAAGAAAAATACTTGTCAAAATAGTTTATAAGCCATTACTTTTGAAAATAAAATTTAGATTTCAACTAAGACTAATTCTGAGCTTATCAGCTCTTGTTATTAATTAAAGTCTCAAACTCAGCTCTTTAGCTGAAAGATAAGCGCGGCTCTCTAGCCATATTATCTTGAGCGTTGGTGAGCTCTAAAACCACCAAAGTAGCTTTTCAATTAGGCATCGAAAAGTTTCTTCGAATAAAGATAGAATTCTCTAATATAAAAGCACCACATGGCGATCCTGCTACTACTGACCAGGAATTTTCTAAAATAATATGACAACACTCGAAAAAATCAATACCATTTTCTCTAAGTGGGAAAACTATAGGGTGAATTGGAATATAATCCAGAAAAAGCTTATACAGAAGAATGCCAACCTGGAAATATTGTAAAACACGTTAATACGTCCCAACTAGTTTGAGCATCGCCGGTCCAAAACCAAAAAAGGACACAAATGACTACACCAGAAATCAAGAAACCTCCATCAATACCAACAAGAATACCACGATCAGGAAAGGTCGTGAAAGCCAAAAAAAGAGTTATTCAATATAATAAGAATAACAACTGAGAAGAAATTAAGATTAGAATTATTAACAAAAGTAAGAAGTGAACAAGCAATCTATAAAAAAAAAATCAAAAACTGATATGTAAAATTTTTCATATATTCATTGAAATAAAAAATAAATTTTTTCTATGATTCCTAACATAACTTATTTATATAAAGAATTATGTGTTAATATGGAAGAAGTAATACTATTGTCTTTTATAATACATAAATAAATATTGGAAAAAATATATAAGAAAATATAATATCAGAGCCTATATAATATATATAGGTAATGAATAAATTTTTTTATTAAGCAAAAACATTTTTAAAATCATGAACAAATTAACAGTATGCAAATACCAAGGCTGTTATGGTATACTGTTTAATAAACATTGTACAGCATGTACATACAAAATTATTGACATAGTGAAAATCATATATTTTTCAATCGAAAAGAACAATTTTAAAGATTTAATTTTGTAGAAAATAGTTTATGGAGTTGTTCCAATTATTAAATAAAGATAGAGTCAACTATTTACAGATTTATTAAATTAATATTAAATATACACATTCAGAAATAGACTTAACTAAAATGAACATTTGCAGGTTTGGCGAGAAGCGCTGAATTTAATACGCGTGCGTTGTTGTTAAGCTTTACGAACTCACTGACTCTTCTTTTCTCTTTCTTGTTGCAATTACGAGAATGATGTTATTTGCTTGTTCTTTGTGCGAAGTGTTTTAAGGGTTGTTTTGGACTGCGCATGTGCGAGTAAATTATGCGTTAGGATTTAAAATTTACAGCGTTCGCCACAATACTCCCCCGCCAGATTTTAGGTTACAAAAATCGAACAGGAAAACGAACTGATCTTCCACTGCGTGTTTTCAAAGGAGCTGGTGAAACAATTGGTTGTGTAAATGTATTTGACAATGGTGATTCCGATGACTGAGGATTAACAAGGACTGGTAACGTTGCTGAATTTGCGGTTGGTACTTGCTGATTATTGAAAAACGACGGTGATGAGTAGTCGTCGATATTTGTATCAATATGCGCTGGTTTTAACCTGTCTACAGAAATCTTATTGTCCTTCCCAGAAATTCGAACTGTGAAGTATTTGTCATTTCGATGTTTAATTTCGAACGGCCCATCATAGGGCGGTTGTAGAGATGGTTTGACTGAGTCATTGCGTACAAAAACATAACTGGCATCTTTTAATTCCGGACAAGTGTAAAAACTGCCTCGGTCGTGATTAGCGGCTGCGGTAGGACGAAGTTGACGCATTAGAGAACAAAATTCTTTCGCGAATTCGCTCTGTGGGATGATTTGCTGGCTCTTTGAAAAAAATTCACCAGGCAAGCGCAAATTCATTCCGTAGACCAGTTGCGCAGGTGTTGAAGCGATGTCCGGCTTAAATGCTGATCTAAGCCCAAGGAGAATTATAGATAGTTTTTTTGACCACTCAAGTCGGTCGTTGCACATGAATGCCGCCTTTAAGGTTCGATGCCAACGTTCAATAATTCCATTGGATTGAGGATGGTACGGGGGTGTGCGGAGATGATTGACGCCAAGAATTTTTGTCAACTCTGCAAAAAGTGTTGACTCAAATTGTCGGCCAAGATCTGTTGTAATTCGGGCTGGTACCCCAAACCTTGAAATCCAGTTTTGAATTAAGGCTCTAGCTACGGTTTCGGCGGTGATATCCCTGATAGCTACAGCCTCCGGCCATCTAGTATAGCGATCAATAATTGTTAGGCAGTATCGATTGTCCTCAGAAGGAGGTAGAGGACCAATTAAATCTAAATTGATGTGTTCAAACCGTTGCGATGGAGTCTGGAATGAACCAAAGGGTGATTTAGTATGCCGACTTACCTTGGCCCGTTGACACTTCTGACAATTTTTAACAAATTTTGTTATGTCGCTGCTCATACATGGCCAAACATAGCGTTGCTTAATTAATGATGTTGTTGCACGAACGCCACCATGCGCGATCTCATGAAGTTTTTTGATAATTTTTGTTCTGCATGAAGATGGCACGAAAGGCCGCACTGTTGCACCAGATGTATCGCAGATAATCTGAACCGATGAGTTTGGCAAATTGATTTTTTTAAGCTGTAGTGACGTTGTGCTGCTATTAAGAAAATTTTGAAGCTCTTCACAAGAAGATTGTTTCTGCGCCAAGATTTCGAAGTCTATAACTTCTGAATTAATTTCATCAATCCGGGAGAGTGCGTCAGCTGTTGTGTTAGCTGCTCCAGGCAAGAAAACAATATTAGTAGAAAACTGGCCGATGAAATCCAGCTGCCGTATTTGACGAGGAGATGCTTTTCCTGTTTTTGTACAAATGCGAATGTAAGCGGCTTGTGGTCTGTGCAAATGGTTACCTCTCTGCCTTCGATCATGTGTCTGAAGTGCTTAACAGACAGATAAGCTGCAGTAAGCTCGCGGTCGTATGTGCTATACTTCCGTTGAGCATCAGAAAACTTTTTTGAGAAGAACCCAAGCGGCTGCATCTCACCATTGTCGAGTTGGTGGAGAACTGCTCCAGCTGCAGAGTCACTGGCGTCAGTACAAAGCGATAACTTAGCCATAGGTGAAGGATGCACGAGTAGGGTTGCGTTAGCAAGATCATTTTTGCACATTTCAAAAAGCTGTCTGGTGTGATCTGTCCAAGCTATAAGTGATGTGTCATTTTTTTTGTTCCCATTGATGAGTTGTTGTAGTGGATGTTGATGCTCAACGGCCGCTGGCAAAAAACGCCGATAAAAATTGATAATGGCAAGAAAACGTTTAAGCTGCCTAGCTTGTGCAGGTAATGGAAATGCCTTGATTACGTCAACTTTTTCTTGAAGCTGTGTGATTCCGTTCGGCGTCACTGTGTGGCCAAGAAACTTGACTTTTGACCGGCCGAAGACACATTTAGCTGGATTTATAGACAAGTGGAACTTCCGAAGACGGTCGAAAACTTCACGAAGATGTTGTTTGTGTTGCATGATATTTTGCGATGCAACGCAAATATCGTCTATATACACGAATACAAAATCCAAACCTCTTAGTGCGTCATGCATATAGCGCTGGAATGTTTGGGCCGCATTACGCAACCCAAAAGTCATGTGGGTAAACTCAAATAACCCAAAAGGCGTAGTAATGGCCGTTTTTATGATGTCTTTTTCCTCTATAGGGATTTGATGGTATGCGCGATTGAGATCGATTGTTGTTAAAATATTTTTGCCATGCAGAATGTAAGTAAAATCCTGTAAATGTGGCAGAGGGTATCGATCTGGTATTGTCTGCGCATTTAAAGCGCGGTAGTCACCGCAAGGACGCCAGGAACCATTGGACTTTTTGACCATATGTAGAGGTGAAGCGTAATTGCTCTTTGACGGCCGACAAACCCCGATGTTTAACAAATACTCAAACTCGTCACGCGCTGCTTTATGCTTATCCGGAGGTAGTCTTCGTGGCTTAGCAAATACCGGTGGGCCTTTGGTTTCGATGCAGTGAGTTACAGAAATGTTTGTTGGTTGGGGAGAACCAGGACTCAAGCGCGTAATGTCTTTATACTCTCGAAGAATTTGTGCAAACGGGTCTGTCGCATCGAAGGTGGTGATTTGCATAGCTGCTACAAACTTGCAGCTACCGAGTTTAGCGATTTGAGTTTCTGAGTCGATTAATTGGCTGTTTTTGATGTCAACTAGCAAATTATAGTGTTCCAAAAAATCTGAGCCAATGATGGCATTTTCAGTGTCAGCAATAACGAACTCCCAGATGAATGGGCGTCGAAAACCAAAGTCCACTTGTTGTCGCACGGTGCCATAGGTGTTGATAATGGTTTGATTTGCTGCATAAAGTGGAGATTTTGTAGGGTGATGTTTTTGCTGACTTGAGGCTGGCAAAACTGATACCTCAGCACCAGTATCAATCAAAAATTTAACACAAGTTTGCAGTTCTGTAAAAAAAAGACGTTTAGATTTTTGTTTTTGAAAAATATTTACCGCTTCTTTCTCTGCTTTTGAAGATGACGATTGATGTTTGAATTTTTGGCAGTCATTAATTTTTGAAGTTGATGAGGCAACGACGGTGTCTTGTGCTGAAAATTGTTTGAAGGTGACATCCGTCGGCCACTCTAGTTTTTTGACTCGTGACTTAAGTCGCATGGCTGGTTGCATTTTTGCGCATTAGAGCCAAATTTTCGGTGATACCAGCACAAAGATGACTTTGCAGATAGTGTGCTGGCGCGATCACGCTTGCTTAGATTGATCACGCGACTGAGAACGCCCTCGGCTGTTGAACATTTGTCCAATCTTTTTCTCTATCTTGTCGATTTTCGAGTCTAGATGGTCGATACGCCTCTCCAAATGAATAAATTTATCGCCTGCGGTTGGTGGTTTGGGCGACACAGCTGAAATAGTAGTCGCTGAGCTGGAGTTCAATGAAACCGAATCTATTGAAGTGGACTTAAGTGCCTCAGTGATAGCATCAGCAGCTAATGCGAGATTGTTGAGTGAAATGTTCGGTTGACTCTCTTCAATGCCAGCAACAACAGCTCGCGCTTGAGGTGGTAAACGTTGGATCCAAAAACCTTTGACAACGCGCTCATCATTTGTTGCGTTGGTGTGCTGCAAAAGGTTAAGCAAATGGCTTGGTCTGTTGTCACCAAGCTGTATCCCCCTGGAAAGTCGCTCCAACCGAGATGTTGCAGATTCAGCAAATCTACCGATGATTGCTGTCTTTAAATGCGCATATTTGTCGTTTTCAGGTGGTTTGCTTATTATGTTTTGGACCCGCTCAAAGAGGCGCTCGTCCATGTTGGCTACTACAGCATTGAACTTCTCTTGATCCCGCTTTTTTGGGTTAGGAATTGATGCGATTCCTTGGGTGCTGAACCACGCTTCCAGTCGGATGAAAAATCGTGCTATACCAGCGTCTGATAATTCGCTAACCACAGGAAAGGGTGCACGAGCACGATAGCCAGCAAAACTGGCGACCTCATTTTTGTATTCATTTTTCGTGTTGCTAAGTTGGTCATCACTGGAATGGCCATCTGAATTAGATTCCCCTTCCCCTCCAATAGGCATTATGAGTTAAAACTGAAATATATGTGGTAGAACTGTACACTTATTGCAAATGGTATAACGTTGATTTTTGTCACGTAACTCGCTGCCCAAGTTAAAAACGCTTGAAAAGTTTTTGTTGTTGAGTGAATTCCCTTAAACTGCTAAAATTTCGCAGAATTTCTGCAAAACTTTAAAACGAAGAAAAAACTTCGTGAATGTCTAGTAACGTATGTATATGTATGTATGTATGTATACATGCATAGAATAGACACGTATAAAAGTGTCAAATTAGTTTTTGTGGGGTCACCAATTATGGAGTTGTTCCAATTATTAAATAAAGATAGAGTCAACTATTTACAGATTTATTAAATTAATATTAAATATACACATTCAGAAATAGACTTAACTAAAATGAACATTCGCAGGTTTGGCGAGAAGCGCTGAATTTAATACGCGTGCGTTGTTGTTAAGCTTTACGAACTCACTGACTCTTCTTTTCTCTTTCTTGTTGCAATTACGAGAATGATGTTATTTGCTTGTTCTTTGTGCGAAGTGTTTTAAGGGTTGTTTTGGACTGCGCATGTGCGAGTAAATTATGCGTTAGGATTTAAAATTTACAGCGTTCGCCACAAGTTCAATGTTATTTTGTAGATATTGTTATTAATACATAAAAACATTGTTAAATAATCACAAATAAATTATATAATTATTGGAAGAACTAAAATAAACTTTTAATGAAGTATTAAAAATAAAACAGAATATAACAAAATCATCAAACAGAAAGTACAAAACTGAAACAATCAGGTTAAAGATAAAATATTTAGATCGCTATAAATTACATTTAAGTAAATAGCTGAATCCTTAAATAAATTAGAGGCATTTGAATTGAATGATCAAAAGTTACTAAACGAAACGAAAAATCTTTTGTTAAATCACACACTAGATAACGAAAAAAAATTAACAATGACGGAACTAAATATAGAAATGATTTTTAAAACCATTCCAATTTTTCACCATTCAAATTACATAGAATTGAACACATTTTTAACTTAAGTAAAACTAATAACCAACACTTACACTACTACAGAAAACAAGAAAAAATTAATAAACATTGTAATGAATGTAAAACTAACCAATAATGTAAAAACGACTTACCATACAGCAGATATAGACACATTCGATAAACTTAAACTCGCTCTCACAAATTCAATTAAAAGCAACTTAACAACTAAAAAAATACATATACAACTATCCTCACTGACCCAACGAAAGGGTACAGTTTCAAATTTTAAACACAAACTCCTAAATCTAACATATGAATATAATAATTTACAAATAAATGAATTACCTACTAATAGTAACACTCAGCAAAGAGATTTAATCATGAAAATGAATGAATTCTATGCACTAACAATTTTTAAATATGGACTGAATGATGACTTAAAGAACACAATTTTTGCAGCTCAACCAAAAACATTAATTGGCGCAACAAATCTGGCTTTAGAACTAGAAAAGAATGTAAACACAAAAATAATAAATTAATGTATTTTAGAACAAATAACAGACAATACAATAACAACTTTAACAACTCATACAGGGGACAACGACTCAATATATCAAATAACTACAACAACAGACAACAGCATAATCGAAACTACAACACGAGAACACAATATAACAGAAATAATAACAACAACGCTCGACAACAAAATAACAGAAACCACAATACATATTTCGTGCAACGAGCAGCTTATTCAAATAGCCAGAATAATCATAATGGCAACAATAATAGCAGAAATAATAATTTCCAAAATAACAACAATAACAACAGAAGAACATCAAATTACAGAAACCAAAACAAGAACAACAGAATGTATGCCATGAACAACAACATTCAGGGAAAGGAGGAATGCTCGGAGATCGATACAGAGGATCTTCCGGGACAGCAAAATTAAAGATTTAAAATATATCGGATAAAACACAAATTATATTATAGCAAAATGTAAAAATTTTAAGCAAAACCTTAATTTTTAATTGCCACAGGATCAGACATTTCGATCTGTAAACTCGAAAATATAGCGCAAGACACAATCATTAATATAGACAATAAATGTAAACTAACAGGAATAACAAAAGAAGAAACTTTAACTCTAGGATCTGTACAATTAAGATTAGATTTTTAATGTGACGTAGAACATTTTTTTCATGCGGTAGAAGAAGATATCCCAATTTACACAGACGGAATCATAGGACGAGACTTTTTAACTAAATATATGTGTAAAATTGACTATGAAACACAAACACTAACGATAATACTAGGCAACACTGATGTAGTAACACCTTTATATATCAACAAAATGCATTCAATGTAATTCGAATACCACCTAGAACAGAAATTATAACTCCAATAAACTTAAATTTAAATCAGGATAGTGTTATATTAAATGAAAAAATTCAGACAGGGGTATTCATAGCAAACTCTATAGTTCCATCAAAAGGTATATGCCATTTAAAAATACTAATCACAACAGAAACAGAAATAATAAATAAAATAAAACCAAAGTTAATACCACTATCGAATTATTTCTATTTCAATCAAGAAACTTGTAAAGATAAAATTAGATTCCAAAAAGTTTTGAAAGAATTAGACGTAGGGACAAAGAATCCACTTATAAATATATTCAGACAATATCAACACATATTTCATTTAAAAGAGGAATAATTAACAATAAACAATTTCTATACACAAAGGTTATCAACAATAGATGATACACCAACATATATAAAAAAATGAAGATTTCCATACATTCAAAGCAAAGAAATTCATGAACAGGTTGAAGAACTAATAAATAATGATATAATTGAACCATCCACAAGCCCATACAGTTCACCATTTCTACTTGTACCAAAGAAAAGCGCTGACGACACAAAGAAATGGCGTTTAGTAGTTGACTTTAGAAAATTAAATAATAAAATAGTAAATGCCAAATTTCCATTGACAAGAATAGAAGATGTTTTAGATAAACTCGGTAGAGCAAAGTACTTTTCAACACTCGATATGACGAGTTCTATTCACCAAATCCCTCTAGACAAAACTTCAAGACCACTAACAGCTTTTTCTACTAATGACGGTCGTTATCAATTTAATAGATTACCATTTGGACTAGAAATATCTTCAAACAGATTTCAATGTATGTTGTCAGTAGCTCTTACAGGTTTAAGCTCGGAAACATTTTTATATGTAGATGACATAATAGTTTTTGGATGTAGCCCCTCCAACACCACAACAATAATTTAAAAGAAACAAGCATGAGTACACTAAGAGCAAGCTCTTTTATAATTTAATTAAAATTTTTGATAGATTAGCCAAATACCACCTTAAATTAAATGGAAGTTAATGTAAATTTTCACGTCCGGAAGTAGCTTATTTAGGACATTTATTCACTCAAAACGGTATTAAGACTGATCCAGCAAAATATGAAACAATAAAAAATTATCCAATTCCTTCAAATGCTGATGAAGTGCGTAGGTTCGTCGCCTTTTGCAATTATTATAGACGATTCATAAAAGATTTTGCAACAATTGCACAATGCCTAAATGCTTTACTACAAAAGAACCAAACTTTCAATTGGACACAGAAATGTCAAACAGCTTTTGAAACACTAAAACCGAAATTAATAGAACCGGTGGTTTTACAATATCCCGATTTTCCAAAACCATTTATTCTAACGACAGACTCTTCAAATTACGCTTTGGGAGCAGTGTTATCACAAGGTGAAATAGGACAAGGCTTACCAATTTCTTATGCCAGTAAGACTCTACAAAAACATGTCAAAAATAAACCAATAATGGAGAAAGAACTTTTAGCCATTCATTGCGGGATAAACTTTTTCAAACAATATTTATACGGACTGAAATTTATAGTTGTTACATATCACAGACCTTTAGTTTCATTATTTAGTCAAAATAATCCGTCATCAAAAATGACCAGAATCAGACAAGACCTATCTGATTATGATTTTACAATAGTATTTAAGCAAGGTAAAATAAATACAAATGCAGACGCGTTATCGCTAGTAAAAATAGATTCCGAAATATTAAAAAAATTATAAACACTGAAGAAACAAGCAGTTTAAAAAAAGCCATGGTAATAACAAGCCATGGTAATAAAATGAAGCAAGAAGACAACCGGAGCGTCATGAACTCTTTATATGGGATTGCACATCAATTAGCGATATAAAAAGCGTACGTAAATTCAAATTTGAAATAAGCGATAGAAATATGAATAAAAATGATACTAATATCAATATATTAAATGATATTGTGCACGTGCGATTAATTATTAAAATTATAAACCAGGGACCGAAAATAACTGTTATTTTACAATTTTCAGATGAAAAAGGCATAACGAAAAAGTGGCCGGAAGACTTTTTTAAATATACTATTATTATCGTAATGGCAGCAGCTTTGCGAATATTTAATGCCTTTTAAATGTTTGGCTGTTACTATAAAAATTAAAATTAACTGTTATTTTTTGCCTTTTATTTTTTCGGGCAAAAATAACTGTTACTTTTGACTTTTATTTTTTAGGTAAAAATCAACAGTTATTTTGTGCCTTTTATTTTTTCGGTCAAAAATATCAGGCAATTTGTATTTTTTTCAATGGACGAATAAAAAACTTTAAAAACTAAAAAGTTTTATAGCTCAAAATGTGCGCGTTGATGAGACGATAAAATTGCATAAAACTTTTTTTTGCTATTCAAGTGGCCTTTAAAAAATTCAAATTGCCTGATATTTTTGACCGAAAAAATAAAAGGCACAAAATAACTGTTATTTTTGACCAAATAAATAAAAGTCAAAAGCAACAGTTATTTTTGCCCGAAAAAATAAAAGGTATTAAATAACTAGTATTTTTGTCGGAAATAATAAAAGTTAAATAATAACTGTTAATATCTGACTTTTTTGATAAAAACCATAACCGGTACGGTCCCTGTTATAAACAATATGCCTTTTTGATAGTTATTTCTTGGAAACCATTAAAGATAAAATTGTTGAACTTATTTTATTTGAATCAAAATATACAAGGTTTTAATATGTGCATCCAAATTCTTCCAAAATAATTACGGTTTTGCCAAAGTGCAATAATAAGAAAAAAATTGTTTTCCTGCCAGAAGAGGTATTTAGTCCAGTTTAGTAATACCTTTTAGTTTTAGTTGTTCGTCGCACAAAATATAGCCATGCGTAGCGACGTTGAAGCTACACTCTCGGTAAAAAAGCCGACTTCATAATTTCTTAAGGGGAGCATCTTGAGTGTCTATCACAACTGATTTGACCTCTCAATGAAACAAAAAAAATTTTCAATTTATTTTTAAACTTGAAGTGTTCAAATTTTGTTGTGCCGACATTCATTGATTTGTACAGCCATTTCCTTGTTCGAAATGAAAAATAAAATCCATTTCTTTTTCGTAGAATTTTAAGTGAAATTCTTCATCGGATTCCCACCAAAACCCATGTATTTAATTTTTTCTTTTTGATTGCATACCGATAAAACAATTAATTTTTTTAAAGCAACTGTAATGCGGAATATTCCGAATAACACTTTCACCTCACAGTTTGAAAGTACGCATAGCACCATTAAATGTACGTAAATCCGAAAACAAATTATAAGTCTGTAAAATAATATAAAATTTTTACCGAATAGAATAATTTTGGTCGTCTTTATCGGTTAAACACCCCAATGTGTGAGGACACAAATTGTTGTACAATTTGTGCCCCACAAATGATATGTATGAAGGAAATAAAATGTAAATGAATTGTGAATGTTTAATAAATTTAACTAAATTTTATATATAATGTAAAAACAGTATATGTATAAAATGTATTATATATAACAAATTATTACAAATACATTGTGTTAAATAATAAATAAGTAAATAAATAATAAATACACACATACAAACATGCAAAGGCATGTACACAGTCACACATACACAGGCAGAGAAAACATAACACGTGAACGGCGAAACAGAACACAGCAAGATAATACATAAGGCAACTCGCTGGCATAAGAAAATCAGTCTGGGTGCACGCTCGGCTGCGTGCACATGTCGAGACTAGCTAGTGAAAGTGTTTCCACCTTTCATATGTAGTTAGAAGTCATAGGAACGTGTTCCCACCGTTCAGTTAGAAGCTACAGGAACGTGTCTCCACCGTTCAGCATAGAAGTCATAGGAACGTGTCTCCACCGTTCAGCATAGAAATCATAGGAACGTGTACCCACCGTTGTGAGGACACAAATTGTTGTACGATTTGTGCCCCACAAATGATATATATAATGATATGTAATAATAAATGCAATGTAAATGAATTGTGTATATTTAATAAGTTTAACTAAATTTAATATATAATGTAAATATTAAAATATTATATACATAAAAATGTATAAAATACAACAAATTATTATAAATACATTGTAATTATAATAAATAAGTAAATAAATAATAAATACACACATACAAACATGCAAAGGCATGTTCACAGTCACACACACACAGGCAGGGAAAACAAAACACATGAACGGTGAAACAGAACACAGCGAGAACATATATAAGGCAACTCGCTGGCATACAAAAATCAGTCTGGGTGCAAGCGCGGCTGCGTGCACATGTCGAGACTAGCTAGCGAAAGTGTTTCCACCTTTCAAACGTAGTTAGAAGTCATAGGAACGTGTTTCCACCGTTCAGCTAGTAGTTATAGGAACGTGTTTCCACCGTTCAGTCAGAAGTCATAGGAACGTGTACCCACCGTTCAGCTAGTAGAAGTCATAGGAACGTGTACCCACCGTTCAGCATAGAAGTCATAGGAACGTGTCTCCACCGTTCAGCATAGAAATCATAGGAACGTGTACCCACCGTTCAGCTAGTAGAAGTCATAGGAACGTGTACCCACCGTTCAGCATAGCAGTCATAGGAACGGGTACCCACCGTTCAGCATAGAAGTCATAGGAACGTGTACCCACCGTTCAGCATAGAAGTCATAGGAACGTGTACCCACCGTTCAGTATAGAAGTCAGAAGCTATTAAACATAAGATCTATATTAAGTTATAATATATATATAACATATATAAATATATATATGTCACAGTATAATTAAGTAAATAATTATTGAACTAATATAAGAAAATACTAATGAAAATAACAATAAAACCAGATTTTTATTACAGTTGAAAACTTAAAACACCGGCTTTCTCATTTAAATATTGGAATCGTTAGAATATAAATTGTTTTGTAAGAACCCTTGGTTTACTCACTGAGCTTACCTCAGCAAACTAGTAACGGACGAAAAAGGGTTCGTTACAAATGGCGCCCGAGCAGGGACTCTAAAAAAAAAAAAAAAAAACAAAGAAAAACACGAAAATCAGAGAACAAAGCTTTAGCCAGAGAGCTAAGATAAAGTAATAAGAAACATCGGCGTAAAACAACACACGAGAAAAATGGTCAATTCATCCTGGGTGTACTTTTTAAGGAAAGACGAGCTGCAAAGCTACGGAGAAGAATTCGGGTTTGACAGTACAGGAACGGTGCAAGAAGCAAGGAAGAATTTTGCGACCTTCATCGCAGATCAAGGGCAGAAACCGGAGCTGCAACCACGCCTTGCAGAACTAGAGGCAAAACACGGGAGGACACCATCACCGGCAAGAAATTCCGAGATACCAAAAATAAATGTGCCGGTATCACACACAGGCGGTCAACAAGATTTAAACCCCCCGACAATGTCATACGAGCAACCAGGAGCCGCGCACGCAGGATACGCAGAACACGCAGGAGCGCATCAAATACCATACTCCACGGTAATAGACCAGGTCAGGAAGTGGTCCTTTAAATATGATGGTGGAAAGGAACCACTGGCATTTATTGAAAGAGTAGAGGAGCTAGCCGAAGTATACGGGTTAAACAAGGACCTCTTACCTCGAACAATGCCCGAACTTTTAAAAGATAACGCGCTGAAATGGTTCCGCAACAATAATCGGCAGTGGCAGGAATGGAATGTATATAAGAGGGATTTTCTACGGTTCTTCCTGCCATCTAAATATTTTGAACATCTGGAAGATGAAATAAGACAACGACACCAGCGGCCAAGAGAAAAATTCAAGGAATACCTTATCGAGTTACAAAATTTAATGCGACATGCAGATTTCTCTGAGCAAGGCAAGCTAGAGCGTATATATCGAAACAGTCTCCACGACTATCAGCTCTATATAAAGAGAAAAGACTTCGAGAATCTTGAGGAGTTGATGAGCCTCGCCGAAGACTTCGAAAGCCTGCGGAAAGAACCTCTACCGACCAGAGCAGCCATACCACGATATCGAGAAGAGCATCACCGCAGAATAACACAAGAAACTGAGTACCCAATTAACCCACGGACGGCATGCCGACATTGTGGACAGGATGGACACTACAAATATGAGTGCAGAAACCCTTCTGTAATTTTCTGCTGGGAGTGTGGGAAAAGAGAAATTTTGACGAGAAACTGCTGCAGAAAATCATCGGGAAACTACCCAGGGTACCGTTCCAGGCGAGTACAAACGGATACCCAGAACCAGCGGCCTCGCAACTAAACAACATCACGCAAAACGGGAACCACGTGGTCGCTTTAGTCACAATAGGCAACCACACGATGAAGGCGACGATCGACACTGGGGCAACACGGAGTTTAATAAGCAGATCACTGGCAAGTAAAATAAAGAAATCAGGCAAACTCGAAAACATATCTACACGAATACGAATGGCTGACGGGACCACGAAGGAGGTTACTCAGCAACTCGTTATAAACATAAAACTCGGAGGAAGGCAATGCAATACAGAATTAATCATACTACACGACGTGATCGACGATCTTATTCTAGGTATGGACTTTCTAGTCAAAATGGAAACAAGGTTACAATGCGGAGATTATGCGATAACTCTCAAAGAAAACACGAACGGTAATAAAGAACAAGAAACGGCATGCTGTACGGTTGTACGAAAAGAGGTAATTGGATCAAAAACGGGTGGTCCACATGAAGCAGCTAAAGTCGTACAAGCACAAGAAGTGGAATCAAGTACAGGTGATCCACACGAAGCATCAAGGAGGCTACGCACCAGGAAAATCAAGTTAGGTACGGAAGGTCCAACCGACGAATCAAAAATCGAAGAGTTTTTAAAAGCAGAACTGAACAAATTCGAAGATCTTACCGGATTGTCACATATAACCACGCATCGGATCATCATGAAAGATGGACACCCAACCAAGCAAAGGTACTTCCCGAGAAACCCCGCAGTACAAGGAATTATTAACAAAGAAATTGATGAATTAATAAACAGAGGATGTATCGAGCCGTCGAACAGCCCACATAGTGCGCCCATTGTTCTGGTCAAAAAGAAAAATGGAAAGTGGAGACTTTGTGTAGACTACAGGCAACTGAATGCCAAATCTATCCCCGATGCGTACCCATTGCCGCGAATCCACCATATCCTGGATAGGCTCAAAAGCGCCAAATATATAAGTACGCTCGACTTGAAAAATGGATACTGGCAGATTCCTATGGAGGAGAGTAGTAAGCCGTACACGGCATTTACCGTCCCAGGAAGAGGGCTTTACCAGTGGCGCGTTATGCCATTTGGGCTACACTCAGCACCAGCGACGTTTCAACGTGCACTAGACCAGGTCATAGGACCCGACATGGAGCCACATGCGTTTGCCTATCTCGACGACATAATAGTGATCGGGACATCGCTAGAGGAACACATGCGACATCTCCAGGAAGTATTTCGGCGACTCCAGGCGGCGAATTTAAAAATAAACGTAGAAAAATGCGAATTCTTTAAAAATAGGCTAAAGTATCTAGGACACGTCGTCAGCGACCAAGGTATTCACACTGACCCGGACAAGGTGGCCGCCATTCAAGAGCTTGAACCACCAACCAACGTAAAGCAGCTACGCAGGTGCCTTGGAATAGCCTCATGGTATAGACGTTTTGTACCGGAATTTTCAGACGTAGTGCACCCACTCACAGGATTGTTAAAGAAGGGTAAGCACTGGAAATGGGGAGAGGAACAACAACAAGCGTTCGAAACACTAAAAGCTAGACTGACCGAAGCTCCAGTGCTAGCATGTCCAGATTTCACCAAGAAGTTCAAGCTACAAACAGATGCTAGTGATTACGGCCTAGGTGCGGTTCTCACTCAGGACCATGAGGACCAAGAACGTGTCATCGCATACGCCAGTCGGCACCTAAACAATGCAGAGAAAAATTATTCAGCCACGGAAAAAGAATGCTTGGCCATCGTGTGGGCTATCCGTAAGATGCGACCCTACCTAGAGGGGTACCAATTCACGGTCATCACCGACCACCTTTCCCTGAAATGGTTAAATTCCATTGAAAGTCCTTCAGGACGAATAGCCAGGTGGGCGCTGGAGTTACAGCAACATAAATTTGACATTCAATACCGGAAGGGAAAATTAAACGTAATAGCCGACGCGCTATCACGACAACCGCGAGAAAAACTGCTTCGAACATCAGACGCCTCTGCAGAGAGCGCCCAGGTTTGCAAATGGTTATCAAAGAGAGAAGCTGAAGTTCAACAAAATCCAGAGAAGTATCCGGATTACATCAGAGAAAATGGAATGCTATACCGCCATATACCAAATGCACATGACGACGATTGCGCACCCTGGAAAATGTGTGTACCAAGTTTCCAGCGAGACCAGGTAATTAAACAAAATCACGATGATCCAACTGCCGGCCACATGGGCATCCGCAAGACCATCGCAAGAGTAGCCAACCGGTACTACTGGCCAGGCATGTTTCGCGACATAAGCCGGTATGTACGCAAATGCTCCTCATGTCAACAATACAAGCCAAACCAGCAGCAGGCCGCAGGGAAAATGCTTACACAGATCGCCGAAGAGCCATGGGGCATGTTATGTGCCGATTTCGTCGGGCCATTGCCCAGGTCAAAACATGGCAACTCTATGCTATTAGTCTTCTTTGACAAATTTTCAAAATGGGCCGAGCTAATACCACTTCGAAAAGCCACCACAGATACCCTCAAGAAAGCTTTTAGAGAACGTATTCTAGCTCGCTTTGGAATTCCAAAAGTTCTTATAACGGACAATGGAACGCAATTCACGTCAAAAGGTTTCAAAAAGTTCTTGAGTGAAATGGGCATCAGACACCAGTTCACGGCACCATATACGCCACAAGAAAATCCCACCGAGCGAGCAAATCGTAACATCAAAAGAGTAATAGCACAACTTACCGGCAGCGACCACCGTACATGGGATGAGTTACTTCCAGAAGTCACGCTCGCCATCAACACAAGCGTATCTGACTCCACAGGATACAGTCCCGCCTTCTTGATCCAAGGAAGAGAGCCGAGGCTTCCCAACGCCCTCTACGATCAACATACCCTAGGCACCGGACAAATCAGTCAGACACCTGCCGAGAAAGCATCACATTTACAAGAAATCTTTAAAATTGTGCGCCGCAACATGGAACGCGCAGCTCAGGATCAGGCCAGATACTACAATTTGCGCCGACGCAAATGGAGCCCACAAATTGGCGACCAAGTTCTTGTAAAAGAACACCACCTTTCGAAAGCTGTCGACAATTTTGCATCCAAGCTTGCTCCAAAATATCATGGGCCATACACCGTAGTAAGCTTCATTTCACCAGTCATCGTACGGATCCAAAGCCCTACAGCAACAAAAATACGCACCAGTCATATAAGCGATCTTAAAGAATACCATGGAGAGGAGGAAGCGTCACCAACTGCCATCGCAGCAGCAGCTGCGTCAACAAAAGCATCACCGGAGCGCAGTAGCAGCTGCGTCAACAAAAGCATCACAGAAACGCAGTAGCACCTGCGCCATCAAAAGCAGCACGAGAACACAGCAGCGCAGTAGCAGCTGCGTCAACAAAAGCATCACAGAAGCGCAGTAGCAGCTGCGTCATCAAAAGCATCACAGGACCGCAGTAGCAGCTGCGTCAACAAAAGCATCACAGGAGCGCAGTAGCAGCTGCGTCAACAAAAGCATCACAGAAGCGCAGTAGCAGCTGCGTCAACAAAAGCATCAAAGGAGAGCAGTAGCAGCTGCGTCAACAAAAGCATCAAAGGAGAGCAGTAGCAGCTGCGTCATCAAAAGCAGCGCGGCAGCACATTAGAATCAGCGTAAAAAAAGCAGCACGGCAGCACATTAAAAGCTGCGTA
Organism: Dichetophora obliterata; assembly: GCA_963920525.1. Classification (NCBI taxonomy): domain Eukaryota; kingdom Metazoa; phylum Arthropoda; class Insecta; order Diptera; family Sciomyzidae; genus Dichetophora; species Dichetophora obliterata. The sequence continues at coordinate 154,551,247 of OY986437.1, read as the reverse complement.
AACGAAGCAACACGGCAGCTCAGTAGCAGCTGCGTCAACCAAACAGCATGGCAGCGCAGTAACAGCGGCGTCAACAAAAACAGCACGGGAGCTCAGTAGCAGCTGCGTCAACCAAACAGCACGGCAGCGCCGTAGCAGCTGCGTCATCAAAAGTATCACAGCAATGCAGTAGCAACTGCGTCACCAAAGCATCATAGCAGCGCTGTAGCATCATCAAAAACAATACAGCAGTGCAGTAGCGTCATAAAAAGCATCACAGCAGCGCCATAACAGCAGCGTCGGCAAAGCATCATAGTAGCAGTTGCGACACCACTAGCTCAGCAAAGCAACGGCAGAGAAACGTCGCCAAAAAGCAGCAAACAGACTCATAGCGGCGCTGTATCAGCAAAATCAATAGCAAAATTAAATCGAAATCAGCATAGCAGCGCAGTAGCAGCTGCAAACACAAAAGCAGTAGCATGAAGTCGACTCTACAGCTAACGCCTCAGTCAACGTCACCACAGCAGGCACTTGTGACATGCCGCATCATCAGCAACGTGAGTCTGAAGAAAACGACGACATCAACAAGAGAGCTCAGGCGAAAGTCAACACCAACGGGGAAAGAAAAGGGGGGGTGTGAGGACACAAATTGTTGTACGATTTGTGCCCCACAAATGATATATATAATGATATGTAATAATAAATGCAATGTAAATGAATTGTGTATATTTAATAAGTTTAACTAAATTTAATATATAATGTAAATATTAAAATATTATATACATAAAATGTATAAAATACAACAAATTATTATAAATACATTGTAATTATAATAAATAAGTAAATAAATAATAAATACACACATACAAACATGCAAAGGCATGTTCACAGTCACACACACACAGGCAGGGAAAACAAAACACATGAACGGTGAAACAGAACACAGCGAGAACATATATAAGGCAACTCGCTGGCATACAAAAATCAGTCTGGGTGCAAGCGCGGCTGCGTGCACATGTCGAGACTAGCTAGCGAAAGTGTTTCCACCTTTCAAACGTAGTTAGAAGTCATAGGAACGTGTTTCCACCGTTCAGCTAGTAGTTATAGGAACGTGTTTCCACCGTTCAGTCAGAAGTCATAGGAACGTGTACCCACCGTTCAGCTAGTAGAAGTCATAGGAACGTGTACCCACCGTTCAGCATAGAAGTCATAGGAACGTGTCTCCACCGTTCAGCATAGAAATCATAGGAACGTGTACCCACCGTTCAGCTAGTAGAAGTCATAGGAACGTGTACCCACCGTTCAGCATAGCAGTCATAGGAACGGGTACCCACCGTTCAGCATAGAAGTCATAGGAACGTGTACCCACCGTTCAGCATAGAAGTCATAGGAACGTGTACCCACCGTTCAGTATAGAAGTCAGAAGCTATTAAACATAAGATCTATATTAAGTTATAATATATATATAACATATATAAATATATATATGTCACAGTATAATTAAGTAAATAATTATTGAACTAATATAAGAAAATACTAATGAAAATAACAATAAAACCAGATTTTTATTACAGTTGAAAACTTAAAACACCGGCTTTCTCATTTAAATATTGGAATCGTTAGAATATAAATTGTTTTGTAAGAACCCTTGGTTTACTCACTGAGCTTACCTCAGCAAACTAGTAACGGACGAAAAAGGGTTCGTTACACCGTTCAGTATAGAAGTCATAGGAACGTGTACCCACCGTTCAGCATAGAAGTCATAGGAACGGGTACCCACCGTTTAGCATAGAAGTCATAGGAAAGTGTCTCCACCGTTCAGCATAGAAGTCATAGGAACGTGTGCCCACCGTTCAGCATAGAAGTCATAGGAACGTGTACCCACCGTTCAGCATAGAAGTCATAGGAACGTGTACCCACTGTTCAGCATAGAAGTCATAGGAACGTGTCTCCACCGTTCAGCATAGAAGTAATAGGAACGTGTACCCACCGTTCAGCATAGAAATCATAGGAATGTGTCTCCACCGTTCAGCATTGAAGTCATAGAACGTATACCCACCGTTCAGCGTAGAAGTCATAGGAACATGTACCCACCGTTCAGCATAGAAGTCATAGGAACGTGTACCCACCGTTCAGTATAGAAGTCAGAAGCTGTTAAAGATAAGATCTATATTAAGTTATAATATAAATATAACAAATATATATTGCCCTTATTCTTGAACCCGCGCTCGCTCTCAAAACGACGTCGAAATAAAATTGTGATAGTCTTGAAAATTGCAATTTCGACGTTGAGATCTGCAGTGATTGTTCATGTCAATAATTGAGCAAACGTCGTCAAATAAATATTTAAATTTTTGATCGTTGAAATGATCTTCGACGACAATTTATTGGTGAAATTAAGCTCTCGACGACGTCATTTACTCGACGTGGATTCAAGAATAAGGGTGATATGTTACAGTATAATAAAGTAAATAATTATTGAACTAATATAAGAAAATACTAATAAAAATGACAATAAAAACAGATTTTTATTATAGTTGAAAACTAAAAACTCCGGCTTTCTCATTTAAATATTGGAATCGTTAGAATATAAATTGTTTTGTAAGAACCCTTGGTTTACTCACTGAGCTCACCTCAGCAAACTAGTAAAAGGACGAAAAAGGGTTCGTTACAAATGGCGCCCGAGCAGGGACTTGTAAAAAAAAACACAAAGAAAAACACGAAAGTCAGAGAACAAATCTAAAATCAGAGAACAAAGCTACAATCAGAGAGCTATGATAAAGTAAGAGGAAGGATCAGCGAAAAACAACACACGAGAAAAATGGTCAATTCATGCTGGGTGTCCTTCTTAAGGAAAGACTAGCTGCAAGGCTACGCAGACCAATTTGGGTTTGACAGTATAGGAACTCGAACAGGCAAACTCGAAAACATATCTACACGAATACGAATGTCTGAAGCGACCACGAAGGAGGTTACTCAGCAACTCGTTATATACATAAAACTCGGAGGAAAGCAATGCAACACGGAATTAATCATACTACATGACGTGATCGACGACCTTATTCTAGGTATGGACTTTCTGGTCAAAATGGAAACAAGGTTACAGTGCGGAGACTATGCGATTACTTTCAAAGTAATAAGGAACAAGAAACGGCACGCTGCACGGTTGTACGAACAGAGGAAATTGGATCAAGCACCGGTGATCCACAAGAAGCAGCTAAAGGTATACGAGCAGATGAAGTGAGATCAAGTACAGGTGATCCACAAGCTAAGAAAGTACGCGCCAGGAAAAACAAGTCAGGTACAAAAGGTCCAACCGACGAAGCAAAAATCAGCAAGTTTGCAAAGGGCAAGCTGGGAAAATTCGAAGGTCTCAGAGGGGTGTCACATATCACCATGCACCGGAAGGGCAGGCTACACATCAAAGCAAACACCCTATCACGACAACTGCAAGAAATATTGCTTAGAATAACAAAAGCCTCTGCAAGGAATACTCCCATCTGCAAATGGTTATCGAAGAGAGAAGTAGAAGTTCAGCAGAATCCTGAAAAGTATCCGAACTACTTCAAAGAAAATGGTGTACTATACCGCTGTATTCCGCCAAACAAAAAAATGACGACTACGCACCCTAGAAACTGTGTGTCCCTAGTTTTCAGCGAGAACAAATTATTAAAAAAATTACGATGATCCAACCACCGGCCACATGGTCATCCGCAAGACCATTGCCAAAATAACAAGTCGATACTACTGGCCAGGCATGTTCAGAGGCATAAGCCGGTATGGACGAAGGTGCTCTATATGTCAGCAATTTAAACCGAACTCATCGCAGCAGCATCTGCGTCACCAACTGCCACAGCAGCCGCCACTGCATATTCAACGGCCATCGCAGCAGCACCTGCGTCACCAACTGCCATCGCAGCAGCATCTGCGTCACAAAATACCATCGCAACAGCATCTGCATCACAAACTGCCACAGCAGCCGCCACTGCATATTCAACGGCCATCGCAGCAGTACCTGCGTCACCAACTTTCATTGCAGAAGCGCCTGCGTCACAAACTGCCATCGCAGCAGCACCTGCGTCACCAACTGCCATCGCAGCAGCACCTGCGTCACCAACTGCAAACGCAGCAGCATCTACGTCACAAACTGCCATTGCAGTAGCACCTGCATCATCAAAAGCAGCACAAGAACACAACAGCGCAGTAGCAGCTGCGTTATCAAAAGCATCACAGGAACACAGTAGCAGCTGCGTCATCAAAAGCATCACAGGAGTGCTGTAGCAGCTGCGTCATCAAAAGCATCACAGGATCGCAGTAGCAGCTGCGTCATCAAAAGCATCACAGAAGCGCAGTAGCAGCTGCTTCAGCAAAAGCAGCACGGCAGCACAGTAGAAGCTGCGTAAACGAAACAGCACGGCAGCGCAGCAGAACCAGCGTCAACAAAACAGCACGGCAGCTCAGTAGCAGCTGCGTCAAACAAACAGCATTGCAGCGCAGTAACAGCTGCTTCAACAAAAACAGCACGGAAGCTCAGTAGCAGCTGCGTCAACCAAACAGCACGGCAGCGCAGTAGCAGCTGCGTCATCAAAAGCATCACAGGAGCGCTGTAGCAGCTGCGTCATCAAAAGCATCACAGGATCGCAGTAGCAGATGCGTCATCAAAAGCATCACAGAAGCGCAGTAGCGGCTGCATCAGCAAAAGCAGCACGGCAGCACAGTAGAAGCTGCGTAAACGAATTAGCACGGCAGCGCAGCAGAACCAGCGTCAACAAAATAGCACGGCAGCTCAGTAGCAGCTGCGTCAAACAAACAGCATTGCAGCGCAGTAACAGCTGCTTCAACAAAAACAGCACGGAAGCTCAATAGCAGCTGCGTCAACCAAACAGCACGGCAGCGCAGTAGCAGCTGTGTCATCAAAAGTATCACAGCAATGCAGTAGCAGTTGAGTCAGAAAAAGCATCATAGCAGCGCTGTAGCGTAATCAAAAGCAATACAGCAGTGCAGTAGCGTCATGAAACCATCACAGCAGCACCATAACAGCAGTGTCGTCAAAGCATCATAATAGCACTCGCAACACCACTAGCTCAGCAAAGCAACGGCAGAGAAACGTCGCCAAAAAGCAGCAAAAAGACTCATAGCGGCGCTGTATCAGCAAAACCAATATCAGCTACGTCATCGAAATCAGCATAACAGCGCAGTAGCAGCTTCAAACACAAAAGCAGTATCATGAAGTCGACGCTACAGCTAACTCCTCAGTCAACGTCACCACAGCAGGCGCTTGTGACATGCTGCATATATTGAGGGCATCATCAGCAACAGCACGCCGACTGAAGAAAACGACGACATCAACATGAGCGCTCAGGCGAATGTCAACACTGACGGGGAAAGAAAATGGGGTGTGAAGACTATTGTACAACAATTTGTGCCCCACAAATGATATATATAAAGGAAATAAAATGTATATGAATTGTGAATGTTTAATAAATTTAACTAAATTTTGTATATAATGTAAAAACAGTATATGTATAAAATGTATTAAATATAACAAATTATTACAAATACATTGTGTTTAATAATAAATAAGTAAATAAATAATAAATACACACATAAAAACATGCAAAGGCATGTACACAGTCACACATACGCAGGCAGAGAAAACAAAACACGTGAACGGGGAAACAGAACACAGCGAGAGCAGACATAAGGCAACTCGCTGGCATAAGAAAATCAGTCTCGTGCGGCTGCGTGCACATGTGGAGACTAGCTAGTGAAAGTGTTTCCACCTTTCAAATGAAGTTAGAAGTCATAGGAACGTGTTTCCACCGTTCAGCTAGTATTTATAGGAACGTGTTCCCACCGTTCAGCATAGAAACGTATACCCACCGTTCAGCATAGAAGTCATAGGAACGTGTACCCACCGTTCAGCATAGAAGTCATAGGAACGTGTCTCCACCGTTCAGCATAGAAGTCATAGAAACGTGTACCTAGCGTTCAGCATAGAAGTCATAGGAACGTTTACCCACCGTTCAGTATAGAAGTCAGAAGCTATTAAACATTAGATCTATATTAAGTTACAATATATATATAACATATATATATATATATATATATATAACATTATATATGTAACATATATGTAACAGTATAATTAACTCTCTAACACGTAAGAGTGTCTCAAGACACTTATTATATTATTCGCAATAACAGAAAAAGTAAAAACTTTAATATCATGTGAATATTTTTTGGGTGTTCCCAAGAAACACACCAATCTAAATGCAAAAGCTCTCAGAAGTTTAAATGATACTTTTATTGTGATTTGCAAGAGCCATATGTTTTTTTCGCATAAAATTTTGACTGCTGCTCATTGTGTTGTGCTATGATAATAAAAAAGAAATTTAACAAATTAATCAAACCCTTAATTTTTTCGTCAAAGGTATGTGTATTAACTAATAAAATCAAGTTTATTTGTTTCACTTTTTTTCGCTCAAAGCCCCAAGAGTGCCTTGAGACACTTATTCACATTTTCTCACCTTACAGGTAAACGAAAGCTTCTACACCATTTCTGAGTACATTTTTGAATTGAGGAGTTATAATTTACCTTAGAAAAAATTATGCTACCTATTTTCTCCCATTATTTTAAAATGTAGTCTAATACTACGTTCATACTACGGCATAAATTACTTAATTTGCCATAAATTACTTCACTTAAATCAACTGCGTTCAAACTAGCTGTTCGTAATTTGTTTTGACAGTTCGTTGGCAACTCATATATTTGCTTATTTTGTGGCAAAAGTAAGTAAAGCAAAGAAAGTAAATAAACCATCGCAAGGCATTAACGTGAATTTAAACAGTTCTTGTTTTATTTAGCATGTCCGACCAGGAAAAAGTGATAAGTTTCCACTATTTTTTAATATATATTCTGTCCCACTATGTACTTAAAATTTAAAAAAACAAATAAAACGTTCCATAGTTGCTTTTTAATTTTAAAAAGTCTATACTGTAACATGTTGGTTTTTTATTGTCTTTCCAACGAGATAAATATGATTAATGTTGGACGAAATGGGAGCACTTTATATGACAGCAGAATTATATATGGGAATCATTGTTTTAGCAGTTCTTAGCAGTGTTCTTAGCAGTTCAAGGTTTCTAATACCGAATCCAGGCATAACTTCGAGGATTTGTTTAATCGCACATCCTGCACGTACTCTTTTAATTTTTCCGGCTGTGACAAGTCAATAACCGTTGATGCAGAACGACACTCTTTGGTTAGTCCCAGCTGGCCTGCATCAAAGACACCCCTTAGCTGAGGCCACAACGTCGAAAATTCTTCAACATTCAAACTGCTTGGTTCGGCTAACGATTTGCACTAGTCAGAGCAATGGATGCTCATCGCACAGCTGGTGAATGAATTGGAATTTGGGAATACGAATATCAATTTTTCTAGTAGTTGGATTGAGAAAACTAATGCTTAAGTTCTGTGAACGTTCGATAATTACCGTTCTGGATCCCGGCAGCAAACGTTTCAACAACGTATCGCTTATATGCTCAGCTTTACCATGGCAACGAGGAGCAGCCAAGTCTTTCACACAAATTGCCACTGGTTTATGACAGTCTTGTCCTTTGATTTCATACAAATTTTGTATGGCCTTCTCATTGTTGGCATTGCAGGCTAGACCATAAACAGTGTCGGTTGGTAGAGCTATAACTTCGTCCGATTGTAAGCATCTTCGTGCTTGATTACAGCATTTGTAAAATGTGGTCATAGGTTCATCAGCAGAGCGATTTGGCATCTAAAATAAGCTTGTTTGTGAGCACAAGCCGAACAATAAGCATCAGTTGAATCTACGTTCTTCCAAGCAGCTGCACCGCCCATAACATGATCCACTTCCTAAAATATTGCAGGAATCTTAATAATAGTTCGTCTCAAATACTTAGAGCACTACTCACCTTTAGTCGTGGAAAGGTACGCGTTGAAATGTTTTAATTGATGTTGCAAATGTAAGGACATGTATTGCATGAAAACCGATACCTGTAGTTTCTTCCTCTACCATTAAAATATTACCGCAAGTCGGACAGAACAACATTGTGAACTTTGAGTTTTGGTTATTTATAAAAATGACAGGTTGTGATGCGATTTTTTCGATTATTTATCGAAAAAACTAGTGCTGACACCGATTGCATCTTAATTTAAATGGTAATTTATGATAAATTACTTAATTTCGAGGTGATTTCATTGTCAGTTTTTCCACGGCGAAATTACTTAATTTGGTCATGATTTATGAATAAATTAAGAATGAGCCGTAAATTACGATAGTGAGAACATGGTATTATAGGGTTAAGCAAATAATTATTGAACTAATATAAGAAAATACTAATGAAAATAACAATAAAAACAGTTTTTTTTTAACAGTTGAAAACTAAAAACTCCGGCTTTCTCATTTAAATGTTGGAATCGTTAGAATATAAATTGTTTTGTAAGAACCCTTGGTTTACTCACTGAGCTCACCGCAGCAAACTAATAACGGACGAAAAAGGGTTCGTTACAAATGTGGGCTTCTTAATTCTTTCATATTCCAAACAACAACATGCAAAAAGTTATGCACTGTTTAAATTTTGTTCTTATTTTGGGTGTATTTTGGTTTTCACATTTCTTAGTTTTTTTTGTCATCTTTTGCTTGTTTATTTTTTTCTATTTCTTTACGACTTGTTTATTTAGTTTTCCATCTTTCGATACTTATTTCTTAAGCGTGCTTTTATTGTTATTTTTTTTTTCTATTTCATTATTCACTGCTGTAACTGACAGTATTTCTATTTTTTTATTTGTCCTCATTTTACACTTTTTAGTTTTTAATTACTTCAATTTTGTTTTCTTTTCAATTCTCTTATTTTGCTCAGTGTTAAATCTTTTTTTTACATGTATCTTGTGGGTTTTTCACTTGAATTATTTCGGTTGGGTTTTCTAATATTTTTACGTTTCTTCATTTCAGCTGTTCTGTTTTTCACCTGCACCTTTTCAGTTTGCTTACTTTTAAGTTTTCTTCACTAGTTTATTTTCTTTTTATTTTTACACCCATTTATTTAGTTTTCTACCTGTTTCTATATTTCGTTTAACTTTTCCACTACTTGTAGCTTTCTTTGGTCTTTCTACTGTCTATATTGTTTTCTTCTCCATCGGCAGGAGGAACGAACCACAAGTGACTCACACACACCCACTCGCTCAAAGACAGTGTTAATGGTTATGTGGTTATATTTAAAACGATTTTTTTTTTTAAACATGCAATAACAATAGAGTTCAGCTACTACAGCTTTTTCGCACTTTCTCCGCATTAGATCATCTTAAGAACCAGCCCAAATAACATTAAAACATCTCAATAAGGCCATTCACAGTTCGAATACGCTGGTCTGCCATTTGTTCGATTTGCTATTTGTACGCCAATTTACGAAAGCGTATTTTGCTTTGTTGTTGTTTTGCATACAAATGCAAATACGCAGGCACGCGTAAATAAAAGCAGCCCTTGGACGTGTTTTTTGTACCTCGTATTTTTATGCTCTGTCTACAGCCGCATAATCACATACATCACAGGGTTGCACAATCTTTTTATACGACAGTCACATGGCGAGGTGCTCACAGTTTGAACAATAACAAATTCTATAAATACGATTTGTCAAAAGTACGCTCAAACCGTGAATAGCCCTAATAATATCGATAAGAGTGGTCCAAAACAATCCAAAGTGAGAAAAATTTGCCCACCATAATATGGGTTGGGCTCAGGGACAACACATGACATAACAACTAACCATGCGTTTACATAGATCTAATCATACATTAGTTTTCAATCTACTTTTGAGTTGACCTTTCGAAAAGTTAACATCAAAAAAGCTACAGTTGTTAACAAAGGTACTCATGCGATGTAAAGGAGCAGTAGCCATATAATTTGTTCTACTAAAAGGTAAGTAAATTAAATTGTTAGCATTTCTACTGCTTCTACGGTTAGTGTTAAAATTTATAAGAGTTAGGAGTTCTGGTGAATCGAATACGCCAGTTATGAGTTGGTGTAAATAGACGATATCTGCAGACTTCCTTCTCTCATTTAAAGATTGCATTTTTAATAGTTTTAAACGATCCTCATAAGGAGGAAGGTTTAAAGTGTTAAGTGCAACGGACACCTTTAGAGCCCCTAAGAGCAAACCGAACAAAACGTTTTTGGATTCTCTCTATACGTTCAACATGTACATTGTAACTTGGGGACCAAACTTGACTTGCATTCTCTAAGTGAGGTCGCACAATTGCATAATACAGCGTTGTAGTTGTGATCATACTATTAAATTCTTTGGCCCAGCGTTTCATAAACCCGAGCATAGAAGATGCTTTTTTACAAATGTAATCAATATGAACGTTAAACGATAGCTTAGAATCCATGCATATACCCAGATCTTTGACAGCATCTACACGACTTAAAGCAGTATCTTTTATCTTATAATCAAAAATTAAATTATTCCTTTTTCGCGAAAAGGTCAAAGTTTGGCATTTATCTGGATTTAGAAACATATTGTTTTTAGAACACCAAATTTCAAAGGATTTCAAATCAGACTGGAGCAGATCTGAATTGTCTTTTGCATCTATTGTTCTGTATATTTTCATGTCATCTGCATAGATAAGTAGATGAGAGTGTTTGATGATGTGGGTTACATCATTAATGGTGTTGCTGCCCAAAACTAATATCTATATTTACTACTTTTGTAATGTACTTTTTTTGTAAGTGAACAACACTGTTTAACTTTGTTATCATATATTTGAACACATTCATTTGTTTCGTTTTTGTTTGACATTTTCGTGGAGTTTCGGCAACTTTGCCGAAGCATTTTAAATTTAACAACTTTTTAGAATTATCTTCATTCATTCCACGAACTCTGCAAAGGAAATACAAATAAGTAAAAATTGTCCTTTTTATTGTTGAACTTTAATTTATTATATTATTTTTCATAGATAATAACCCTCTCTCCTCATATACATACTCATATATCTCATCAATAAATCTAAATTGAAAGCCAACGAGAGTGTTCATTATTTTTGTATTTTTCGCCATCACGTTGCTGCCGCAACATTTTATTATTTATTTGTGATTCCTGGAATTGAATGTCACGCCGAGGCACACGAAGCAACAAGGGTGTTCCGCCAAAGTTTTTTGATGATTTCACTGCAACAATGTCCGACACTTCCCAAAATGAATGTAATGCAGACTCTGGCAGCGAACATGAACAAGATCAGACTGTGGTAGCTCTGGATGATTCGATCATGGTCGAATTGCAGAAACAAATCAAAGAACTGCAGTCTCGTCTTGTTACTTCGGAAGTAGAGACAGCCAGTCTCAGGCAGTTGATGTCATCAATTAATATAGCTGCTGTAAGTGTGCCAACTCAAGCAGTTAATCAAAACAACACCGTTGCATTTGCCACCACCTCGTCCGATCAAAGTGCTACTATTGCCATAGCACCAACTCCCGGTAACGCCACCGGACAAATTGACGCGGCTCTTGTCAGTCAAGCAGACGCAGTTAGCCAACGCGACAATATTACCGTCGCACAAAGTCATTATTTTGCCAATGCCATCAGTCAGAGTGACACTGCCGTCGCTCAACGTTCTGCAATAGCTAGCTCTGCCAGCCATAGCGACAATTTTGCCGTCGCCCAAAATTTCAAATCAGCTAGTTCTAGTGACACTGCCGTCATGCCAAACTTATTTTCAACAAGTCATCGCGATACCTTTGCCATCGCACCACGTTTCATGGTAGCCAGCCATCAACACAATCTTTCCATCGCACCATGTGCCATGACAGCCAGCCATCACCACAATCCAGCCATAGCCCAAAGATTCGCTCCGAGACCTACCAACAATTTCAGCTATAATTTTGCCGATAGCCCATATAATTTAGTCAACAATTGCCGTCATTTTCCTGAAACTACACAGTATCGAGAACCAGTGAATACATCCTGTGCCTACTCAACTGTTCCTGCCATAAGTATGACTGAAACCTTGCCTAACCCCACCGGTGTTTATTCATCAAATCAACGTATCACAGGTAACAATGAAAATATATATAATCCATCAAGCATGCCACCACAATATTTGCCAACCCGGTCACAATCTTGTTATCAAACAAAAATAGTAGAATTTAAGGGCTTGCCCGAGCAGTGGCCAATGTTTTCCGTCTCTTATGAAGAAACCACAGCAGCTTATGGATATACAAATTTAGAGAATTTGTCACGTCTTCAAAAGGCTTTAAAAGGAGAAGCCAGAGAGCAAGTCGAAGCTTTGCTCATTCATCCAGAGAGTGTCAATGATGTTTTAAGTACATTAGAATTTCGATACGGTCGCCCTGAGATTTTAGTTAAAAGCCAAATAGCACAAGTTAGATCTTTTCAGCCCATTTCTGAGAATAAAATAACTGATATAATAAATTTTAGCTTAAAAGTATCTAATTTAACAGCATTTTTAGAAAATTCTTGTACTATTTCGTATCTGACAAACCCAACACTGTTAGAGGAGCTCGTAGGTAAACTGCCCTATAGTAAACGTGAAGATTGGGCTAGACATACCTTTTCAATACGGCCATACAGTCCTAATATTAAAGATTTTAGTATATGGTTAAGGCATAGCGCTACATTTGTTACTTTAGCTGCTGAAATGGCAGTTAAAAAACCAACTTTAACAACAACTGATAGAAGAGGAAATTTTGTAAACGCAGTCCTAACCATATCAGAAGAACGAACGAAAAAGCTAAGATGTGTTGTTTGCCAGGAGAACCATCCGTTGTATAAATGCGCACAATTTAAGAGTTCTACTGTAGATCAGCGCTGGAAAATTATAAAAGGTAACCATCTCTGTTTTTGTTGTCTACGTACTGGTCATGGTGCTACAAATTGCTCTCAGCGCCGTGAATGCGGTAAATCATTTTGCAAAAGAATTCATAATCGTCCTCTGCATGAAAATATTGAAAATGCACGTGACCAAGGACAAGGTGTAAAGTCGAAGATAACAGATTCTGCTGGTAAGCAAGCTACAATTACACAGCCAACAGTCACTACAATTTTAAATGATAAATTGAATACAACGCTTTTTAAATATCTTCCGGTTGAGTTAAACGGTCCTAAAGGTAGCTGTAGAATAATTGCATTTTTTGATGATGGAGCTAAAATATCGTTGTTAGAAGAAGATATAGCAAATAAACTTGGCTTAAAGGGTTCATCAGATTTGCTTCAATTAAGATGGATAGGTGATAAAACAACGACTGAAATGTCTCAACACGTTAGTTTTGAAATATCTGGTACTTGCCAAAGTGCAAATAAGTTTCATATAAAAAATGTACGTACCACAAAAAAATTATTTTTGCCTTCACAGAGTTCAAATTTAAACGTCTTTAGAAATAAATATGCCCAATTGAGTAGTATTGATATCGATGACTACGTCGACGCCGTGCCTAGACTTTTAATTGGAGTTCCCCATATTAACATCATGCGCCCGCTAGAGGTTTTTAATTTTGATGAGGGATTCTCGGCTTATAAAACAAAGCTTGGTTGGACGCTGTTTGGTTCAAACGAAGAAAATAATTTAGAGGCAGTCGTAGGGCATATAGATTTAAACTCAAATTTGTTGCATGATTTGCATAAACAAATCAATGATTATTTTTCTTTGGAAAATTTTGTTACAAAGACGCCAAAGCCTCTTGAATCTGAAATTGATAAAAGAGCAGAGAAGATTTTAATAGAAACCACAAAAAGGGTACAGAGTCAGTACCAAACCGGTCTTTTATGGAAAAATACTGAATTTGAGTTTCCAAACAGCTACAATATGGCTTTTGATCGACTAAGATCCGTAGAAAAGAAAATGTTAAAAGACGAAGTTTTCGCTGATTGGTATAAAGAAAAAATAAATGAGTATTTAGACAAATTCTACGCCCGTAAGTTATCTCCACAGGAGGTTGCCACAATCGATAATCATACTTGGTATCTTCCTCACTTTGCTGTGTGCAACGTGAACAAGGGCAACAAATTACGATTAGTTTTTGATGCAGCAGCGAAATCGCACAACATTTCTTTAAACTCAATGCTCATGAAAGGACCGGAAAAGTATCAGCCAAAGCCATTATTAACAATTTTATTAAAATTTAGACAGGCAAAAATCGGGGTATGTGGAGACATAAAAGAAATGTTCCACCGCATTAATATTCGACAGCAAGACCAAAATTCACAAAGATTTTTGTGGCGCGACGGTAATTCCTCTGTAGAACCTGACGTTTATATTATGAGAGCCATGATATTTGGTTCAGCCAGTTCTCCGTGCTCGGCTCAATACATAAAATACTTGAATGCTGACCAATATTGTAATGAATTTCCCCGAGCCGTCGAAGCTATTACAAATAATCATTATGTTGATGATTATGTTGATAGTTTTAACACAAGTGAAGAAGCTATTGTCGTATCAAAAGAAGTAATAAACATTCATAACCAGGCTGGTTTTGAACTGCGTGGATTCGTATCAAATTCTCAAGAATTCCTACAAGCTGTTTGTTGCTCTTCGACGACGCCTCCAACTTTAACACCATTGGATCCTAGGGAATTAACAACTGAAAAAATCCTGCGAATGCATTGGAACCCAGGAAATGATACATTCTGTTTTATTTTGAGTTTTGCGAAAATGAAGAAAGCTGTTTTGGATGGGCACAAACGACCAACAAAAAGCGAAGTTTTGAGTTTAACCATGTCGATTTTTGATCCCTTTGGGTTCCTGGCCAATGTCGTGATTATATCAAAAATTTTTATGCAAGAGTTATGGAGGCTTAAGCTAGATTGGAACGAAGAAGTACCAGAAGACATATACTGAAGATGGTATAATTAGTATAGTAGTTTGGAAAGTTTACGTGACTTCCGAGTTCCCAGATGTTATCATTCTTTCTTTACAAGTGCATTTGTTGATGTACAACTACATGTCTGTGTTGACGCAAGCGAATTAGCGTACGCTGCTGTAGGCTATTGGCGAGTTGATTACGAGCATAACATCGAAGTCGTATTTGTTCTTGGGAAAACGAGATGCAGTCCATTGAAAACTATCTCTATACCGAGGCTCGAGCTCCAGGCTGCGGTTATAGGAGTGCACCTAAAAGAAACTATTTTGACCAGTCATGACGTAAAACCGAGTAAAATAGTATTTTGGTCAGATTCCAAAACTGTTATTCAATGGATAAAATCTGACAGTTTGTAGCGCATCGTATATCAGAAATACTTGAAATGTCTGAAGTTGATCAGTGGAGATGGGTACCCACCTTGCAAAACCCTGAAGATGAGGCTACAAGACTTAAGTCAGATGTAAAGAAAATACAGAGCTCTAAATGGATTAAGGGACCATCTTACTTGAAATCGCCTGAATTAGATTGGCCACCAATGCCAGCAGATTTTGCAAACTCGGAGGTACCGATAGAAAAACGGTCTAAATTTATATTTTCCATTGGTGTTGACGCCGTATTTCTATTTGAAAGATATTCAAACTATTATACTCTTCTCAAAGTGATGAGTTGGGTTCGTCGTGCAGTCGTCAAGTTTAAACAGATCCGCCAACATCATAGATGCAAGCCTGATTTGTCAGTAGGTTGCCTTTTACCCCTGAAAGTTAACGAAATAAAAGATGCGGAGCTGCTTTTATGCAAAATTGTTCAAGGAATTACATTTCCAACAGAAATTCATCTGCTGACTTCAAAGAAACCAATTTCCAAAACCAGTCCTCTTTTCAAATTAACACCAGTTTTGGACGAAAGCGGAATAATTTGATTAGGAGGACGAATTGATAACGCCGAATGTGTGACTTATGATGTCAAAAGACCAATCATATTGCCTAAAATACATGTATTTTCTAACTTAATAATCCAAAACTACCACGAGAATTTTCGCCACCAGAACCAAAAAGCAATAGTTTGTGCTATACGAGCAAAGTTTTGAATTCCAAGCCTGCGACGTCTCGTAAGATCAATAAAATCAAAATGTCAATATTGCAAAATTAAATCAGCAAATCCTAAGCCGCCATTGATGGGACAGCTTCCAATCGATCGTTTAACTGCGTATGAACGTCATTTTTCATATACAGAACTTGACTACTTTGGACCGATATATGTGGCCATTGGAAGACGCCGAGAAAAAAGATGGGTTGCTGTTTTTACATGCCTTTCTATCAGGGCGATTCACCTAGAGCTAGCTCGAGATTTATCCGCAGATGCTGTAATTCTATGCTTAAGAAATTTTATAAATCGGCGTGGTTTGCCAGTACGCATACGAAGTGATCAGGGCACGAACTTCATCGGGGCAAGCAAGGAAGAGTGGGTGATTACAGTTTCTGGAATCCAGAATGAATGTACTAAACGTGGTATTGAGTGGATTTTCAATACGCCAGGAAATCCTTCAGCTGGAGGCGCTTGGAAACGAATGATAGGGTGTGTCAAACACGTCTTGGCGGTCGCACTTAAGGAAAAAGCTCCTCAGATAGAGACGCTCCAGAGTTTTCTAATAGAAGCAGAAAATCTGGTTAATTCGAGACCTCTTACGCATCTTCCAATTGAGACTTCTGATTCGGAACCTCTTTCGCCAAACCATTTTTGTTGGGATGTCCAAATTATATTCAGACACCGAAAATAAACGAGAAAGCCTGCCTCAAAAAACAGTGGAACATTCTGCAACAATTGAAGCAGTCATTCTGGAGAAGGTGGGTGCTCGAATACCTGCCAACGCTTACACGCCGAACGAAATGGTATCGTTCCGTAGATCCTCTACGAATCGGAGACGTTGTTATCATATGTGATGAAAGCGAGAATCGTGGCGAATGGAAACGTGGACGAGTCGAGAAAGTGTTCCCGGCAACTGACGGGCAAGTGCGCTCAGCGATGGTTAAAACTGCAACTGGTTCTTTGCGGAGGCCAGCTTCTAAATTGGCTAAGCTTGACGTTATTGGTGAGTCTTTGACTGGAGTGTTGACTCACGGGAGGCGGGATGTTGCTGCCCAAAACTAATATCTATATTTACTACTTTTGTAATGTACTTTTTTTGTAAGTGAACAACACTGTTTAACTTTGTTATCATATATTTGAACACATTCCTTTTGTTTCGTTTTTGTTTGACATTTTCGTGGAGTTTCGGCAACTTTGCCGAAGCATTTTAAATTAAACAACTTTTTAGAATTATCTTCATTCATTCCACGAACTCTGCAAAGGAAATACAAATAAGTAAAAATTGTCCTTTTTATTGTTGAACTTTAATTTATTATATTATTTTTCATAGATAATAACCCTCTCTCCTCATATACATACTCATATATCTCATCAATAAATCTAAATTGAAAGCCAACGAGAGTGTTCATTATTTTTTTATTTTTCGCCATCACTTTGCTGCCGCAACAAATGGCTTAAATAAACAGAAGTGGACCAAGGTGGCTACCTTAAGGAACACCTGATTCAGCAATAAATTCAGCTGACAATACGCCTCAAAATCGTATTTGATAAGATCGCTCTGTCAGATACGATTGAATCCAGCTTACAAAAAATTGTGGAAAACCCATTAACTTTAGTTTAAATAAAATTAAGTTGTGTGGCAGTTTATCAAATGCTTTACTAAAATCAGTGTAAATACAGTCGACCTGGTTACCTGAATAAAATTAATTTAAGCAAAACGTTGTAAAATCGAGGAGATTAGACACAGTGGATCTGCCAGTAACAAATCCATGCTGACGAGTTGTCATGACCTTCCCACAGTGAATTTTCACACGATCATACACGAGGCGCTCAAAAAGTTTTGGAATCGACGAGAGTTTCGCGATAGGCCTGTAGTTGTTTATATCGTTCTTAAAACCTTTTTTATAGATAGGACCTATAAAAGATTTTTTCCAAAAAAGTGGAAAAATACTTTAAAATAGAAATGAAACGAGTTTCTGCTTCGCCAGAAGCTAGTGTTGTAACTGAAAGGTGGCTATTTTCACAACAAAATGTTCAATTACACATGACTTTGACCGAAAATCGATCAATTATTAGATTATTTAATTAATTTGACATTAATTAAACTTATTTGGTCGTGTTCCGCCATAGTTAAGCTAAATAGATTTTATGATCTATTAAATAATTTCATGCATTAATATTGTGATCTTTAGATCAAGTAAGTTTTTTTTTAAAGAAGGCAACAACAACAACAACAGCAACTCTGTATAGAGTCAATCACTTAGCTGACTAGACAGTCTGTTTCGGAAATCGCTACATTTTCCTCTTCAGTAGTCTTTGAGTGATTAAGCTGTGATCAACTCACTGTTTTTAAATTAGTATATGAATGTGCAGCTTTTGGAATTCATTCTTATGAATTGTATGGCTGCTAATCTTATGACATTTTAAAGCAGTAGGCCATTTTATAGATCACCGCTATCAACTCTACCACGGTTGCCATCTGTTCTAGTTGCTTCTTTGAGTTGACGGAAAAAATTAATAACGCTCTCGAAAATAATAATAAACAACTCATCATTAATAGAATGACAATAGACAAAATGAACCAAATAACTAATAAAACGAATACAATTTTAAAAGTGATTCAATCAGACAGGAATAGTGATGATAAATCTTTCATTCAACTAAAATACAAACTTGATCTCATGAAAGAGGAAATAATCAATATAGAGTATGCTATTCATTGGACAAAGGCCAATGTAATTAGTTCTTATATTTTATCAAATACCGAAATAAACATTGCTAAAGAAATTTTCAATAAGGAAAACATACCCCACATTAACATTGATGAATTGCTAGAATTTGCAGAAATTAAAATAGCCACGAATGATGAGACTATTATTTATAACATTAGTTTGCCAGAAACCGATACTGAATATCGTAAAAAAATTGTTGGTAAACCTGTTAAATTAAAAACAAAAATTAACAAAATCAATTATAATTCAATATTGCAATGTAAAAATCAGTTTTATGGAATCAAAAACAATTGTAAGACATATAATAAATTATTCATTTGCTTACATAAAAATGTAATAGACTTAAGAAATTCAACATGCATTCCAAATTTACTCGCAAGCCAAAAGTTTTCCTGCCAATTAATTAACAACCAACACATACCAGAAATAGAAGAAATTTCAACAGGGCTAATTTTCTTAAATCAATTTAATAGATCTATCATTATAAATAACGAGACAAGCATTCTAGAAGGAACATTCCTAATAAAATACCATAATGAAACCATATCAGGAACATAACATATACCTCAAATGAAACCAAAACCTAAGCGCCATTACCTGCTTTGCTACAACCAAAACCTATATCAGGAAATGTAGAAGAAGTCTTGGTATTAGAAATGATGAAAGAACTGAACACAAAGAATACAAAATACATAAAACTATTGGATGTACGCAACAAAACATTAACATCTGGCACAGTAGTAGTTATTCTTATAACACTATTTTTGATAATTATGACAGTAACTCACATACGCAGGAAAATGAAAGGTCAAGTAACAAATACAATAAGCCTAAAGGAACGACACCCCCAACTTTCGGAATCGGCCATAGAAAAGCTTAACCAAATATTTAACGGATCAACCGAGGACGGTTGAAATCAGGAGAGGAAGAGTTAAAAACAAATAAATTGCAACTTAGAACCGAAATTCCATTCCCACAAAATGGAATGCTGACGAAGTGTCTGCAGTTTCCACAGTCACGTACGCAAAAACAATAACAAGGAAAATAGCAAAAAATTCTTTTATAAGAATTTTATTATTAGTCCATTCGAAGCATTCACCCGATAACAGAATTTATAAGATATTAAATATTGTCTTCCTAAGCCTTTTTGACCAACTCGCCCTGGAAGCCTAAGTATAGTTAGCAAACATTTTTCTAAGCCCTGGTTGTACCACGTGGCTCGACTGGTGGAACGGGATTTGCTAAGTCTCTCTATGTACGTCGCGTTTTGGTACCGTTAGTCGCGTGACCAACATGCCAAGCTATTTTTTTTGTTGCATCACACCACTCGACTGGCACAATGGATTTTGCTGCTGCCTTGTCCTCACTTCGCGTCGCTTGAAGAGCATTATGGTTCAATTACACGTAGTTGCGATGTGTTCACCGTAATTCAGTGGTCCACCCGGTGATACATGCGCTCCGAGAGGTATTTTGGTTATTTATTTTGTATCTCGGCTGCGCTGCGTGCCCTTCGAAAAAGCTTTGCCCGTCAATTTTGCCTTGCGCTACGAGGTGTCTTTAGGTTATTTTTTTTTTAAATCTCGTAGCTACAATTTATTTAGATTAAACAATCTAAAATAAATCAGTTCTCAATCAAATCTCGTTCTGAACAGGTTGTTTGATAACTTGGTTGCGAAAACTTTTATTCCAGTGTTTTTGAATATCAAAGTCTAATTTTTGTGTAAACTTGTGCTTTTTGGAACATTTGAGAACGTTTTTCAGTCAGGTTTTTATAATTTTTGTTTACTTTTCCATTTAATTCTATCAAAGAAGAAAAATAAAATTTGTTTCTGACAAATCTTTCATAAGCTGTGGAAGCAAAGTTTTTGAGTTTTGTTTTTCATTGATATTCGCTTGTTTCTGTTGTTTTTGTTCTTCGTTTGATTATTTGTCTCATTCTTACATTAGCAGTTGTACATAAATTGTATTTTAAATTTTTGCTGCATTCTTTTGGTAATCGCTGTATACTTTTAGGAACTTTTAGTACAGGGTGGTAAAACGCTAATTTTTCTTTTTTTTCTTATTGATAACATTTTTTAAAATTTTTGTTTGCTATGTTGACTTTATATGATTTAAATACAAATTCTAAATGTTTGATAGTTTAAATCATACTTGATTTTAAATACAAATTCTAGTTGTTGTATCACAAAGATTTCTGATGACGCTTTTAGCAGAGTAGAAATTGCAATCAGATCAGCTAGTGATTTTTTCCTTTTCATATTGAAAAAACTTTGTTGTTGTTGTTTCTTTGGAAAAATTCGTTAGAACAATTAATTGTTCTAACTTTGACCTTAAGCTCAATAAACGATTCTAAACTATAAAACAACTAGAATTTGTATTTAAAATCAAGTATGATTTAAACTTTCAAACATTTAGAATTTGTATTTAAATCATATAAAGTCAACATAATTAATATAGAGGTCATTTAGAAAAAACTTTAATCAAATGGTAGAGCTCGACCAAACGGAAACAGCTGAAAACAAAATCAGCAAAAATTCTAAAAACAACTTCAGTAAACATGCTTTGTTAGTGCAGACTTCCAGCAGGCTGTTGGACTACATATAATAACATAAGCATAGAAACTAAAGTAAAACAGAAATACAACAACAAATGTGACATGATGAAATTGAGGAAAAAACTGAGAAATTGACGCTTCAAATCTCATCGCCCCGATGGTGCAGTGCGTTATCGCGCGCTTGCACGGGTATCACAAAGATTTCTGATGACGCTTTTAGCAGAGCAGAAATTGCAATCAGATCAGCTAGTGATTTTTTCCTTTTCTAACTTTGACCTTAAGCCCAATAAACGATTTTAAACTATCAAACAACTAGAATTTGTATTTAAAATCAAGTATAATTTAAACTATCAAACATTTAGAATTTGTATTTAAATCATATAAAGTCAACATAATTAATATAGAGGTCATTTAGAAAAAACTTTAATTTCTGTTTGCTTGCATTTAATTGTGCAGTGTTTTTGCCTTATTTCCGTCCTTTTATCTGGCATTATTTTAATATGATTTGTGCTAAGCCTGGCTGCTCTGTAAGGGGTGAAACTGAGCGGTTTTTATCATGCTGGTTATGTGATAATGCTGTTCATATCAAATGTGCAGGTGTGACAGGTCGAGTTGCGGATTGTATTTAGGAAGGTAAAGGGTTGCGTTGGTCTTGCGAGAAATGTATATTGGCTGAAATCAACTTCTACAAGCTTTTCAAGTAGACGAAGCAAGGCTTCTCTGAAATAAGTAAGGAACTTTCTTCGCTTTCTGCAAAATGTTATAAATACCAGTCTCTTTTCGACGATTTTAAATATATTGAAGAGTCAATTCCTTCACCCAAGCGGAAAAAACACATGTCCTTGCGTAGTGTAGTATACCTATACATATTATTTAAATATTTAATTTACAATTAATGTATTTCATTATAAAACAAGCTATAAATACTTTTCTTAAAATAAGTAATAATATAAAAACCTCGAATTTTCGAGAACATGCACAATAATATTCAAACTAAGTTAAAGTAATACACCTCTACGGTATATTAAGATATTATTCAAACAATAAGAACGTATGTTCATACTAAGCACTACTATCTATCTCATTCGCACACATGTACCCATATGGCTGAATACAAAACATATGATATTATATTATACTATTTTCTCCTACACAAATATGTTAACATATGATTATGTTTACGTTTTCTATTCTACTCACTCACACATATTAAACTATTAATACTAAACTACAAATATGTATTACGATATTCTACTATTACTTGTACACTAATTAAAGAACATATGATTCTATTTACATTCTAAACTACACAAGCAATTGTCAACTAGTTTTAAGACAAAATACCGTTATGTTTACTATAAAAGGATGAACATATTTGAAAATAAATCAATTAGTTTTGAGCTTCTAACAAGCTGCCTACTAATTCATTTTTAAATAAGTCTTGAGCTTTAATAGCTGCCGACTTCAACTTTTTAGCCTCTGCACTTTTTATAGTGAACGGCTGTAAATGTAATAAAAACAAAATATTAATAGTAAATCCGCGAGTCCTTTTTTAAATAATCGCGAACCCTAACATGGCGATGCTATGTCGCGAAAAAAATTATGTGGCGATCCTGTCGCCAAAATATTATTACATGGCGATCCAAAAACATATTTACTACAGTAGTAAGCAAAAAACGGATTCAACTTCAACTCTACATTCTTCTGTACATGAAATTGCTGATGACATGGACATTTGAGGTGTAACAGCCCCTCCACTTTTTTTAACTTCTATTTCGAATACAGCAAACATATCGATTTCTGCTCCTTTGCCAGTGCTGGCACCTCCACCTTCATTGCCATTCATGTCTTATGCCCAAACTGTTTCTCTTTTATCAACTCTGGTCGATTCTCAGGTTGCTCCTCTTACTTCTCAGGTTTTTGTTCCACCTAAGCCATTAATTGCAATTCCACCAACTAAATCAATCTTTGTTCAAAGAAATCAAAGTTGAAGTGTTCCTTAAATCTTTCGGTTCATAAATTCAAATATTCAAATGTGAGATCGATTACTTTCTTTTAGATTAACAGTTCCTTAAAATTTATTTATTTCTATAGTTGATGTAAAGTTTTGGCCGCCAAACACAATTGTATGCGAATTTGAATTTAAAAGCAATCCAAGACCGGTAAATCTTGCACATTTGACGCGTCCCCGAAATAGCCCTGAATCTCATCCAAAAAACGATTAATAAACCGCAAGTCTAAATTAGAGCTTGTGTACCAAAATGTCAGGGGTACACAAAACTCCAAAATTTCTGATATTTTCATTAACAGTTTTGATTTCGAATATAACATTATAATTTCTACAGAGACTTGGCTTCGCTCTAATATCTTAAATTCTGAAATAATGTGCAATAAATATCAAATATTTCGTAAAGACCGTCATGATAAGATCAGTGGTGGTGTTTTGATAGCTGTTCAAAACTCGCTTGTATTGAAGAATTAGCAATTTTTGACACGAGTTCATTTGTGTTGCAGTTAAATTAAATAATAGTATAATTTATGTTGCCTGCTCTTACATTCCTCTGAAATGAGGCTTAACAATTTATTTAAACATTTACACGCCATCGAAAAAGTTCTTAATTTGTTAAAAAATAAAGACGTTCTTATTGTGCTGGGTGATTTTAACCTACCTTTTGTGACTTGGAGATCGTCTGACGATTCTTCATTTCTTACTCTTGTTTCTAACGGTGATAGGATAAATGATTTCTTAGATACGCTACAATATCTGATCTGTGTCTTCAACAAGTCAATGATGTTTTAAATATATAGCACAGAATCCTAGACCTTGTATTTGTAGATAGATGCACTACTGTTAATCTCCATTGTTCGAATCCCGTATCTCTTCCAGAAGATGTACATCATCCAACTCTTGAAATAACATTTTTACTCTCCCACGAAAAAGAAGATAAAGTAACTGCTGATGCACGAAATAAAAAAGTTTATAATTTAAAAAAAGGACTATGTAAAACTTAATTCCTTACTTTCGCTGACTGATTGGTCTCCAATTTTTACTAGCGGAACATCATATTCATATTATGCGTGGAATCTTTGGTACAGTTTTTCAATTATACTCTGCAAAGGTGTTTCTTATTGTCCGTCCCAAAAAAAAAAAGATGTTGCTCCAAACCTTTAAGTCCACCCTGGCTAACAAATGTTCTAAAGGCACTAAAAAATTTAAAAAATTGTTTATTTAAAAAATACAAAATATCTGGATCTAGTTGAGACGTTGCTTCCTATTCTTCTTGTCGTTATAGATATCAACTATTAAATAAACAATGCTTTTCTGCTTATATAATTAACATAAAATCTCAATTTAAAGATAATCCAAAACTGTTCTATAGTTTTGTTAACTCAAAACGTAAAGCCTCCAGCTTTCCACCCTTTACGAAATTCCATCAGGATGAATCATCTTGTGACAATGTAATTTCTAACATGTTTGCAAACTTTTTTAAATCAACTTACTCCTATTTACCATTTAATACTAGCACGGTGTATCCTTTTCTCACGCCAGTTAACTCTTTTGAAACTCCTGTAATAGACCCAAATATTGTTATGTGTTATCTTCCTTTACGACCGGCTCTAATGAAATTCCAAGCTGTATTTTAAAGCAATGTTCTACAAACCTGTGTACTCCTCTAGCAAACATTTTTAATATTTCCTTGCATAGTGGTTATTTTCCTATTATATGGAAGGATTCTTATAAAGGGTGTCCCAACAAGAGCGCAATTTTTAAATTTTAAATAAAACACAGATATTTAAAAAAAAATCGTGAAACTTTATTATATCGTAAAGTAGACAGAATGAGGTTATGTATGGAACAATATATCGTGCAGATGGCCGCCGCGGCTTTGCTGGCATACACGCGATCTTTTAATGAAATTTTCAATTACCGTTTTGCATAATTGCTGCGGTATTTCATTAATGCAGCGTCCAATTTCCTCTTTTAAGGCTTGAGTCGTCGTCGGCTTATTCGCGTAAGCCATCGACTTCAAAAAACCCAAAAGAAAAAATCTAATGGTGTTAAATCGCACGATCTAGGCGGCCAATTCTGATCTCCAAAACGCGAAATAACACGACCGGGAAATGACTGATGCAGCAATTGAATTGTTTCTCTGGCTGTATGACATGTGGCGCCGTCTTGTTGGAACCACATGCCCTCCACATTCATTTCTTCAATTCTAGGCAAGAAAGAACTGGTTATCATTTCACAATACCGAACACCATTGACTTTTTGCGCTTGACCTGCCTCATTTTCATAAAAAAAAGGTCCAGTGATTCCTCCAGCCCAAAACCACACCACACAGTGACACGTTGAGGATGCATTTGCTTCTCGTGAATCACTCGAGGATTTTCCTCACCCCAAATGCGACAATTCTGCCTATTGACGAAGCCATCAAGATGGAAATGGGCCTCGTCACTGAAGATGATTTTAGCGGCAAAATCAGCATTTTCATGTTGTCTCTCCAATACCCTATTAACGAACTCCCTTCGCTGTCCATGGTCAGCTGGCTTCAGTTCCTGAGTCAATTGAACTTTGTATGCATGAAGATGCAAATCTTTCGTCAAAATTCGCTGCATAGTGGATTTGGAGACACCAATTTGCTGAGCTCGGTGTCGAATTGAGGTGGATGAAGTTTGAGCGACATCATCACGTACAGCTGCGACATTTTCGGTCGATCGACCTGGTCGAAGGCGCGTTGTTGTCTTTACATCACTAACAGACCCAGTTTCGGCAAATTTATTCATTAATCTCTTTACAGTTGACTCTTTTGGAGCATTATTGTGACCCCAAATTGATCGCAATTTGCGAACTGTAGCCGCAAAACTTTCACCATTTTGGTAAAACAATTTCACAATGAGAATGCGTTGTTCATTCATGTAGCGCTCCATTTTTACTAACCTCGTACCTTCTACTAGCAAACAATAACAATTGTTCAAATGTCAAACAATGACACTTCGAATGGCTCCAAATTTAAAAAATGCGTTCTTGTTGGGACACTCTTTATTATACCCCTTCATAAATCTGGCTCCAAGATAGATGTTTCTAAGTATCGAGAAATTGGAAAATTAAGTGCAATCCCTATGTTATTTGAGTAAATCATAACTGATCAATTAACCCACTCTGTGTCTTCCACCATTTCTGTCTCTCAACATGATTTTCTGAAGGGTAGGTCCACTACAAAAAACCTCTTAGAGTTTACTACGCGTGTTATAAATGGTTTTACTTTGGGACTGCAGACTGATGTTATTTATACGGACTTTAGCAAAGCTTTCGACAGTGTTAATCATAATCTTCTTTTGAAAAAACTCCATCGAATTGGGTTTCCTGTCACATTATTAAATTGGATAAATTCGTATTTATCTAGACGTACTCAAAAGATTTTATATAAGAATTCTCTTTCAAAAAGTAATTCGGTCACTTCTGGCGTTTCTCAGAGCAGGCATCTTGGACCGGTTTTGTTTTTACTATTCATTAATGATCTTCCTTCGGTAATAAAACACTGTAACGTCTTAATGTACGCTGACGAAGTGAAACTTTTTCTTTGTTACAAATCACCTGAAGAACGACATCTTTTACAATCTGATCTAAATATACTAGTGGACTGGTGTAGCTTAAATATATTAAATCCTTACTTAAAATATGTAAGCAAATGCCATTCTCGCGTAGATCTGCTAATAACCTAAATTACACTATAAATAACACTAACTTAGAAATAGTTTCCAGTTTTCTCGATCTTGGTGTTATTATGGATTCAAAACTTCGCTTCAATCTACACGTTAATATTGATGTGATATTAAAAGATGGGCTAAAGAATTCAGTGATCCCTTTACTACTAAATTGTTATATACCTCTCTCGTAAGGCCAATTCTTAAATAACTTCAGTTATGTGGTCTTAAATATGCATCACCCACAATATAATGTCTACATCGACGCCATAGAATCCGTTCAAAAACAGTTTTTACTTTTTGCTTTACGTCATAGTCGTTGGAATCCCAATATTATGCTTCCATCGTATGAAATACGACTTAAGATTATTTTACTACCTTCCCTAAGAAGCAGAAGAATGATGCTTAATGCCATGTTTCTGCATAAATTACTTCGTGGCGGGATTAATTCGGAATATCTCAGCTCTAAATGTTAACATCCCAAGGAGAGGAACTAGACATTTTCTGTTTTTTAAGTTGAGTCAGTGTAATTCTAATTACGCTCTTCATGAACCTTTACGATGCATGTGCAGACGATTAGTTTTTCTGATTCGGTAGACGTCTTAAAATGGAAAATTATATTATATTTAAATAATTAAATCAATTTAACTTCATCCTAGTATACCTAACGCAGTTTTATAACAATGTAATATCGGTAATTGAGATTGTTTTGTTTCTCCTTTTTGTCTCGATAATATGTTTTATAAAGTAAGCACCATCAAATATGAATCGTTTTTAAAACTTGCTTTTTAACTATTCAATATTTTAATTTTAAATCGAATTGTGATTTACGTGCTCACGTGGTTTCCTGATTTGAAATTAGACTGAACTCACACTATCACCTGGATTGGTGTGCCAGAGTATATCTCTTTTCCACACAAGTTTATGCCTGCGTTGGCCCAAATGCATATCCGACTTATTGGGATTTTGATTTGGCGGATATGAGATTTATCTCATTTCCGCGTAGGTCATGGGGTTGGACAATGGCCGCAAACCAGCTAAAATGAGTATAGTGTGTTGGATTGTTTTTCGAGTACCTTCACAATTGATAATCACTATAATTTAATTCGATGTTGCTTATTTAAATAGAATTAAATATACTTAAACACGCGATTGATATATATTAAATTTTTAAATTTCGCTGAAAGGCCAATTATGTGCTTAGTAGAAAATCCTAATTACCAATAGGGGGTATGTTTAGTACGTAGGTGCATTCTGTCTGTCCCGGCTGATCCGGGCAGTATCTAGAATGTAAATCGTGCATGCGTATATGTCGGGTATATGTATCTTTGGAAGATTCATTCCAGGCGAATCAAAAAAAAAATATTAAACAAATATTTGATTATTAGTTTGGAAATATTAAATAAAACACAAAAGTGAAGTAAATCGAAAGTAATTTATAGTTTTACTAGGATAAGAGAATTCATTTAATCTGTTTTTTCTCACTCGGGAAAAAATAATCAAATAAAAATATTTGAATAAACAGAAATTAACTAAGCATTTGTTCAAATGAAATAAAATATCTGAATAAATAGAAATTAAGTGAGTATTTGTTAGGATAAGAGAAAGCTAAATAAACTTAAACACTGTATTTTGAATACAAACATAATTTTGAGTTCACTACAAGGCAGATGGTTTTGTGTTTGTGAGTCACGCACCCTGGACACCGGAGAGTGATACCTCGGCCGAAAAAGGTTCGTCACACCCGTTATCTATAATGAAAAATTTTTAACCAAATTTGTTGAACGGACTTTTTGGACACATTTTAGAGCTTCCGACACCATTGGCTTACTTTTTCTTAACCTTTTTGGATACCCATAGATAGAAGATATTTCTTCACTGTTTTCCCATCACATTCAAATTATTTCCCTCACTCTCTATACGAGTTTTCTACTCTTCATCAGTTATTTGCCTGAGCTTATACCGTGTCGCAGAATCTTTTAATGTGCATCCTTTACCAGAGCCAGCTTTTCTACATTTGGTCTCTCTGAAAGCTTACTTTGCCTAGATTTTGTAGATGGTTAGGCGATTGATTTCTTCTTCAACAAAATGAGAAACAATCTTCGCTTTTGTCCAATCAGAATGAGATTTAAAAAATTACAAATTCTTTCACGACGCTGCTTCCCTATTTTCGACATTTCAAATACACCTAAGAAGTTACTAGAATAAAGTTAGCAGCTTGTCAAGATCTCATTGTCTCCTTGCGATCGGATTTCATTTTCATAGATTTGTGTGGCGCGATTTAAATTATATAAAGTAATTATTTTAATCTGGGAATCTGGGGAATCTGGGGGCGATGTAACATTGTAGCATTTCTGACTGTCTCAACCTGGCGAGGCCAGCATAATCTTTGTGAAATCGCCTCAAGTCAACTCAAACCTTCACGTGGTGTTTCCTGGGCAACGTCAAAACTGACAACCGTTAGTTTGGCGGTTAATCTGAGCGGCGGGCCTCTCTAGGCTAAAAATATGTTGTACGTCGGGTTTGAAGCCCACCCGCAAAAACCAATTTCAATGAAAACAACTAAGAAAAGAATAAAACTGATCCCCAAATCTGATGACGACTTCCGCAAACGAAAAACTGATAATGATTTACGGATATGCACCTAGAATGTCCGAACCCTTAATTGGGAAGGTGCCTCTATCCAACTGACTGATGTCTTGGAAAGATACAAAGCTGATATCACTTCTATCCAAAAAATGCGATAGAAGGGACAGGGTTGCACCCTGTGATATCTACTACAGCGGCCATGCAGAGAAGCACGACTTTGGATGCTGATTTGTAGTTGTCAAGAGACTACGGCCCACGTCCTGCGATTCACACTTGTGAACGAACGACTTGCCATAATCCGCATCAAGGTTAGATTTTTCAATTTAACCCTAATATGTGCGCACGCTCCGACAGAAGACAAGGACGATGAGATCAGGGAAATTTTCTACGAGCGCCTTGAAAATGCTTACGAGCGCTGCACCCGCCACGACGTAAAAATCGTGCTTGGTGACTTCAACGCTAAGGTGGGCAAGGAAAATATTTTTGGTCCAACAGTCAGCCTCCACGACAACACCTGTAGTGCACTTCAATCTAAATATTGCTATAACACTAACTTAAACACATTTATTCCATGCACTTGTTATTTATAAACATTTAACACATAAAGATCTAGTCTACAAACTAACATTTCTATAAACGTAGCCTAAGCACATTTATTTGGCAAACAAACAAAACAAACACATAACTATTGTTTACATTCTTATTCACTTGCACTTTATGTATACATAACTACATTACAATGACTACATAAACTAATATTCTACTTATTTACAATTATATTAAATAAGATATATATTTAATTTTGTATTTATTTTAAGTTAAAAAATACAGTTACTTGGCTTTATAAGCCGAAGAAAATCTGAAAATAAAATCACTTAAGTTTTGAGCTTTAAACTAATTGCTCCTTATTTCTATTCTAAAGCGCCTGAAGGCACCTTTGGGTGACGGCGCTAAAGAATCTTTTTTTTAAACTGGCCAGTAGCGCTCTTAAGCGCTGGCTTAAATAA
Organism: Dichetophora obliterata; assembly: GCA_963920525.1. Classification (NCBI taxonomy): domain Eukaryota; kingdom Metazoa; phylum Arthropoda; class Insecta; order Diptera; family Sciomyzidae; genus Dichetophora; species Dichetophora obliterata. The sequence goes on along the minus strand of OY986437.1, from coordinate 154,520,691 downwards.
TAAACGCGTATTATTATAATAACCGCGTACAACATTTAATTCGCGTAAAACGCGTAAGCCGCGTATAAATAAAAGTCGCGCGTCCAACATTACACACCTCCGATAACGGAATGAGGCTGATTGACTTCGCCGCAGCACGAAACATGGTCGTAAGTAGCACTAGATTCAAGAATCTCAATATTCATAAAGCCACCTGGATGTCCCCTGATCAAAAAACCAAGAATCAAATTGATCACGTTTTGATCGACGGAAGGCACTCTTCCAGTGTATTGGATGTACGCACGATCCGTGGTGCAAACATTGACTTGGTTCACTATCTTGTTGCAGCCAAGATCCGTACACGTCTGTGTACAGCTAAGAATGCATGCAACCCTACACAGAGAAAGTTAGACGTCGACAAGCTGCAATCAAAACAGACAGCCGATGCTTTCGCCACTCGACTCTCAGTCCTGCTTCAAAGCACTCCTCCAATCGATGATATATTTGAGCAGTGGACACACATTTCCAACTCCATGCGTGTGGCTGCTGAAGAGGTGATTGGCTACCACCGCCTTCGCCGAAACCAGTGGTACGACCAGGAGTGTCGCGACACCACTGCAGAGAAAGACGCCGCTTACAAAGCCACCCTGCAGTCGGTTGCAACACGTGCTGCTAAGGATCGATACAAAGAAAAGAGGAGGGAAGAGAGACATATTTTCAGGCGGAAAAAAAGAGAGGCAGAAAAGCGCGAGCAGGAGAAGATTGAGATGTATGGTGACAGGAATGAGGACCGAAAATTTTTCGAAAAAATAAGATGCCTTGCCGATGGTTTTAAGACCGAGGCCTCTTCCTGCAAGGATGAAAACGGGATTCTAGTGACGGATGTTCAGAGTGCACTGATGTTATGGAGGGAACACTTCTCTTAGCTTCTAAATGGCGACGCTGACAACAATCCCGCCAATAGAGATGATATTCCGGAAATCCCAATTTTGGATGACAATGTTGAGGTTTCGCTGCCCGACTAGGATTAAGTTCTGACAGCTATAGCTCGGCTTAAAAATAACATAGCCGCGGGAGCTGATGGCTTACCTGCTGAGCTGTTTGAGAACGGAGGCGAAGCTCTACTTAAATGCATTCACCAGCTTCTATGCAGAATATGGTCGGAAGAATGCATTCCGAACAATTGGAATCTCAGTGTGCTTTGCCCAATCCACAAGAAAGGCGATCCCACTATCTGTGCCAATTACCGTGGGATAAGCCTTCTTAAAATCGCATATAATGTCCTGTCGAGCGTTTTATGTGAAAGATTGAAGCCCATTGTAAACGAACTGATCGGACCTTATCAGTGTGGCTTCAGACCTGGAAATTTCACCATCGACCAGATTTTCACGCTACGACAAATCTTGGAGAAGACTCAAGAAAAACAAGTCGACACCCACCATCTTTTTGTCGACTACAAAGCCGCCTTCGACAGCCCCATAAGGAAGCACCTGTACTCCACCATGTCTGAATTTGGTATTCCTGCAAAACTAATACGATTTTGCAGGATGACACTGAGCAACACCAGCAGCGCAGTTAGAATTGGGAAGTACCTCTCCCCACCATTTATTACCAAACGAGGTTTCAGACAAGGTAATTCCTTATCGTGCGACTTTTTCAACCTAATGATGGAAAAGATCATCTGAGCTGCTGATCTGAGACGTAGTTGCACAATATTCTACAAGAGTGTTATGCTGCTTGCGTATGCTGATGACATTGATATCATTGGCCATAATACGCGCGAAGTCAGTGCAGCATTTTCCAGATTAGAAAGAGAGTCAAGTCGAATGTGTCTGTCAGTGAATGCAGATAAGACGAAATACTTAGTGTCAACAAACAAACAGTTGTAATGCGCACCGAATTAAGCAACTAACAATTACTTTACATACGCACTGTATTCAAACTTATTGCTTACACTGTAACTCGAATCTTTGCAAAACTATATAAGAAAGATTATTGAACGCGACTATATACATTGTTATTCACCACGCACAATGACCCGTGGCTATATACTTATATGCATTACGCGCTTTCGCACTAAGTAAATATTTAGCTTTCTTTCACTTGCGCACTTTCAATGTTTATTATTTTGGTTATATATTTATTTTGCATTGCGCACTTACACATTAAGTTAATATTTATTTTTCACTCACGCACTTTTTATGTTAAGAATTATGCACTTTTTGGATTTAAGAAAATACCGTTATCTGGCTTTATAAGCACCGACTTTGCGAAATAAAAATTAGACAAGCTTCAATCAGCTGACTTAATTATTCAAAGCCTGAGTGCATTTGTATGCCGGCTGACAAATTAAAATAACAAACACTTAGAGCCAGTGGCGTTTTTAAGAGCCGGCAAAAACTCGAGGCAGGTCCTTTTTATTAAAACAAAAATTAACTAAAAACATTAGATGGCGATCCTGCCAACTCACGGTAATAAGAGTTTGCTGACTGCAAAACAGAATGTGCCAGAGCCTGATTGTAACGATCGACGCGTAACCATATGTACCATGGATATGCAAATTTAAGCAGCCAGGACTATGGAAAACATCGACGAACTGGAGCTTCAACTAAAGAGCCACTACGAGGGCAACAAGAACAAAAGAAAAATATATTTCTCACATAAATTTTTTAATTTTGAAACAACAAAAATGAAAATTTTTCAATTTAAATTTATTAATTTTAATTGTTACATTTATATTTATTATAAACAAATTTTTTCTAATGAATAAAGTAAGAAAACAATAGAAATCAATAAGCCGACGGCAAAGCACTGTGTAAAACTATGAGGAACTATTAACACTTTCTTAAAATTTTTTAAAGTTATTTTTTTTAATATTATTAATGTAAATCAACAAATAAACAAATGAAGTGATCCATTTTTTTTCATAATGAATTTTTTTTAACACGCATATTTTTTTGTAAAAACTTAGTTTATATTTTTCAATTTGGTGCTTATTTTCTAACAATAACAACTTGTTGCACTTCTTTGCACTCACAGACAAACACTTAGCAAAAAAATTTTTGCCAACAACAACAACAACATTTGTTTCTTTTCCATATATTTTTTTTTGCTTTGTTGCTTTAAACACTTCACTTAAACTTGATTAAATGCATATATTTAGGGAATATATGCTAAATGAAAAATACGCGCACGGATTGTATATGCTCATATTATTTTATTAAATTACCTTTTTTTTATATTATTTAAGTCGCGACCGACACTTGTAAAAAAATGAACTTTTTTCTACTACGCGAACACTACCGCGATTATATTTTTCATTCATTAAACTGAAACGTCATTTTTGCTTTTTCTTTGTAATCTTATTCGCAATCAATCATTGCAAAATCACAGGGTGATTCATGTGAAATAAAAAAATTAAAAATTTTAATGTTTGGATGTCATGACATAAGTTTATGGACATAATTAAAGAAAACATAATATTTCTTGAAAAATTAAAGAAAAATTTAAGAAAAAGTAAAAATCGAATTTATAATGAAGAATATAAAAATGAAAAGTTGCAAAAAATTGATATATTGAAAAACGAAACAATTAAATATGAGTCTTTTGAAAATTGTAAAGAATTAATATTAGAATTTAATAAAATTTATTATGAATTGAATGAAATCACAAAAAATTTAATAATACGAAAAGAAGATAAAATAAATTTGGATTTATCATCAGTTTGGGAGGAAGAAAGTAATTTACCAAAAATGTCAAGTTTTGACACAAATGTAGTAGGTAAAAACCTACCAGTTTTTAAAGGAGTTTATGAAGAATTAGATGATTTTATAGCAAAAGCAGAATTGCTTCATGATTTAATAAAAGATGAAGATAAGGCCATTTTTATTAAGTATGTATACAACTTTAAATTAACAACCCAAATGAGAAGTATACTTGGACGTTTGAACAAACCTTCGACATTGATTAAATTAAAATCTTTATTGGTGAAATCTTATCCCAACACTCAGGGAAAAAATGGTCTAAAATCAAGAAAAACGGTCATAAATCAAGCCCATCCGTTGACAAAAGTCTGTTAAGTACGAAAAATCTCAAACCAAGAACAAATTCTTATTTTCATACCGATAATTACGTTCTTTTTTTAAGACCATTTTGGTACATTTTTAAGAACATATATTCTTAAATGTAGCCCTTCCGTTCTTAATTCAAGATTAAGAGAAGCCTTTTTAAGATTGTTTTGTTCTTATTTTGAGAATGTTCTAGGATAGATTTAAGAACTTTTAATCTTGATTTAAGATTTTGCAATACTTACTTTTTCATTTTCGAATTCGAACTTCGAAATACTTTTACACCCTACAAACGAAGTAAGAACAGTACAAGTTGTGTTACCGTGTATAAAAAAATTTATTTATTTTATTGAAAAGATAAATAAAGGAACAATATTCATTAAATATATTTAATTCTAACATACATTTTTCCATTATTTATACAATACAAATGTAAAGGGGGACTTATAAATTCAGAAATATTTTTAATATATAAGATGTCACTACTGCAACCTACTTCGTAGGACTGAAAATGATTACAAAAATTGTTAACAAAACTTTTGTGGCACAACACATAAACATTGTTGTTTTGATACAAGAAATTTTTTATTTTGTACAGTTCAAAGATAGTTGTCTTAATGGCTAGGTAGAAGCTTTTTTTGTAAAGTGTTCCTTTAAACATTACTTCATTTAATATTTCCAAGTTCTTGAAACTAATACCGTCTTTTTGCACTAATTTAGAAAAATAATTTTCTTTCGTTAAATCTACTTTTTGAGAAGAACTAATTAATATAAAAATTTGGCTCCACAGAACTTTCATGGTCAAGTAAAAATTTTGAAAATTTCTTGATTACTCTTGAGGTAATATTGTTGAAATACATTTTAGCCTCTTTATGCTTCGCTTCAAAACGCATACTCCAAAGGTATCTGAGTGGTCCACATTTTTTTATTGCGGTGGCATAATGCACAAGAAAATGGTGCTTATGCTTTAATGGACCATACAGTTGAGAATACATTAAATGGTGCTTTTCTATTAAATATTTTAAGGAAATCAGTTCCTCAACTAAATACATATGTGGGCCTTAACAGAAAATAAATTATTTCTAATAAAACGGTTAGTAGATTCCAGTGTGGATTATCAACTGGGATAAGATCTCCAATAATCAACGGTAAAAAATGGATAAAGCAACCAACTTCACTTGCTGTCATTTTTAAGTTAAATCTTTTCAGCCTTCCAATATCCAATGCAAAAGATCTATTTCCAATTTCTAATTCTCCAAATTGAAATAATTGTTTTCTGCTGTTTATATTATTCAACGTTAAAACTTTATCATTTATCAACCCGAGTAGTACATTGCATATATCATATATGCAAACTCCCTCATATACGTCGTGCATAAAGTCGAAGCAAAAGTTTTCCGTTACTTGGAAACTGCTTAAATTTTCAAAAATACAATAATTTTTAATTCCTGTTTCATGGTAGTCATTTTGTAGTAAGTCGTTTCTATAGTTACTCTTGTTTCTTAAATACTTCTCATTTTCTGAAACGTCATACTGCATTTGATCCTTTGTTCTTATGTAAGAACGACAATATTTTTTGGAATTGTTTTAACTCTTCCACTAGGTGAAAAAAGCCTTTTCATTTCCATTGCTCTTTAAATCGGTACTTGATATAAAGGCTGCGTGGAAAATATATTCCAACTTTGACAGCAAATGCTGTGGCATGGTGGGAAAATTTAAATAGCAACCACAAATTGAATATGTATGGCTTCCAAGTGGATTGTTTATTTGAAAGTCATCAAAATAGAGGACATACGGAATCACAAAATCGGACTGAAACTGTTTCTTTTTAATTTTAAAAATATCTCCACTTGCAAAATTGCATAAAATGTTATTTTCCGAATATTTTTTAGTATTTTGTAAAGTGTAGTCTAAAAGATTAGGTATTTCAAAAATCGATTTTAAAGTAAATTTCAATGGCATAATGTAAATATTGTCGGATTTTGGGCCTAATATTGGATTACCATGATAAGTTATTTCGGAAATTGATTTATTAATTGTTATGGATTTTGGATCTTCGTACAAACAGTCTCCATTCAGATCTTATTTCTTGAAATGGGTCTTTACAAAAATTTAATAAACACTTTAAATCGTCATCTATTTCATGCGCATTCAATAAACCTTCTATTGCGTTGGATATTGATAGAATGAGAGATGAAATCATACTTCGAATTTCGATTACTTCTTTTCTAGGCATGAAATTTCGTTGGTGTAAGCTTAAAGATAATCTTACGGCTTTTCTTTTTAAACTGTTCACTGGTTGGAAATCAGTATTACATTTAGTTAAAACACTATCCATTCATAAATTCGGTTCAGTTTGCAAGTCAACAGTATTTTCAATATCAGAGGAAGATTTTTCAGTTGGACGAACACAATTTGCAGATGAAATGGATTCATATGATGTTTTAACAACTTTATGTTGTTTTTCTAAATGTACTCGGAAATATGTAAAATTAGAAAATGCCATGTAACAATTATCTTCCACGCAGCGGAGTTTAAGAAGTTTAGTTGATATTAAGTGGTCAATTTTAAAATGACAAATTAAAAAATTAGCTTCTGAAAATTTTTGAAAGCAACGAAAACATGTATACATGTGTACAATATAAACTAATTGTAATGTAAAAAATCAATAAGAGAAACAATATTAGCAGATTTCGAATCAAAAACGGTATTAATTTCATAAAAGAATTGTTGTATAAAAACCCAAGGGAAATGACATGTTTGTGGATATTTTAAAGAAAGCGTTTGGAAAATCTTAAAACAAATATCTAAGCTTTCAATAAAAGTAAAAACCTGATAAATGTAAAAACCTTTTATAATTTCATCGGAAACTGCTTCAACTATAAGAAATGGCTGCACAGTTAATCCAGCTGAATAGTATTTGTTGATAACGTCATCAATTTGTTTCTGATAGTCATTAATTGATACCAATCTTAAAACGAAACTTTCTTGTGCATCAATTATTGTTGCTTTCTTACTGCGTTTTCCAAAATTGTTTTTAAACCGCGCTGAAGATGGAAGAACTGCATTGAGAAGTGTTATAAGAATGAAATCATGGACATCTGAAAGAAAAAGATGTGCCAAATAAGATTAAAAAACTTAAAAATTGCTAATACTTTCTTACCTTTATTTGATGACGACTTTGCTACAGATAAAAGCTGTTTACAGTAATCATTATGAATTTTAATTGCATAATATTTTTGAATTTTTTCTTTAAATTTTTCCCATTTTGAATACAACATATGCTCTTTTGATGGGTACATTAAGCAGAAGTCAATATTGATCTAAAGTTTTAAATAAAATTTATAAAATAATAAAGGGATTAAACTTCAGCCCTGTTACCAATTTTGGGGCTCTACAATTTAAAAATTTTGGCCAAGACCGTAGAAATTCGTAGCTTTCCATTTCCTTTAAATCGTTTTGTCGCATGGTAAATGTTTTCTTCCATTTTTCGCCAACATCTATCCAATCTGAGCTATCCCTACTTAAAAAAGCTTTTAATGCCACAGCAATGGATTTGTCAAGTTCTGCTGTTTGTATGAAATTCGAGGAAGATGTGTTGCCAGTTTCATTATCTTCATTGTTCTGTTCCGGGGAGAGCTCTGCACCTGATATGCTTTTATTGCCGGCTGAGCTGTCTAATTTTTTGCGTTTGCTTCGCTTGTTTTTATATTTTGAAAAAAGCTTACCACCAGGATTGTTTCTTCCCTTTCTTGCTATAAAGTAATACTCCTGTGAAATATTTTACTTATAATATGTATGAAATATAAAACATTAAATTTAAATAATATTAAACCTGGACATCTCTTTCGGTTGCAAAAACTGAGCAAATCTCGTTAACTAGATATGGAAAGTCGTGCGCCTTAAGCGTGATGTTATTCGAAACTACTTCTTCGATAATAATGTTGATTACATCATCCCTTAAACTGCTTGTCAAGACTTTATTCTGCTTATAATGCTCCAAAATACTTGCTCCTTTGGATGTCTGCACCAACAAAGTAGCCAAGTCCTTTAGTTGTTATAAAAACATTGTTTTAAAAATGTTGATTTAAAAAAAAAATAAATTGTCACCTTATTGAGGAACTTTCCAAAATGTGAAGGGTTTGTTGACAATGAATCAGGAGACGGACTGGATGAATGCTTGCAATTTTTTAGCCAATCCTCGACCTTAGACGGCATCGAAATAGTTTCGTCATCAATTCCGAACTTCAAAATTACATAGGTATTAATTATTATTAAAATAGATAATGTTTATAACGATATGACAATACCTTCAATTTCTTCCACGCAAACAATTTTTCCCGAAACTCCACGCGAAGTCCAAGGGGTGGGATTGCTTCCTTTAAATCATCTTTTTCCAAATATTTTAAGCTTCTATATGAAACTTTAGCAGCTGAAATATATTTTTGCAGTTAGAGAAAAGTATTTTAATAGTTTTGTATAGCCAAAACTTACCCTTTAAATAATCAAAAACGCCTTCCAAATCAAACTCTTTAAGCAAATTCTTCAGATTTACCTCATCCATACCCACAGAGACTTCATTTTGTGGCGATCTTTGCACCTCTACTTCAGAGCATTCAAATTCTGATGTTTCAGCGTGGATCTCTTCCTGGGCAGAATTTTCATTTTTACTGTCTTCAATCATTTCCACGATATGATTTTGAGAGTCTTCAACTATTTCCAGGTTAGGATTCTCATCCAAGTTTGGTACATCCTGATATGATGCAGTCGTAATTAACACCCAATTACTCACTAGATCACTACCATCAATTATATTATTATTTTTAGCATTGAAATCTTCCATTTTTTATTTTTCTTTATTTATTTTAGTTTATTTTAGAAAGGTGTGCGCACATCACGGAAGAAAATCACAAATGCAAAATTTACAGCGCGTTCTTTTGCTTAAGTTTTTATGGGCTTAATTTAAGAATTTTTTCTTGTATTAAGATTGGTCCGGTATAAAACTAAGAATGAATTCTCAATATAAGACCGGAAAATCTTAAAATAAGATTACATAATCTCTAAACAAGAATTTTGATTTGATTTAAGACTGTCGGGGTTGTATTAAGATTTTTTGGTCTTAAATTCAGACTGCGCTCTTTAAGAATCTACCAAGATAAAAACAAGTACACCTAAGCTTATTTTTAGAACGCGATTTTTCCCTTAGTGTACAGCAAATGCTAAACCAGTTTAGTTCTATAGCACAGAGCAATCTAACAATTTCAGAATTTATTTTGTTTATTTGTATTTATTTAGTCTATGAACAAAATTCTTTGACTAGAAATTACAAAAATTGTTTACATACTAAGTTTCAAATAAATTACAAGAATAATTAGAAAATACTATACAACAATGTTTTCATAGAATTTTTAGACATTGAAAAATCTAGGTTACAAATTTGGTAAATATAATTAAACAATTATAAATTCCTATAAATTGGTGCATTAGCTGAATAATTAGGGCGAACAGTATTAAAATGAAAAAGATCATAATTTCGTAGTGCTCTTGGAGGTACATTGAACTGAATCATACTGAGAAGATCAGGATAGTCAACTGCACCAGACACAATGTCAAATAGGAAGAGTAAAGATAAAATTTGTCTTCTGACTTCTAAAGTCTTTAAACCAATTAAAAGTCAACAGGCATTATATGGCAAAGGAGCAAATTCGAGATAACAAGTGCGTAAAGCGAATCTGGTGAAAGATCTCTGAACCCTTTCCAGCCGAACTTTGTGCAATTCAAAAGATGGATTCCAAATTACTGAGGCATATTCAAGTCTTGATCGAACAAGACTAATAAATAAAGCCTTAAATGTATACGGATCTCTAAAAGCTGATCTATTACGCCTTATGAAAGCCAGCATTGCATACGCCTTAGGTATAATATAATCTAAATGCACACGAAACGTAAACTTCGAATCAAAAACTATTCCAAGGTCTTTATACTGACAGACAGATGATAGAGCAGAATTTGATATAAAATAGGACGAAGAAAAAGGACATATGGACTTGGAAAAGGACATAAAAACACATTTGTTTAAATTAAGGTGTAACTTATTAAGAACACACCAGTTGTACAGTTTATTTACTTCACTCTGAAGAAGAACTATATCAGACACACTTCTGATTTTAAGGAAGATCTTGCGATCGTCTGCGAAAAGCAAACATTTAAATTTAGAGAAAAAATAACAGAATTAGCAGAGCAATTAAGCAATTTAGAGCTACAAAGCTTAGAGAAACCCAGTCAGCAGGCAAAAGATGCAATATATAAGGTCAACGAAAGTATGGTACTTAATATTTTTTCAAAAGGTGTCAGGACAGAATATCAAACTATTTTACAGGCGAATCCGCCAAAATCTTTTAATGAAGCAACTGAAAGATGTTTGAATATTGAGCAAAATCTTTTGACAGATAGAAGCAATATTTTATATATGCAGAACAGAAATAATTCAAGAAACTATAATGAGCAAAATAATAGATTTAATCAAAACTTCAGAAATTACATTAATCAACATTTTTCAAACAGAGATAATACCAATTATAGAAATAATACCTTTCAAAATAAAAATCAAAATTTTTCAAATAATAATTACAGAACCAATAATAATTTTCAAAACAACAATCAAAATAACAATTACAGAAATAATAACAATTACAGAAGCAACAACTTTCAGAATAACAATAATTTTTACCGTGGAAATAACGGAAATAATAATAATAATTTTATAAACAATAATAACAGAAGTAATAATTTCAATAGAAATACAAATTTTAGAAACAGCAACAATGCGCAGGGAAACGGATATGGCCGGGTAGCAGGAATTGTTACCGACAGAGGCCAACACTGTTCCTACAACTAACTAAAAATTTAACAAATTTTATTATATTAAATTGCAAAAATACAAATGAGAATCTGAAATTCCTAATAGACACAGGAGCAGATATTTCTATCTGCAAGAAAAGAAGCGTAAATAAAATAGAAACAAGAAATATTTCAACAATAACTGGTATAACTAATGAAAGTATAGAGTGCATATGCACATCATATTTAAATTTTTCAATTGAAACTGAGGAAATTACACACAATTTCCACATAGTAGAAAATGAATTTCCAATATTAACGGATGGCATAATAGGGCGTGACATGTTGAGAAAGTATATGTCTAAAATAGATTTTGAAACGTACACAGTAACATTTTTAATAAATGAAAAAGAATTAACATTAACAATAATTTTAAATTATCACAATTTTAAAGTACCTGCTCTATCAGAAGCAGGGGTCCCCATAAATATTAGGGTTAATGAAGATAGTATAATCCTTAGCAAAGAAAAAAGTAATGGAGTTTCCATTGCAAATAGTATCATACCTACGAATGATGATAGCAAAATACTGGCTATAACAAGAACTATGGTTACAAATAAATATACACAAAACACAAATTTAGACAAAACAAGTGACATTACTAACAAGAAGTCTGATCAACTTTTTGCTTGGGAATGCACATCCAAATCGGATATAAACAAAATGATAAAATTAAGGTTCGTAACTGATAGAAATTATAAGGGTACCCAAATAAATATAAATAATAGAGAAGTTATTGCAAGATGCAGCGATAATCCATCGATCACACAGCTGACTTTGGAGAAACTGTCGTCAAAAATGCAGAAGTTAAATATAAACGAGCTCGCGTTAAGTAAAAATGATAAAATATTTGAAACCATAATAATGGATAAATTTAAAGAGATATTTAATAATTTACAAAGAAAAAATTATGAAAGTTTAAAAATTTTAATATACTATGAACCAACAAGAATAATTGGTAAAGATATACAAAAGAAATTAATTGAAGAATATCATAATTCGGCTCATGGAGGACACATGGGCATTAAAAAAACTAATTTAAAAATGGAACAAAAATACATTTGGAAAAACACGAACAAAATGATAAAGAAACGTATGTTAAATTGTATGAACAATGTAAAATAAACAAACAAACCAGACATACAAAAGAAGAATTAACTTTGACCGACACACCAGGAACTAGTTTTGAAACAATATCAATAGATACTGTAGAGCCTTTGCGATTATCCAATAACTATTCAGTTGATCTCGTATATTAGTTGGTGTCGGTTGTGTTTTATCGTGTTATGTAAAAGCCTTTGTTTGCTATATTCGTGAGTGTATTAAAACAGTTTCAATATCGCAATTACTTAAATATTATATTGTACTTACTAATATCATTAATATACAACTATTCCATTAAATAATAATTGTGCATTTAAGTTGTGTAAGTATAATTCTTGCATATTAACTTTGTTTAACTTGTTTAGTTAATGCAGTGTTGTTGTTTTTGCATGCTTACTGTGTTTTAGTTTCTTCTTTGTGCGGTGATTTGTTTATCTTCAGCTCAGTGAGTGTTGTTTTTGTTTTTTAGTTTCTACTAAACTGTGCACAAACTGTCTGAATATAATAACCCTAAAAGCACATTTTGCATCTGCTCATTTTTTAAAAATTAAACATGGATTATTTTTCTGCAGAAAATATCGTTGCTTGTTCTTTAGACGAACTTTGCAAAAGCCAAAACATTCTGAACCCCATGTTCAGCTGTTCTGGTCCATGTGAGCAAATGTTTCATGCATCTTGTGCCGGTATTTCCAAGTCATGCCTTGACGACTTAAAATCTCTGCGATCAGGTCTTCGCTGGGACTGTGCTTCATGTAGAGCACTTTCCTCAGATGAACTTTATTTAAAAATTAAGCTTTTTGGGGAAAGTCTTAACTCGTTAAACAACAATTTTCGAGAAATTGTAACATTTTTTAGTGAAGTTAGGGCCGCACCCAGTACCAGCGTCTATGATGAAAATTCCATTTCGGAAAATATCCCGCTTGCTTTGTCACAGACTGTTTCTTCCGGGTCACAAACAATCCTTTCATCAGAAGACCATATTATCTCAAAAAGAAAGAGAAAAAATAAAAAACTAATAAGAAGCGAAAATCATCTGGATCTACTTCTCAGGCCAAGCAGCCCTCAGCACCGCTTTTGAACAGGAACACTCCAGTTACTTCCTTGTCACCTTCTAACATTCCTTCTTTGACTAATAGTTCAGTTTTGACTCCTATTGAGCCTAGAAATCTATCAAGTTTAAGGGCAGTGTCGAGAAAAAAAATTTATTTATTTCACGTCTTCAGCCCGACACAACTGTTGAAAATGTATTGACTTTTATCAAACATAATAAATTGTTGAGTCAAAATGCATTTTGCTCATGCAAAAAAATAGGTAACAAACCTTCCCATGCTTCCTTTATTCTCACAGTTCCAGCTGAAGAGTTTGCAACTGTTCTAAACTCTAATTTGTGGACTGATAATTTACTCGTTACAGAGTTTCTGCAGAGTTTAAATTGCCACACAACTTAATTCTATTTAAACTAAAGTTAATGGGTTTTCCACAATTTTTTGTAAGCTGGATTCAATCGTATCTGACAGAGCGATCTTATCAAATACGATTTCGACGCGTATTGTCAGCTGAATTTATTGCTGAATCAGGTGTTCCTCAAGGTAGCCACCTTGGACCACTTCTGTTTATTTTAGCCATTAATGATGTAACCCACATCATCAAACACTCTCATCTACTTATCTATGCAGATGACATGAAAATATACAGAACAATAGATGCTAAAGACAATTCAGATCTGCTCCAGTCTGATTTGAAATCCTTTGAAATTTGGTGTTCTAAAAACAATATGTTTCTAAATCCAGATAAATGCCAAACTATGACCTTTTCGCGAAAAAGAATAATTTAATTTTTGATTATAAGATAAAAGATACTGCATTAAGTCGTGTAGATGCTGTCAAAGATCTGGGTATATGCATGGATTCTAAGCTATCGTTTAACGTTCATATTGATTACATTTGTAAAAAAGCATCTTCTATGCACGGGTTTATGAAACGCTGGGCCAAAGAATTTAATAGTATGATCACAACTACAACGCTGTATTGTGCAATTGTGCGACCTCACTTAGAGTATGCAAGTCAAGTTTGGTCCCCAAGTTACAATGTACATGTTGAACGTATAGAGAGAATCCAAAAATGTTTGTTCGGTTTGCTCTAAGGGGCTCTAAAGGTGTCCGTTGCACTTAACACTTTAAACCTTCCTCCTTATGAGGATCGTTTAAAACTATAAAAAATGCAATCTTTGAACGAGAGAAGGAAGTCTGCAGATATCGTCTATTTACACCGACTCATAACTGGTGTATTCGATTCACCATAACTCCTAACTCTTATAAATTTTAACACTAACCGTAGAAGCAGTAGAAATGCTAACAATTTAATTTACTTACCTCTTAGTAGAACAAATTATATGGCTACTGCTCCTTTACAACGAATGAGTACCTTTGTTAACAACTGTAGCTTTTTTGATGTTAACTTATCGAAAGATCAACTCAAAAGTAGATTGAAAACTAATGTAATTAGATCTATGTAAACGCATGGTTAGTTGTTATGTCTTGTGTTGTCCCTGAGCCCAACCCATATTATGGTGGGTAAATTTTTCTCACTTTGGATTGTTTTGGACCACTCTTATCGATATCATTAGGGCTATTCACGGTTTGAGCGTACTTTTAACAAATCGTATTTATAGAATTTGTTATTGTTCAAACTGTGAGCACCTCGCCATGTGACTGTCGTATAAAAAGATTGTGCAACCCTGTGATGTATGTGATTATGCGGCTGTAGACAGAGCATAAAAATACGAGGTACAAAAAACACGTCTAAGGGCTGCTTTTATTTACGCGTGCCTGCGTATTTGCATTTGTATGCAAAACACAACAAAGCAAAATACGCTTTCGTAAATTGGCGTACAAATAGCAAATCGAACAAATGGCAGACCAGCGTATTCGAACTGTGAATGGCCTTATTGAGATGTTTTAATGTTATTTGGGCTGGTTCTTAAGATGATCTAATGCGGAGAAAGTGCGAAAAAGCTGTAGTAGCTGAACTCTATTGTTATTGCATTATAACTACCGCTACATATTAACCATGCAATGTGAGTTAACGAAGTATGTCATTGCTTGTCCAATGGAAACCAAAGACGCAAAGACTGTAGCCAAATCATTGATAGAAAATTTAATTCTGACCTAGGTCATTTTAAAGTTCTTAAATCAGATAGGGCTACTGAATTTACCAATGAGTTGATGTCGGAGATTTGCAAACAACTTAACATTAAACAAATATTCAGCACGCCTTATTATCATGAGACTTTAGGTTCTTTAGAAAGAAACCACAGTATTAAAAGAATTTTTTTTAAATTTTTGCAAAGATGATTAATGGGACCATTGGATCCCATACTTCACATTTGCCTATAATACAACACCTCATGTTGACACTAATTACACTCCTTTTGAACTTATATTTGGCAAATTGGCAAACCTACCAAATGATAAACTAGATATTCAAAATGCTACAACACAGACAATTATGCACAGGAATTGAGAGTAAGATTAAAATACTCATTAGAAAAAACGAAAGAATTGATAAATATACCAAAGATTAAACGAATTAAAAATAATGTCACTTCTGCACCATTAAATATAAAAATTGGTGAAAAAGTAATGATAAAGAAAATAAATAGAAAGAAAAACCAACCACCATGGAGTGAATTTTAAAGTTAATGTAGATGGTAAAATCAAAGAATACCATAATAATTTACTAAAAAGATGGTTTTAGTTCAAAATTTTCAAATAAAGAAAATATTTAATAATTAAAACAATTGCATTGTATAAATTTCATTAACAAATTGAATTTGTATAATTTTTAATAACATAAATCATATATCTATTTTGAAACAATTTTTGGAATAAAATATAATCTGTTATAGTTAATAAGAATAATTGAAATGTATAAAACAAAAATTATATTTTCAGATTAAATAATTTATTAGATTATGATAAGAAAGTGTGAATTGTATAATTTCAAAAATTATTTTTCTTTTTTCAAATAATTTTTATCTTAAGGATGGGGGTGTAGTGCGCACCGAATTAAGCAACTAACAATTACTTTACATACGCACTGTATTCAAATTTATTGCTTACACTGTAACTCGAGTCTTTGCAAAACTATGTAAGAAAGATTATTGACCGCGACTATATTGTTATTCACCACGCACAATGACTCGTGGTTATATACTTATATGCATTACGCACTTTCGCACTAAGTAAATATTTAGCTTTCTTTCACTCGCGCACTTTCGATGTTTATTAATTTGGTTTTATATTTATTTTGCATTGCGCACTTACACATTAAGTTAATATTTATTTTTCACTCACGCACTTTTTATGTTAAGAATTATGCACTTTTTGGATTTAAGAAAATACCGTTACCTGGCTTTATAAGCACCGACTTTGCGAAATAAAAATTAGACAAGCTTCAATCAGCTGACTTAATTATTCAAAGCCTGAGTGCATTTTTATACCGGCTGACAAATTAAAATAATAAACACTTAGAGCCAGTGGCGTTTTTAAGCTCCGTCAAAAACTCGAGGCAGGTCCTTTTTATTAAAACAAAAATTAACTAAAAACATTACACAGTCCCAGCGTCTTGGAACCCACGTTACCGTTGACAATACCTCCTTCGAGGTTGTGAAGAACTTCGTTTATCTGGGATCCAGCATTAACTCAACCAACGACATCAGCATTGAGATCAAACGAAGAATAACTCTTGCCAACAGGTGTTACTTTGGGCTCAGTAGGCAATTGAGAAGCAGAGCCTTCTCTCGACGAACGAAAATCACGCTCTTTAAATCGCGCATCATGCCCGTCCTACTTTATGCATCACAAACCTGGACGCTGAGCAGTTTAGATGAAAAGACTTTAGGAGCATTCGAGAGAAAGATTCTTCGTAAGATCTACGGACCAATCTGCGTCAATGGCGAGTACCGAATACGGTGTAATGATGAACTGTATGAGCTGTACGCTGACATCGACTTAGTCAAGCGCATTAAAATCGAGTGGCTTCGCTGGCTTGGTCATGTTCAGCGCATGAAAGACGATGCTCCAGTGAAGAAAGCATTCGATTCGGTACCCAGCGGCGGTCAACGCAGAAGAAGATGACCGCATCTTCGTTGGGAAGACCAAGTAGAGGACAACCTGACGAAGCTTGGAATTTCCAACTGGTGCCAGCAAGCGAAAGACAGAAATGGCTGGCGCGAGTTCTTAGATGAGGCCAAGACCGACATACGGTTGTAGCTCCAACTAAGTAAGTAATTGAGAATTAAATATATAAAAAAACACGTTATATAATTTTTTTTAAGACTTTTCAAGCCTTTTTCCGATTTTTCTTATTTAATTTTTCTTTATTTAACTCAAGTCTGATCTTTATTTACCACGGGTTGATTTATGAAAAGAACGAAGTATTCAAAAAAGTTACCACGTCCGCTATGTACAGAATTTTTTGATAAAACCGCGTGGTAGATTTCTACATTTTTCTAGAAACAGACATTACGGTGAATTGGACCAACGTTGACATGGATATGTGCAAACAAATAGCATATGCTAAGTCATGAAACATTTATTTTTTTTTTCGAATCATCTTCAACATGAAACTATTAATTTATCACAATGTACTACGATTCGTTACAGGCAGCAAGCCCATGTTGTTGTGCAACACACTACGAACAACAACCACATGCCGTGTCGACCAATACCATACATAACCATTGCTGGCTATTATTATGACTGACGCTCTGTCAAAACGGGGAGACAGAGCGTCAGTTCAACTGAGCGTTAGTCCGACACTAAACTCACGATCAAATTACCACTGTGCTGTCACAGAGGAGCCGATAAGTTTGTCTCAGCGGAATGTGCTTATGCTATCAAACGCGCGATAAGCCAGCCTACACTTTATTTATCAAATCGCAACAAAGTGACGCCAAATAAAATTAATGGGACCGCACAGATCACTATTAGGGTAAAGCAGAGACATATATCCACTGCCCCATAGGGTAAGCGATGTAATTTACGGCCACGCCACTGGTGTTTTCTGGGTAAGTTTTACATGATGACTGTTATTTAAAAAACTCTTTTATATAGTTGGTCTGAATTTATTTAAGAAATTTTCTCATCTTTTCATGTGCATATCTTGATGTTACGTTTGCATGTAATGTTGGTGGTTTGTGGTTGTTTTTGGTTGCTTAGGAAACCTACGAAATTGATGCTCTGGGTAAAGCCAGTGCACACGGGAGCAACTGAAGACAGTTGAATAATTTCAAATAAAACATTTTATATATTCACACAATAAACTGCACAACTTCGCGCTAAAAGTGATTTTTCAAGCCAACCGCATGTGCAGTTCCATAACAGCTTTTGAATTTAATACGATGACACTTTTGTCAAAAGTTCATAATTTTGTAGCGCAGTACTTTTATTATTGATACAAATTTTTATATGAAATTTTAATATGTATTTGCATAATTAATGTATTTGCTTAAACATGTGCACGAACTCATTGTTTTGATTTTGTAAGTATTTGCAATTAGAATGAAGTTGTTGTCTGCTTTTTAGTTCATCTAGATAATGGGTAAATCCATGTTCCAATGATATCCATAGAGTCTCATTGTCTTCTGAAAATAACGAACTTAATTTCGACCAAAACTTAGCTATTTTTGCTTTATCAATGATAATTTCTCTTGATATTCCCATATTTATGCTAAAATAAAAATTTAAATAAAAATTCATTAATAAAAACGTTATAGCATTATGCATAAAATCTTTTAAAGTAGTCTAACCCTAACATAGGATGACACACAGGGGTTCTCCAAACCCCAGTTTTCAGCCTCTGGTGTTTGGAATTAATGCTAATAGAATCGAATCGTTTTTTGTATTTAGAAGGGGTCTAGAAAAGATAGGTGTACAGAGCTGCTTAACCCTCATTTTCAATAAATTTAACTAAGTATGCAGTTCGAACCACCACTTTTTCATCTATAAGCCACCTATATAGTCCAAAGCTGTTCTAGATTCACAAACGCTCTGAGAACGCAGAACTTGTTTGTGCCCTTAAATATTATTACAAAATGTTTTAGGGCATTGACTTACGCCAGATGTCCTTCTGTGGCAACATGTTGTTACTTCAAAAGTTTCGAAGTTTTCGAAATTATCGACAGTCGGTATGTTATAACACTTTCGACAGGCAATAGTTGCGATAAAATATCACTTTATTTTGGTAGTAGTGATCGAGAACCGAAGTAAATATAAATGGAAATATTTATCCATTTAAGCTTTTAAATTTTTTATATATTTTTTATATATTATTTATTTAACATTTTTTATATATTATTTATTTAACATAGAAGTGTTAAATAATGATTTTATGTTAGTGAAATAATAAAAGTTTTGGCTTTAATAAAAGTATATATATGGTTACCTTAGAACTGTTTGTTCAAATTAAGTTGCCTTTATTTTTTCCAACCAATGTAATTTGTTGAAAATAACCAATTAATCAATTTTAGTTCAAATTAAATTTTTTCTTAATAATACAATTTTCAAAAATATTGATTCACGTTATTTAGCATACCAAGTATCAGAAAAAGAGCTTGAGTGCAGCTGTTAAATGTTCGAACATAGCTTCAAAATAAACCAAATAGCCTTTCGAACGAAGATATTACAACATACTGACAAATCGAAAACTTCGCTTCTATGTTCGCTTCGACAGTGAAGTGACAACATGCCGCCACTGGTTTATAAAGTTGTGTGTGATAGGTCGTTTTTAAATCTTAAACTGCATTAAAATATACTTTGTAATTTAATATTTTCAAATACTAAGAAAAAACCTTTTTAAGCAACGTCAAATGAAAATTTAGTTTCCCCAATTGTTTCTCCAAATCAAAACTGATAGGTTGTGCTTTTTTTAAAAAAATAGAAAAATATATAATTTTTTTTTAAGCTTACAATTTTCTAAATTTATAATGACCGACTACGAACAAGAACATGATTTCGAAGATTCTGGCTACGAATATCATCCAAATGACTCCCGTTCCTATAATTCAAGTTTGTGTGGAAATGGCAAGCCTTGTTCAGACGCAAATACTATTGAACTGCCTCAATTAGGCCTCGAACTAAAGTCTTCAAATCAAAGTTTATTTACTAAATTCAATCCTAAATCCAACAGTTATAATTCATTGATTTTAGAATCTGTAAATGCACAAAATTTCACAAGTTGTTTATGATGTTGGGGTTGTTCGCGATGTAGCGTATTTGGAATAAATTTTGGTTGAAAATGCGTACTGTTTACAACTTTCTGTGAACGCACCTTCAATAATAGCTTGAATTTGTTTCTTTCTCTGAGCTACACAGTTGTACGCGGGAAAAAGTTTAAGGTTATTGTGTAATTTTGTAGTAGAAAACGTGAACGAATAGTTATCACATTTATCAAGAATACACAATGCAAGTTCAAATACGCAACATCGTGAAGGCCCCTTTAAGAAAAAATCTCGTGTTTTTGGTTTTCTCATAAATAATGGTCGTTCACACTACAACCTGAGAAAAGTTGTGTGTAACCACCCATTTGACTATGTAAACGACCACGCGCAACTACCTCCTTGTGTTTCATGTGCAACATATCTCCTAGCTTCCGAGGTTTTGGGGTTTTAGCAAAGAGAGTATATATAAAGAGTTACAGAAACAGAGAAATTGCTCTTTAAAATATTTTCAAGCATGTAAGGATTGGGTTCTGCCGGCGTGCTGCTATTGTTATGCTGCCGACGTTCTTGAGGTCTGTTTTGGGCAGAGCTGTTGTTAAATTTGTGTGCACAAGCGAGCTAGGAACATGTTTGTTCTTTTTAACTTTTTCTTCCTATTAGAATTGCGATCATTTGGTATATTTAAGCAATAATGAATGAAATGAAGCAAAGCAACATTTCCTTAAATTTACCAATTTGCAGATATTCTTATGTTCTGTTTTGATTATCAAGTATGTCCAAAAATTGTCAGCTTTGTTTTGGCTGATTTTTGTATGCATCATTTTTGCAAAATTTCTAAATAGAAGATTCCATTTTATTTTCTAGATTCTCAGATTTTCAGAATTTTATGTTTTCTAGATCTATCATTTGGTATATTGAAAGAAATATTTTTGAAGGAAGCAAAACGCGTTTCTTTCAATTTACCAATATAGATTTGTAGATATCTTTTTTTGTATTTATATATTCATGAATGCCGAAAAGTGTTTAACTTTGCTTTGGGTAATTTTTTTTTTTACATTTGTTTGCTAAATTTTTAAAAAGAAGATTTTAAAAATTAATTAAAACTATATCAATGCAATTGAAATTATATTTTGTTTCAGAATTTTATAATGAAATGTAATATACAAAGAATTAGTACCTACATAATTAAAGGATTTTTTTGATTTGTCTATTTGAAGTTGTCTTACAATAAAATGTGCAGCCAAATTTACGCTATTTTATTCTATACACTGCTGATATACCCGGTGTTACCAAGAAGTTAAATATATTTTAAATTTTAACATATGCACACTTCTCGTTTTAATGTTTCTAAAAATGCCGAATAATGAAAGACATGTCCGCGAGTTACTAAATTTCAGCGATTAAGTTACAAAGCCCTGAATTGCTTATGATTTAATTTATGGTACTTTTTCTGTTTGCGACTGCCCAAAAAATTACTCTTTAGGTAATAAAAACGACATATTAAAAAATTTAATTCGTCACAAAAATCAAAGGGGGAAGTATTCCATTTTTCTTAAAAGAAATAGAAAAACAAATTTTGATGTCAAACTGAAATAGTTTTTGCATAAGAGTGATACGACATATGACAGAGTATAAAATAGCAATTTTCGGTTTTAATTGTTTTTACAATAAAAACAACTTTTGTACCATTTTTTGGAAGAAAAAAATATTTTTTGAACCTTTTTTAAAAAAGATTAAAAATAAAAATCCTTAGGTAACGGAAATGTTGCAGTAATTTTTTGCAAGCACTTTAATTGAACTTTTAGACAAAAGAAGATTGAATGAAATATATTAAAACATAACGAAGATATTTGCGTCGAAATTCAAAACTTTGAATTTGGAATACTTTTTTGGCTTTTTAGGTTGTATACAAAAATTCATTGTATTCAGGTATTAGAATGTTATTGGTGTCAAACAAACAGAAAATTTTTTCTTTATTATCCTTAAGAAAATTAAAAAAGTAAATATACATTAACATAAAAAAATAAAAAAATAAAATAAATAATATATTAAAATAATAAATAATATTAAATAATAAAAGGGTACTCATTATAAAGGGTGTTTTTTTTAGAGGTTTGTTTTTCGAATAGAGACAAAACTGGCATTTTGTGGTCAAATCTGGCAACTCTAATGTCATTTATGTTCAGTTTGGTTTGCCATTTCATCATGAACAGGTTGACAAAAGAACAACGCTTGCAAATCGTGCAAATTTATTTCGAAAATAATGGTTCAGTTCGCGAAGTTTACCGCAAGCTCCGTCCATTTTATGGTCGACATAATCGTCCATCAGAGCAATTAATTCGGTTAACCATGGGTCGTTTTCGCACTACGTTTACTCTATGTGATAATACGCATCCGCAGAGACGTCGAACAGTGCGCACCGAAGAAACAATTGCCGTTGTAGACCAAAATGTTGAAGAGGACCCGAATGAATCGATTCGCCACCGTGCACAGCAATTGGAGCTTTGTCCATCAACTTTATGGAAGATTTTGCACAAAGATCTTGGCTTGCGACCTTACAAGATCCAGCTTGTGCAAGAATTAAAGCCGCGAGACCATGCAATGCGTCGTGATTTTGGTGTATGGGCCGAAAATGAGATTGATCTCGATGCTGATTTTCATCGCAAAATTTTGTTCAGTGATGAGGCTCATTTTTGGTTGAATGGCTACGTCAAAAAGCAAAATTGCCGCATTTGGAGTGAAGAGAATCCACATGAGACACTTGAGACGCCATTACATCCACAAAAACTGACAGTTTGGTGTGCTCTATGGGCTGGTGGATTCATTGGGCCATACTTCTTCCGAAATAATGCTGGAGAGTTAGTTACCGTTAATGGAGACCGGTATAGAGCCATGATAACTGACTATTTTGTTCCCGAATTGGATGGCATGAATGTGGATGAGTTGTAGTTCCAACAAGACGGCGCTACATGCCACACAGCGCACGTCACAATCGATTTATTGAAGGAAACATTAGATGAGCGTATAATTTCGCGGAATGGACCTGTCAATTGGCCACCAAGATCGTGTGATTTGACACCATTGGACTATTTTCTTTGGGGATATGTGAAGTCGCTCGTCTACGCCAACAAACCAGAAACGTTAGGGGACTTGGAAGCCAACATTCGTGGCGTTATTGCCGACATACGGCCCCATATGCTCGAAAAAGTGGTTGAAAATTGGACCTGTAGAATTAGCTTTATTCGAGCCAGCCGTGGCGGCCACATGCCCGAAATCATATTTAAACCATATTTAAAATATTTAAAATCATAAAAAATTATCCTTCCAATAAAGCCAAATTGATGGACATTAAAATGATTTTCTTGTGTTTTATTTCAATTCGAAGTTCTATACCTCTAAAAAAAACACCCTTTAGATAAACGAAAACAGTCCAGGAGGTGTTTGTAGCCCTTTTGATAGTTAAAACCTCTTCCATAGTTTATCCAAACGCATTTATAGTTTTTATGCTCATTATGCAACAAATAGTCACATAGTCAAAATAAACTAATTAAAATAAGAATAAAACGGTTTTATTTTAATAAATTTGCCGCACTTGGTTAAACAATTTTACAACTTCTTACCCGTTTTCCGAAACGTCAAATTCATAAAAGAATTCACAGAGATTAAAATGTATAATTAGTAAGGATTAGTAAAAATAATTTAGTTAATTGAAACATTTAATTTTGATTAAAAATAATAAATAAAAAACATGAATTTACTAAAATATTTAATTACATTTTTATTAAAAATAATCTACAGAAATAAAAGCAAAGATTTCTGTTTGTAAATAAAATCTGTTGCTGTGCGATCATTGTGTATGTTAAGAGATGCATATCCGCTCAAACGGTTATCGCCCATTGAATTACGGATGTATGTTTTAAGAAATTTAGGAGATCAGAACTATATTTTATTTCTCTCAAATATTTTAATTTTACACAAACTTCATAAATCATAAAATCCAAAAAATTACTTCAAAGATTAAGTTAAAACTTTTCATCGGTTCAGAATTCTGAAAAATCAACTTTGAAAAATCAAAATTGTGAGATCTATTTTGAAAATATCATGAATAACTTAACACATTCCTTAAAAATTAAACTAGTTTTAGGCTCACATCTTTAATTCGAAAGTTAATTGGAAAAAACTCTTGACTACAAAATAGTCCCAATGACAGGGGCTGAAAATTTTATTACATAAAAATTTCTTTTTGTGCCGAAAATTACGAAGAGACTGTGATGCAATGCCGCCATAAGCAGAGCTAAAAAAAACGCAGAACTTATAATAGGATCCATTTGCATATTTGGAGTGAGCCAACAAACTCCAGCGACAAAACCATGGGTGCTGAAATTTAAATTTTCGGGAACCACTCAAGGGAAATTTAAAATCATTTGGTGGCTGAAGTATACTTTAAAATCTCTCGAATTAGAAAGGTTTTTTCAGTATATATATGTCATTCTTGTTGGCTTTACTGTTATCATCACTACCATCATCTACAACTGCCGATGTTAAAGGTAGTGATGACAATTGTTAATGTATCACGTATGATCTGACAAATTAAGAAATAGTGCACCATTTAATATTGGAGTGCACAGAACAAATAAGGCTTCTAGTTCACCAATCAGGAGAACTTTGCGAAAATTTAATAACCTATCAAATGTATATTCTATTGATTTTTCAGTCACTAAGACGATAATTTTCAATCAATTAAACTCGATTTATTAAAGTGTAATATCTATTTCTTTGCATGTACATTTTTTTTAAGCATATAGTCAGTAAGGTTAACATACCATTGATTAAATAAATAAATAAATGCATAAATAAATAAATAAATAAATAACGATACATCGGTTTTCACTATTGTTGTTTAGACGATTCAACTCATGACACAGAATTTTACACGTAAACACAACTTCAGTATATGACTTGTTAAGTTTTCTATAACGTATTAAAGTGATTCAATGAAATAATTGCTGAAATGTATTAATTTTTATTAATATGTCGGACCTCTAGGGGGGTTGATCCCCCCAAAACTACCCCTTGTCTACGGCCCTGCATGTAGTTCCTAATTATTATATTAAATAATAAGCTAAATACTTAATTTGCATGGAAGTTTTAAATTTAGTGGTGGAAGAAAAAGGTTTTCAGCGGAAATAGAATTAGTAAGTAAAAAACCTCCCAATATTTGAATTCAATTACTTAAAATATTTCATTTCATTCAATTATGTACTTCATAAATGTTAAATATTTTTATAAATTAATTTATAATACCTTCCTTAATTCTAAATAAATAAATGAATTTTAATTAATATTTAATTTAATTTAATATTTTTTCGGAATTTGTAATTAAAATTTTTGAGTAAAAATTAAATTCAAATACAATAAAATGTTCGATATTGGTAAATTGAAACAAAGACTTTTGCTTTATTTCATAAATATTTCTTTGAATCTACCAAATGATCGGATATAGAAAAGATAAAATTCTGAAATAAAATATAATTAAAATATATTCATGAAATATAATTTCAATTGGATGAAAAATCTTCCTTGCTAGAAATGTAGCAAAAAAATGTAAATAAAACTCAGCCAAAAAAAGTTGAGAATCAAAACAGAGCATTAGAATATCTGAAAATTGGTATATTCAAGGAAATGTTGCTTTGCTTCATTTCATTCATTATTGCTTAAATATACCAAATGATCGCAATTCTAATAGGAAGAAAAAGTTAAAAAGAACAAACATGTTCCTAGCTCGCTTGTGCACACAAATTTAACAACAGTTCTGCCCAAAACAGACCTCAAGAACGTCGGCAGCATAACAATAGCAGCACGCCGGCAGAACCCAATCCTTACATGCTTGAAAATATTTTAAAGAGCAATTTCTCTGTTTCTGTAACTCTTTATATATACTCTCTTTGGTTTTAGTCTTAAGGCCCAGTTATAATAGACGTAACGTAACGTAGTGAAATGCCACTACAGCAGTGTGTTCTGTCTCTTACTATTTCAATCAATACTTTTCTTATACAAGTGATTATAATAGAAGTAACGTAATGCAACGGGACGTAAAGATCCGTTGGATTTCGATTTCTACGTTACTTTACATTACGTCTGTTCGAAGAACAACTAAACATTGAGGTTAGATTAGATTTTTGCGATATTTTATATTGTTGAACTACGCTTTTTGTTGAGTTTTGTTATTAATGTGATAGTTTTATGTATCCACAGCAATGGATGACGAAGATTTAATTGTATTTGTACAGGAACGTGCAATTATTTACGACAAACAACTGCCGGGTTACTGCCTATTATAATTGCTACAACGTTTTCTTACATTACGTCCCACCACGATGACAGTTGACAACATTACGTTACTTTACACTACGTCTATTATAACTGGGCCTTTACACGTTGGAAACTAGGAGACACACATAAAGAAACAGTAATAACACAAAGAGCAACATGTCTTACAAGCTGCGAATGAAAATTCAACAGCTTCGTTTTTATTATATTATTCTGAGATGTGGGTATATCTTGCTATGCATCATAATTTGCAAAAATCTTCTAAATACTTTGGCTAGATGAAAAAGTTTTAAGTAAGGTAAGCGTTCCTCGCTACTTGAGCAACAGCTAGCGTTCCGCTAAGCAGCACTCACAGGAGCACCCACATCTCCGAATTCACTCATATTCTTATTAGTGTCGTTCATTCTAAGACTAATAGCCGATACACATTGACTGCGACTAGCTACGAACGCCAATTGTCAAAAAATAGAACGCATATTTTCTTATGAACATGATAGAATGAGTTGAAGGTAGTATTAATCAAGTTGAAACAGCTGTTCAGCGTGGGCATATGTTGTCAAAATGAGGTGATGACATTTAACGATGTTGTTTTTCTTAATTAAAAAAGGGATTTTTCTTAAAAGGGAAATAATAATTTTTAAAACGGCACAATTTTTGGAACATTTAACCTTTAGCTGAAATGGTCTTTTTTATTTTTTTCCAAATGTGTATTTGGAGCTAAAAAGGGTAGTAGTGAAAAAAATAGGGGCCGCTCTCAAGTCGTTCAGAAATTATATGGGTCCAAAGTTAGAAAAAATGGCCTCAAAAACATGGTTTTTTTTTCAATTTTACAACAAAAGTAATATTTATGAGAATCAAAAGAAAGGCAAGTATCTATTCAACGAAGTATAAATCTTGAAAATCCATGCATCTCTTGAAGATATAGCTCTTTTTGGACTAAGAAAATTTTACATTTGAAGATTTTTTTGTGATATATAATTTTTGTCCTTGAAATGATCCCAAATTCATGTAAAATAGAAGTTTTTACAATAAATAAGTTAAGTGTATAAATATCATTGTGAACATATTGAGAACAATATGACGCCAAAATGCTTGCTTTAAAAAAAAATCCATTGTTATTTTCGTTTCAGTGTACATCACTTGTTTTTGACATCATATGCCCACAGCTTGGCAGCGCAGTCGCTATTAATAATACCTGGTCATTGTATCATGCTTATGAAGATGTATTTTTTGAAGACGGCACGTCAAAGAGAGAACACGACCACAATTGTTGCTGCCGCAGACTTCAATCTATTTCTAATTTGATAGATGACAAGAGCGAACAAAGCAGAGTTTGTTTATGTTTTGTATGAAATACAGATTGTCGCTGTTGCGTTCATTATAGTCAAGTCGTGGACAATACTGCGACATTTCTCTCTGACGGCAAGTTTTCGTTTTGTCGGTGGACGACTGTTGCAGTCAATGATATCGGTTATAAAACAATTGCATACTTAGTAAATCAGAGCCACTCGACAATTCAAAATTCTAGCGCTACGGCGTATTTGCAGGCGTATGCCCCTACTGTGCAAGGAAATGATGGGCCGCTCTCAATATTGCAAAATTAGTTACAACACTGCAACGACACATGTAGCAGAATCCAAATTTTTGGAAGTGTTGATCATCCCACCGCAAGTTGCATTTTTACTATTAAAGTATAAGCTACAAATTATTAGCTGCTGGTTTTAGCCATGTGGCCATTATTTGTTTTTTATGGAATGTGCTAATCGCATTTGCACATCGAGCGATATCAACTGTCCTGTTTGTAGTCAGAGTATTTTCCATGCCTGGCGCATTTGGCCATAAGACATTAACCTCAGGACTTTACATTTAAGAATTATGGAAAACTAAACATCCACAACTAAATTGAGGAAAATGTGAATTTAAAGGCCAGGAAAAACTAAGGGCTGGAAATGCTTGCCGAGGTTAAGGCATAACACTAGCCTCGGTTAAAAGCAATTCAAACTGTCCTTCACCGTTGTTTCGCCTAATCAATAATTCACGTATGGTTCCAATCAATTCCTCTAAATAATCTATCCCTTTCCTTTCAGGTCAAAGCCCAAACCTTGTTTGTATAAGGCGCATGCCTTGGTTCTTTGTTTTTTAAAAAAAAAAAAAAAAAAATAGGTCCTAAAACTTGCACAGCCTTAGTTTTTATAAAAAAAAAACTAAGCTGCATTAAAAATCCACTTTGGTGAGGAGGCAGCACCTATAAATCTGGCTAGAGGAAAGAAGAAAAGTTTAGATTAATGACCCTAACCATGATGTCCATTACAAATTGGCGCCCAACGTGGGGCCGATAAAAAAGTTTATTTTATTATGGTCTCTCTCCGGAATTTTAATGTTAACCCTTTCAAACACTCCGTACACGATCGTGCTATCTGACTTTAATATGTCATAAATACTCCAAATATTTATTTCTATGTAAAACCTAAAAGCTTTGATTGTGTTAGACTGTTTTCTTTCAATGTGCAAAAAAAAAAACACACATATAATAATATTTGGGCGAGAAGATTTTTAGTTCTGCAAAGTTCTTCGTGCCGATCACAACCATGTATTCAGGTATGTACGGGAATAAATTTTTCTTTACTTTTTTTGTGTGCACTTGTTTTGATTTAAAGTTATATACATGTTGCTGTGTTATTTAAGAACTTTTGTGTCAGAATGCAAACTGTACCTATAGTGTTTTTATTGAAATGAAAATAAGATAACACAAATGTGCTACTTAGGTTTAACTATACGTTAGAATTTTAGCTCACTTTTGTACTATGTGATTTCAAGGACGAAAAAAATACGATTTAGAGGATCCTTCTGATATGCAAGAGGTCTTGGACTTATTAGACGATTCTGATTTGGATTTTAGTGACACTGATGATAGGGTTGATGATACCTGGATACCAAAAAATCACACTTTTGGGGAATCAGATGATGGTGAGTCGGTTTTTTTGACAATTGTCAATTTTTAACTTTTTTATTAATCTCATAAGGTGCGAGTGATTCATTAAGTTTGATAAATACAGAACTTAATCCACAAAATACGCCAGATTTAACAGAACTGCGATTATAAATCGCCCCATTAATATCTTCAGCAGCTCAGCCCACCAGAAGTGAAATTTGGAAAGATCAAAGTTTCTGATCGCTCCGACAGAAAACAAGGACGATGAGATCAAGGAAATTTTCTACGAGCGCCTTGAAAATGCTTACGAGCGCTGCCCCCGTCACGACGTAAAAATCGTGCTTGGTGACTTCAACGCTAAGGTGGCAAGGAAAATATTTTTGGTCCAACAGTCGGAAAGTTCAGCCTCCACGACAACACCTCCGATAACGGAATGAGGCTGATTGACTTTGCCGCAGCACGAAACATGGTCGTAAGTAGCACTAGATTCAAGCATCTTAATATTCATAAAGCCACCTGGATGTCCCCTGATCAAAAAACCAAAAATCAAATTGATCACGTTTTGATCGACGGAAGGCACTCTTCCAGTGTATTGGATGTACGCACGATCCGTGGTGCAAACATTGACTTGGATCACTATCTTGTTGCAGCCAAGATCCGTACACGTCTGTGCGCAGCTAAGAATACACGCAACCCTACACAGAGAAAGCTAGACGTCGACAAGCTGCAATCGAAACAGACAGCCGATGCTTTCGCCACTCGACTCTCACTCCTGCTTCAAAGCACTCCTCCAATCGATGATATATTTGCGCAGTGGACACACATTTCCAACTCCATGCGTGTGGCTGCTGAAGAGGTGATTGGCTACCAACGCCCTCGCCGAAACCAGTGGTACGACCAGGAGTGTCGCGACGCCACTGCAGAGAAAGACGCCGCCTACAAAGCCACCCTGCAGTCAGTTGTAACGCGCGCTGCTAAGGAGCGATACAAAGAAAAGAGGAGGGAAGAGAGACATATTTTCAGGCTGAAAAAAAGAGAGGCAGAAAAGCGCGAGCAAGAGAAGATTGAGATGTATGGTGACAGGAATGAGGCCCGGAAATTTTTCGAAAAAATAAGATGCCTTGCCGATGGTTTTAAAACCGGGGCCTCTTCCTGCAAGGATGAAAACGGGAATCTAGTGACGGATGTCCAAAGTACACTGACATTATGGAGGGAACACTTCTCTAAGCTTCTAAATGGCGACGCTGACAGCAATCCCGCCAATAGAGATGATATTCCGGAAACCCCAATTTTGGATGACAGCGTCGAGGTTCCGCTGCCCGACTATGATTAAGTTCTGACAACTATAGCTCGGCTTAAAAATAACAAAGCCGCGGGAGCTGATGGCTTACCTGCTGAGCTGTTTGAGAACGGAGGCGAAGCTCTACTTAAATGCATTCACGAGCTTCTATGCAGAACATGGTCGGAAGAATGCATTCCGAATGATTGGAATCTCAGTGTGCTTTGCCCAATCCACAAGAAAGGCGATCCCACTATCTGTGCCAATTACCGTGGGATAAGCCTTCTTAATATCGCATATAAGGTCCTGTCAAGCGTTTTATGTGAAAGATTGAAGCCCATTTAAAACGAACTGATCGGACCTTATCAGTGTGGCTTCAGACCTGGAAAGTCCACCATCGACCAGATTTTCACGCTACGACAAATCTTGGAGAAGACTCAAGAAAAACAAGTCGACACCCACCATCTTTTTGTCGACTACAAAGCCGCCTTTGACAGCCCAATAAGGAAGCACCTGTACTCCACCATGTCTGAATTTGGTATTCCTGCAAAACTAATACGAATTTGCAGGATGACACTGAGCAACACCAGCAGCACAGTTAAAATCGGGAAGGACCTCTCCCCACCATTTATTACCAAACGAGGTTTCAGACAAGGTGATTCCTTATCGTGCGACTTTTTCAACCTAATGATGGAAAAGATCATCCGAGCTGCTGATCTGAGACGTAGTGGCACAATATTCTACAAGAGTGTTATGCTGCTTGTGTATGCTGATGACATAGATATCATTGGCCATAATACGCGCGAAGTCAGTGCAGCATTTTTCAGATTAGAAAGAGAGTCAAGTCATATGGGTCTGTCAGTGAATGCAGATAAGACGAAATACTTAGTGTCAACAAACAAACAGTCCCAGCGTCTTGGAACCCACGTTGCCGTTGACAATACCTCATTCGAGGTTGTGAAGAACTTCGTTTATCTGGGATCCAATTGAGAAGCAGAGCCCTCTCTCGACGAACGAAAATTAAGCTCATTAAATCGCTCATCATGCCCGTCCTACTTTATGCATCACAAACCTGGACGCTGAGCAGTTTAGATGAAAAGACTTTAGGAGCATTCGAGAGAAAGATTCTTCGCAAGATCTACGAACCAATTTGCGTCAATGGCGAGTACCGAATACGGTGGAATGATGAACTGTATGAGCTGTACGCTGACATCGACATAGTCAAGCGCATTAAAATTGAGCGGCTTCGCTGGCATGGTCATGTTCAGCATGTTCAGCATGAAAGACGATGCTCCAGTGAAGAAAACATTCGATTCGGTACCCAGCTGCGGTCAACGCAGAAGAGGACGACCGTATCTTCGTTGGAAAGCCCAAGTAGAGGACAACCTGACGAAGCTTGGAATTTTCAACTGGTGCCAGCAAGCGAAAGACAGAAATGGCTGGCGCAAATTCTTAGATGAGGCCAAGACCGACATACGGTTGTAGCGCCAACTAAGCAAGCAAGCAAAGTTTTCAAAACATTGAATTACCAGTTGTTTATAGTTGTCAAAACATCGTTAAAGTTGGCACACACATGGAGTATTTTTGCAAACACTTTCCAGAAAGTCACTATGAAGAAACGATTCAATATACCAAAATGTATGCCTTATCATCATATGGACAAGAAATTCATATAATACCTCACGACATAAATAATTTATATGGGTGCAGTGTAATAATGGGCTGCTTGGGATACCCAAGAGTTCGTATGTACTGGGCAGAAGGATTCAGAAATGAACTGATATCAAATTGTATGTCCAGAGATAGATTTATGCGACTTCGTCACCTCATTCATTTTGTTGATACCAGCAAACCAAATCATACAAATAAGTTTTGGAGGGTCCAGCCAATTATTGATATGGTTCGTAATCGTTGTAATCAACTTGCAACAGAAGTGACCAACTATTCAATAGATGAACAAATGATCCCATTTAGTGTTAGGATCCCAGCGCGGCAAGTATTACGGTCGAAACCTTGCCCAGTTAATCTAATGAACCTTGTCTGCTGCACTTCAAATAAAATTGTGGTAGACTTTGAACTTTTTCAAGGAGCTGGCACATTTCTGGATTGTGGGCTTGGTCATGGGCCATCAATAATTATTCGATTGACCAAATTTCTACCGAAACATAGGCACCTGTACTTTGACAGGTTTTTCGCAACTGTTCCACTCTTAAAAAAACTTTTAGAAATAGGTTTTTTGGCCACAGGCACAATAATGGCCAACCGCTTGGGGAAAAGAATACATTTTCCAATGTACAAAGAATTGAATCGTGGTGATATTCAATTGTCAAAAACGGGGTTGTGGCAGTTAAGTGGTGTGACACAAAGTGTGTCACCGTTGTCTCCACTAAATCCGGAAAGGATCCAATTGGAGAGGCATACCTCCAATTCTTCATTCGGGACAATTTTTTAGGGAACTTGTATCATCACGTAAGCAAATTTAAAACTCAAAGTCCGGTTAATTTAATAATTTTTTTTTTTTAAATCGATGGGACCCTCTGACTCAACCAACCATTTATATCCAAAACGAAATTTGAAATTTGGGATTATGTCCTCAAAAAAAGGGGACATAATCCCAAAAAAATAGGACATAATCCAAAAATTAATTTGGTATTATGACAGCTTCAAAAGAGGATATAGTCCCAAATTTGGATTAATTTATGTTTAATTTGTATGCTTACTTAAGTTGTTAAGTAAGGTCATATTTCGTCATAAACAAATTTATTTGCCCTTGTACTTGCCCTTGTGTTTGCCCTTGTGAAAAATAAATGGTGGTAAAAACTTGAATTTTTCAAATAACTATTTACTAGTTTTTCTAAACGATCGAAGAAAAAAGCGCCGGCGCTATGAAAAATCGCCAAAAAAGTTAAAATCGGCCGTTTGACTTGCTGAGGGTTGTAATCCCTTTATAGCCTATTAAAAAGGGAATTATGACGAGAAATACTGTAGACAGCCAAGCCGGTGTTGGACTTACTGAGGGTTGTAATCCCTAAGCAACGGTCGAAGGCCGCCTATTTATAGATAATTATGTCCGAAGTATTGTAGACAGCGAAGCTGGTGTTGGACTTATTGAGGGTTGTAATCCTTAAGCAAGGGCCGAACGCCACCTGTTAAAAAACAAATAATGTCTAAAAGTACTGTAGACAGCGATAATTCTCATTTTAATAGGCGGCCTTCGGCCGCTACTTAGGGAGTACAGCCCTCATTAAGTCCAACATCGACTTTGCTGTCTACAGTACTTCTGGATATAATTATCTTTTTGAACTATTAGAACTATTAGAACTATTAACACAAAATTGGAGGTTCTAGCATGAGCTTAGCCAAAGTTATGACTGAAAAATAAAAGACCCTTCCATATAACTTATATGGCGATTGAAAACTTTGAAGCAAGATTTCTCGAAACTTTGAAATCAGATTTAAGCTGTTATTGCCTATCGACACAGATATCAGAATTTGTTGAAACCACTTGGGATTATGAACTCTTAAAAGCGGACAAAATCCCAAATCTAATTTTGGGATTACGTCCTCTTTTAAAGCGGTCATAATCCCAATTTGGGATTATGTCCCTTGGGGGTATGTCCCAGCACCGTTCATAGTTCTTAGATCCGTATACGCATTAATTACTTTACACTACAATTGTGCGTTTGAAGCTCGAATAAGCGTCGTTTACTTGGAACCCTTACTATGCTTCAGATTCTGCTAGACTTGAACGGGTACAAAAAATTTCTTAACTTCTTGCTTAGATTTTTAAATTTCGTAGAACCATTTCCCTCATATAACGTGCAATGTTTGCTTACGAAAGCAGGAGAAGAATCCACTCGTTAATCCGAGGGTGTTCACCGGCTTTATTTATTTTTTTTATTCCCCCCTTACTTCGCCGGAGGTTCGACGCCTGTTGTTACTACTCCGCTGCGGGAAATTCAGATCTGGTACCATGCGTCAAACGGTGTGGTATGGTTTAAGTTCGGCAAGGTGGGCAGTGGGGGTACGTTTCTGACCAGGCTTTCTTATCTGGACGATGACCGGGACACAAATGCTTCTACTTTATATGGGCCGTCAAATCGAGGTGCCAATTTTGCTGCAAATTGGTCCGCTGCTTTTGACAGGTGGTGTTGTTTCACCCACACCAATTGGCCCAGTTCTGGTTTCCATGTTCTGCGCCTTAAGTTGTAATGTCTAGCTTGCGATTGTGCGGCTTGCTCCATGTTTCTTCTAGCAATCTTAAACACTCCTTGTAGCCGTGCTGCATGTTCGGTAGGGGAAATCTTTTCTTGGCCGGTTCCCGTGGTAAATTCATCGAAAAGTGTTCTGGGGAGACGTGGCTCTCGTCCTTGAACTATGAAGGCAGGACTATAACCGGTGGATTCCGATTCGCCTGTGTTATATGCGAGAGTTAATTCGGGGAGTAGCTCGTCCCACGAGTTCTATTGGTCTTCTGTAAATTGAGCTATCATTGTCTTTATGGTCCTATTTGTACGCTCTGTAGGGTTCTCCTGTGGTGTGTATGGTGCTGTGTACCTTTGTTGTACTCCGAGATCTTGTAAGAAACGTTGAAAACTACGACTCGTAAATTGAACTCCATTGTCTGTAATTAGCACCTTGGGCACTCCAAATCTTGACAAAATTCGTTCTCTAAACGCTTTTATTAATTGCTTGCTTGTTGCCCTCCGAAGTGGCATCATTTCTGTCCATTTTGAGAATTTGTCTACAAAAACGATTAACATCGTATTCCCGTGTTTTGATCTCGGCAGTGGGCCAACAAAATCGGCGCAAACGGTAGCCCAGGGTTCCTCTGCAAGATGGGTCAGCATCTTTCCTGCTGGTTGTTGTTGGCTCACTTTATAACTTTGGCAACTTTTGCATCCTCTGACGTACTGACTTATGCTACGAAACATACCTGGCCAGTAATATTTGTTTGCCACCCTGGCTATAGTTTTGCGTATTCCTAAGTGGCCAGCGGTAGGAGCATCGTGGTTTTCCATCATAACGCGGTTTCTGAGATAACTGGGTACGCACAATTTCCATGGCGCACTATCTTCGTCGCCAACCGTTCGGGGAAAATGGCGGTACAACTTTCCGTTTTCAATAATGTACTCTGGGTGTTGGTCCGGACTAGTCTTGACTTCGTTTATGCGTCGTTCGTACCATGCACATTTCTTCTGATCACTTTGTTCTACAGCGCAGATGCAAGTAGCCTCGGGGGGTTGTCTAGAAAGAGCATCGGCAACGACATTCTGTGTACCCTTCCGATACTTTACATCATATGTGTATTGCTGCAATTCAAGTGTCCATCGCGCTATTCGACCTGACGGGCTCTCGATAGAGTTTATCCATTTGAGTGAGAGATGATCGGTTATGACAGTAAATGCATAGCCTTCCAGATAAGGTCTCATTTTGCGTATCGCCCTCACAATTGCCAGGCACTCCTTTTCTGTCGCTGAGTAGTTTACTTCGGCTTTGTTTAAGTGGCGACTTGTGTATGCGATAACTCTCTCTGTACCATCTATATTTTGCGTGAGGACAGCTCCTAATTTTTTATTAAAGTCTGGGCATCCGAGGACAGGTGCCTCTGTGAGCCTTCTCTTTAGATCATCAAACGCGGCTTGCTCCTCAGATCCCCACTTGAAATGCTTCCCTTTTCGTAGTAATGCGGTAAGCGGATGAACGACTTTGGAGAATTCTGGTACAAATCGTCGGTACCACGAGGCGATGCCGAGACATCTTCGGGGGGCCTCAATTCTTTTATGGCTGCAATCTTATCTGGGTCCGTGTGAATGCCTTCTTCACTAATCACGTGACCGAGATATTTTATTTTCTTCTTAAAAAACTCGCACTTCTCTGGGTTGATGCACAGACTGGCTTCTTTCAGTCGACGGAATACTTCCCTCAGGTTTTTCATATGTTGCTCCAACGTAGTCCCGGTGACGACTATATCGTCAAGATAAGCGAATGCGTGTGGTTCCATGTCTGTTCCAATGACTGTGTCTAAGGCCCGCTGGAAGGTGGCAGGTGCGGAATGGAGTCAAAATGGCATCACGCGCCATTGATAAAGTCCTCGACCCGGAACGGTAAATGCCGTGTATTGCTTGCTGTTTTCCTCCATGGGTATCTGCCAATACCCGTTCTTCAAATCGATGCTGCTTATGTACTTTGCATTTTTGAGCCTATCCAAAATATGATTGATTCTCGGGAGGGGGTAAGCGTCTGGTACAGACCTCGCATTCAACTGGCGGTAGTCCACGCATAACCGCCATTGTCCAGTTTTTTTCTTTACTAGCACTATGGGTGCGCTGTGAGGACTTCGCGAAGGCTCTATACATCTTTTCTCGAGCAACTCATCTATTTCGGTGTCGATTATACGTTGCCTGGCTGGATTTTTGGGGAAATATCTCTGCTTGATTGGCCTGTCGTCGCGCATCACGATGCGGTGCGTGGCGATATTTGAAACTCCCTGGATTGCCTCAAAACTTTTCAGCTCTTTCTCCAAAAAGGTTTTAACTTCAAAATTTTCAATGTCTGCTTTAATTTTCGTTTGTTGTGCGATATTACTTTGTTGCACAATTTTCAGTGCCGGTGTAGCTGACCTTAGTTTCACAGTTGGTACCGCAGGTGCTGCTGCGACTTTTGCGGCTTTCGACTTATTTTCCCTGAGACCTCTTCTTCCTTTTCTTTTCCTGTTGACTTCTTTTCTAGTGGTGACGCTTTCGATGGCAGTTGATGACGCAGGTGCTGCTGCGATGGCAGTTGGTGACGCAGGTGCTGCTGCGACGGTATTTGATGACGCAGGTGCTGCTGTGACGGCAGTTGGTGACGCAGGTGCTGCTGCGATGGCAGTTGATGACGCAGGTGCTGCTGCAATGGCAGTTGATGACGCAGGTGCTGCTGCGACGGCAGTTAACGCAGGTGCTGCTACGACGGCAGTTGATGACGCAGCTGTTGCTGCGACGGCAGTTGATAACGCAGGTGCTGCTACGACGGCAGTTGATGACGCAGGTGTTGCTGCGACGGTAGTTGATGACGCAGGTGCTGCTGCGACGGCAGTTGATGACGCAGGTGCTGCTGCGACGCAATTCAAAACTTTTCTGTGCTCCTGTGCCCTTGGTACTCTTGGCAGATCTAGGGAAAAATCCCCACACCGTATTGATGTCCCGATGCCGTGCAGAAAATCCATCCCAAGGATCAATTCGTCCAACACTTCAGGAAGGATGAGTATCTGAGGGATACCTCAGTTTCTAACGCCTCTGTAACTTCTTGTCTGCGTTTTGGTAGGTATGATGTTTAACGTAGTCCGCAGCTTGTCTGCATAATATTGGCTGATGAAACTCCTTGTCGCCCCTGTGACCAAAGTAGCCTCCATCCAGACGTCATCGAGTGCTACTGTGGCCACTATGCGGCCTTCTTCTGCTCGAAGACCATCTAATGCTGTCGAGACTCCACAAAATTGGGCCTTCCGTCGTTTCCCTGTCTTCGACGGCAGCGGTCGTAAGTCCGAATATTAATTTTTTCACATTGCCAGCAGAAATTCACACCTTTGTTCTGACAGTGGCGTGCTAAATGACCGACCTGTCCGCAGCGTCGGCAAGCTGTGTGTGGATCGATGTATGCAACCTGTGACGACTGCTTGCTACCTGCCTCTCTCATCTGAACCTCTGCAAGGTGGTGGTTTTTGTTCGACCGCTCTAAGTCTTCAAAGTCGTCTGCCAAATTGATAAGCTCCGCCAAGCTTGAGAACTCTCTTCTCTTCACATAAAATTGAAGCTCGTGGCTGCTATTTCTATAGATCCGCTCTAATTGTTGCTCCTTGCTGAGACTACCATGGCGCATCAGGTTCTGGATGGCTATGATGAAATCCTTAAACTTCTCGCCTGCGAATTGTTGCCGGTGGCGTATTTCGTCTTCCAGCTGCTCTAAGAACCTAGCTGGTAAGAAGAATCCCAGAAAGTCCGTCTTGAAGCTTTGACAGTTGTTCCAGTGTGCGTTATAGTTGCGGTACCAATGGAGTGCTTGTTCGTATAGCACCTCAGGCATGCACCGTGGCAACAAATCTATATTCAGATCATATACCTCCACAAGCTCATCGACTCGCTCAATGAAGGCTAGAGCGTCTTCCGTCCTGTTGAAACTCACTGACCACTTCTTCACTCGATCTATGGTGTCGCTGTAAAATGACGGGCGTAACCCACCTCTCTGGGCGTCAGCATATGGTTGTGGCCACGTCTGGTAGTTCGACATCCCGGCTGCCCTTGTTTCTTCTTCTTTCGCCTCTCTATGTGTGCCTTGCGCCTCTTGGAAAGATTTTGTTATCGTTATAGCTGGCGTCTTGTTTGTCTCGTTAGATGTTACTGGCGCCGGTGAACACCCTCGGCGGTGTTTGACCTCCAGTTCGGCCAGCCGTTTCTCCTGCTCCGGTTCGTAACAATTTTCATTGATCTGAGCTGCGAACCGTTTCCGCAGCTCTTCTACCGAGCCTTCTGCATCAAATTTAAATTCCTCAGTATAGCTCAAGAGATCTTCTCGTTGAAGCGAGTACACCCACGTGGTCTTAACCATGATGACTTTCTTCGATTCTTGTAAATTGTGCAAATTCTTCTGTTGTCGTCTTTTCTGGATTTTTTTTCTTGACAATTTAGATTATTTTCCTAATATACTTCTCCAACGTTGCAGAAAATCCTTTTTTTTTGTTTGCTTATCACAATCTTTGTTGCTGTTATCTTTTCTGCGTATGCCAGCCGACCACTTTTAAATCACTGCACAACTGCTCACTTTACTATATTTAGAAGGGTCCCTGATCGGGCGCCATGTAACGCAGCTGCCGGTCTTCCGGCTCTATAGCTGAGGTATTCTCAGTCGTGTCCAGGATTCGTCACAAAAAAATAGATTTATTTGTTTCAGGTTCTTCCAAGTAAAGCTTTTATTTCACGTTTTAAGTTTGATTTCTTACAATATTTTTCGTATAAACTAAGTAATAATACTAGTAAGGCGATATAGTGAGCAATTCGGTGGTGATTAATTTTAATGGGCGTTGGCGTGCTGAGTGGGCGGAAACTCTGGCGTCTTGGTTACAGTCCTTCTGTCCAGCCGGTGCGTTACTAGTACTACTCTTCCCCTTACGCTCTAATACTGCGCTCCCAGCTAGGATGATGCCCCTTGAGAACTGACGCTATACCTCACTAACTGAAACCCGTTGTCCCTTGCGAGCTGACGCTGCGCATCCAAAGCTATAACCAGTTGTCCCTTGCGAGCTGACGCTGCGCCTCCAAAGCTAAAAACCAGTTGTCCCTTGCGAGCTGACGCTGCGCCTCCAAAGCTAAAAACCAGTTGTCCCTTGCGAGCTGACGCTGCGCCTCCAAAACTATAACCAGTTGTCCCTTGCGAGCTGACGCTGCGCCTCCAAAGCTAAAACCAGTTGTCCCTTGCGAGCTGACGCTGCGCCTCCAAAGCTAAATCCAGTTGTCCCTTGATTAGGAGTAAGGTTCGTCCTCAGTCTTTGTCTCGCCTGTTATCCTTGCCACTTGTCTAAATAACCCAATCACTTTAACACAATCTTACTTCTGTGTGTATTCCTTTATGGTTCCTCTATCTTAATATGGTTCGGCAGCTAATCCCTTTTGCACTTCCGCTCGCTTTGGTGGTTCGTCAGCAACTCCAGTAACCTCAACCACTCGGTTCATTTGTCTGTCAGCAACTGACTGTCTTCTCATCATCAAATTTATTGCATACCTCTGCTAACGTAGCAGCATTGCTGTTAGCTAGTTATAATCATGTCTTCGTTAACATGTTGACACCGCTCATTGGTGTTGCCATGCTCTGCTACTCATGCTCTCGTCGACATGTTGATAACGCTCAGTGGTTTTTCTTGGAAACATGCTTGTCGTGTTGCTGGTCACCCATCGAAGTACTCGCGGTCCCGTTGGCGCTTAATCAAATGTTGCTAATTGTTGGTAGCTTGACTGTTTCGCTGTTA
The DNA here is from genome assembly GCA_963920525.1 of Dichetophora obliterata. Taxonomy (NCBI): domain Eukaryota; kingdom Metazoa; phylum Arthropoda; class Insecta; order Diptera; family Sciomyzidae; genus Dichetophora; species Dichetophora obliterata. Next base: position 154,479,877 of record OY986437.1, on the reverse strand, counting down.
GCTATTCGTACTCATGTTTTTGGTAACATGTTGACACCGCTCAGTAGTGTTGCTGGTCACCCATCGAAGTACTCGCGGTCCCGTTGGCGTTTAATCAAATGTTGCTAATTGTTGGTAGCTTGACTGTTTCGCTGTTAGCTATTCGTACTCATGTTTTTGGTAACATGTTGACACCGCTCAGTAGTGTTGCTGGTCACCCATCGAAGTACTCGCGGTCCCGTTGGCGCTTAATCAAATGTTGCTAATTGTTGCGTATGCTTTGTGTATGCTGTTGCTTAATTTTGTCGCATTGGCCGTTGCTCATGCCTTATATACAAATAACTCTTAAACATTTATGTTGGCACAGGGTGCGTTGTTCAAAATTAGAATTATATAGTATTTGTCTTATTTTATGCAATTTAATATAATTTAAAGTAATTTCTATTTGAAATAAATAAAGTAAATAAGAAATTCATTTGTTGCTTCAAGAACTTAACAATAAAAGTAATTCATCTTAAATATTATAATTATTCAGTTCAATAAGAAATATAGATATATATATATGTAATGTATGTAAGTAGCGATTGTTGTTGTTAATTGTATTCATGTTGTTGTTGTTTCGTTTTGATGTTATGGCTGTCTTCGTATTATTGTTGCTGTTTGGTTTTATTGTTTTGTTCTCGTGTTGTTGACTCTTCTAATGTGTTTTGAGTGTTTGCTTGTGGTAGTAATATGTGCGGCAAAACTGGTGCCTGTTTTGCCTCGTCACATCTTTTTTGATATAATTTCAGGACAGATTGATTGTCCTGAAGTGTTAAATCTTATTAAATTCTTTTTTCCTTCCTGACATTTACGTCAACACAACATTTTCGTCATTTCATTTCATAGTGGTAATTATGCGCTCAATGAGCTAGTTTCTAGAACTGTGAATGATTGCAATGTGCGCCCCTGAACACATAGCAATGACTTTTCTATTTCTAGGGATAGCTTTAAAACTACCCAGTAGGAAAAGTGATAATCCCAAGATAGCTTCTTGGCACATCCTTGTGACTCGGCGATCATACCCCTTCACTTCCAAATCTGTGAGCACGTGTTTTATTGACCGGAAAAAAGTTAAATTTTGTGCTAGTTAAAAGAATAAAAAAAGGAAAATTATTTACCTTACACCAAAAATTAATTTTTTTTAGAATAGTGTAACTAAATAACTTTGCAGCATTGTGTAAGGCGAAATAGAAAACAAAAGTGGAAAATGAAAACAAAATAGAAAAAATGTATATCCACATCGACATCCATATCCTTCCTTCATTGCCAAAAGAAGGTACTCGGATTCTTGTCAAATCACTTACGTGCTCGAAGATGTGACGAAAGGACTAATACCTCTTACGTAGCAGCTCCATACAATTAAAGTTATGGGATTTGGAAGTGAAGGGATATGATCGCAGAGTCTTAAAGGATGTGCCAATAAGCTATCTTGGGATGATCGCTTTTCCTACTGGGTTTGCATCTATGCTTCTTAAAAGCCTCATATTGAATTTTTCTTTTTTTTTTCTTATAAAATGAAATAAGTAATTGTTTTCTTAATATATTTACTCTAGTCTGTAAGGATTATATCCACAGATATTAGAGTTGTTCATATTGTCATATGTATCTCCGATTTTCGCTCTCCTTACAAAAACTGAACATTTGGACTATAAAAATAAGATATAAGAAATAATATTATAAAAATATTGAATATTGGGACCTCTCTCTCCAAACAAAGGAATTTTGAGCAATTTTAAAATTGTAAAAAATGTAGCTTTTTATAAACGGTGTGAAATAATATTTGGTACTAAAAGTTTGTTACAGTAATTTATTTAAGGGCTTATAGGTCTGATCTATCAATTGGTGAAAAAAATTGGAGATTTTATTACAAAAACATTGACTTTTTTAAGGTTTATCTTCAAAAACATAAAATTTTTCTAAAACTGTGGCTTTCAAAGCAAAAAGTTAAAAATTTACCCTATATCGCAATAACGCCATTTTAAATTTTTTTATGTATAAATATAAAAAGAAAGAAAAATATATAAACAACTTTTGTTTTTAAATTAATACTTTATTTATTAAAATATTTGCAAAAGTTATTTTTTCGCTGTTAAAAGGCTTTACATATATAAGGAAATAAAGAATTGCTTTTAATATAATAATTCATGATAAATGTATTTTATCCAAAAAAGTTTTTAACCTTTTGTTTTAATTATTGATCCTTGTTGATGATCTGTGTTTGCAGTTGGAGGAAGATTTGGGGAAAAGACAGAGTAGGCTAAAACTAACAATTTTAGACTAAATCCCCTTAAATTTTGTGTCTTGCCGATTTCTAAACCTAGTTGCTTCCTCTCGCGTATACCTGTAGTTTATCTGAATGATGTCGCGGATTCATTTACTAATGCACATAAAATCAAAATGTGAAATCTATAAACAACAAAAAAAGTTATGGTGAAGATGGATTTTCGAATTTCCATTTCGAAATCAGCTTCCATTTTCTCTGTTGGACAATACATTAGCTTTAAAATATTCTTAGTTTTAAGATCACGTATAAAATAGTATTTTGTGTCAATATGTTGTGTTCTTCTGCTAAATTTTTCATTATTAAACAGCTTGACACAACTCTGATTATCGTCATAGATCAACGTTGCTTCTTCAGTAGGAAGATCAAAATCTGACATCAGCAACCTCAACATAAGGCTTCTTGAGCAGCTTCTGCCAAAGCAATATATTCAGCTTCAGTCGAAGATAAGGAAACACACTGCTGGTTCTGACAACAGCAACTAATACAAGCACCATTGAACTTGAAGACATATCCACTATTAGACTTCCTGTCTACTCGATTTTGCGCCCAATCTGCATCCGCAAATCCTATTAAGCCACTTCGTTGTTCATTTCCAAGTTTCAGCTTTAAACTTCTTGTCCCTTTAAGGTACGTGACCAAACGTTTCAGTTCAACCCAATCTTCTTCAGTTGGTTTGCTTACTTGCTGACTCAGAATTGAAACCACTGCTGCTATGTCTTGCCGAGTATTGACAGTTAAATATAATAATGATCTGATCAATTCACGATATTTTATATTGTCTTTGAGTGGAATACATTCACTGTGATTTAGATTTATGTATCCAATATCCATTGGTATCTTTGAAACTTTGCTATCAGTTAAAGCTGCTTGAGAAATAATTTTATCAATATAACTCTCTTGATGTATTGAGAAACATCCGTCACTTCCCCTCTCAATTTTGATACCAAGATAAAAACTTACATCACCAAGTTTTGATATTTCAAAATTGCTTTCAAGGATGTTTGCAACATGTAGAAAATGCTTTTCTTAGATGGTAGCAACTAAAATATCGTTAACATATACAAGAATATAAATATATTCGTTTTCTACCTTAAGCGTAGAAAGACACGGATCGGCCTTTCCCTGGATGAAACCTGATTGTTTTAATACGTCAAACAGTTTCGAGTTCCAGCATTTTGCAGCTTTTTTAAGCCCGTATAAGCTCTTTTGCAGCTTACACACAAAAACCTTCTTATTGTTTCGTAGTACTTCGTAGCCAGGTGGTTGACGCATATAGATCTCCTCTTCCAGGTCTCAGTTCAGGAACGCTGTCTTAACATCATAATGTTTGACATTGTAGTTATTAGTTCCTGCTAATGCCAAAAACATGCGGAGTGTCGTCTGTCTGACTACTGGTGTGAAAACTTCGTAGTAATCAACACCAAACTTCTGGTTATAGCCTTGCGCTACTAGTCTCGCTTTATATTTTGATACATTACCATCTGCGCATCGCTTCATTTTATAAATCCACTTGCAACCAATCGCTTTTCTTCCCTCAGGCAGCTCAACAATCTGCCATGTGTTGTTTCGTTGTATGGAATCCATCTCATCATCCATAGCCTTCTTCCACTTGGCCTTTTAACTGCAGGTTAAAGCTTGCTTGAAAGTTGTCGGTTCCTTGGGTTCGACTATTATACTGGCATATCGAACTGTTGGTACGCCCTTATTTGCACGCGATGATCTTCTAACTGGCGTTTCTTCTGGAATGAGAGTATCATCATTTTCAACTTCACTTAAAGCTTCTTCTTCACCAGCAGATTAATATTCTTCATCATCTGGAGCTGATTGCTCAAGCATTTTACTACAATTTCCATCGTCTTGGCTTTCGCCTAAAGTGACAACTACTGCATCTGATGATAATTCTGACTGGAAAATTTGCCTTGATTTCTTCAAAATTTTGTAATCGCGACTTATGACAACTGTCATTTTCTTCTTGTTTAAGAATCTTAGAGCTTTGGACTGCTCTGAGTACCCAATAAATGTTAGCACTTGCGTTTTCTTATCTAATTTCTTCCTATGTTGACCAGGCACCCAAACATGAGCTTCTGCTCCGAAAACTTGAAATTACATAATGTCAACCTTCTTCCCTTCCCATTCTTCAAAAGAAATATTGTTATTAGATCTTGTTAGCAACCGATTTTGAATGTAGCTTGAAGTGAGAACAGCCTCTCCCCAGAATTCATTTGACATATCTGCATCTGCTAGCATGCATCTTAGCATTTCAACCAAATAGCGATTTCTTCTCTCGGCCACCCCATTTGGTTGCGGCGTGTAAGGAGCAGTTAACTGCTGCTGAGTGCCCATTTTCGCAAGAATCAATTTGACCTTTGTACCAAGATACTGCCCACGGCGATCTGACCTCAAAATTTTTGGTGATTTATTAAATTTAGCTTTAACATAATTAAAATATTTCTTTATTCTATCAAATACATCAGATTTATTCTTGAGCAGATATATGACGCAATTTCGACTAAAATCGTCAATGAATGTAATGAAATAGCGATATTAACTTGGTGTTGCTACGTTCATTTGTGCTACATCAGTGTGAACTAAATCTAAGATATTTGACGACTGCTCACCTGATGTTTTCGGAAAGGGCTTTCTCATCATCTTGCCTGCCAAACAAACTTCACATAGCGGATCCAACCCACAATTCTTGACATTTACATCAGAATTCTTCAGAATCTTGCTAACAATGTGTATATCACGATGACCCATACGATGATGCCATTCATGAATACAGCCGCTATGACCGGTGTCCTTAACAACTTTAACCTCCTCGGTTTTAATCCTAAACTTGTAGAGATAATTTACCAAATCTGCTACAATAGCCACGTTGTTACCCTTCTGAATTTTGCAGATATCTTTCTCAAATAGGACAGAGTATCCTATCTCGGTTAACTTCTTCACCGACAACAAATTGCTCTCTATCGAAGGAACGTAAAGCACGTCCTTTACAGGAATCTTCTCAACTTGACCACATTTGTTGAGAATTTGTATGTAACTCGAGCCTTTTCCACTAGCGTTATTTCGATAACCATTTGCAACATTGACAGGATCAGTATATTTCTCATTGAGCGTCGTAAAGAAACTCATTTCATTTGAAATATGGTAAGTAGCACCAGAGCCTATGTACCAATCAGATTTCGATAACTTACCGAGCCAGTTGCACTGATCTGAAAACTTGGTATTTTCCTCATCAGCACCAGTGAGATTGATTTTGTTGCTCTTCTTCTTTAATAGAAATTCCTTAAATTGCCTGCAGTTCTTTTTCATATGACCAATCTTCTCACAGAACTAACATTTGATACCAAATTTTGGCATTCGCTCTTCGGTTTTGTACTTGCTGCCTTGTACTTTCATAAATGCAGTGTCCATCGATTCTCTCTTGTGACATTTGCGTTTTGCTTCTTCAACGAGCTTACTTTTTACAAAACTGAGGTTATTTTGAACTGCATCTCGAGCTTCCAATGCTACAATCAATGGATCGTATGAGTCCGGCAGACTTCTTAACAGCATTGCGACAGTCCATGACTCGCTTAGTGGATCCCCCATTACTGCAAGTTGCTCGATGTATCCCACCATTTCGTTGATATGCGCTTCCATTCTCTCATCGTCCGTTAGCTGCATCTTGCAAATAGTTTTCATTATAAAAACGCATGTGCTGAGAGATGGCTTCTCGTAGTATGTCTTCAGATTATTCCAATAATCTCTTGCTGTTACAGCATCCTTTAGGTGAATAAACTGGTCATCAGAAACCATGAGACCGATGCTCGCCCGTGTCTGTCCATCGCGCTTTATCCATCCTGTGTCAGGTTCTGTGGGCTTCGCTGAACTAACCACATCCCACAGATCTTCCTTGATGAGGATTAGTTCCATCTGCATCTTCCAAACTGAATAATTAGCGCCATTCAGCTTGTTAACAGTTGACTGAATATCCTGTCTCGAAAACATGATGGCCCATAACCTATTGAAATATATCCCTTTTTGCTTTCGAGACGGTTGCTTAGACTTTCAAAGTAGCACAATGAAAAACGTGTTTTCAGAAAAAGTAAATTTATTCGAGTGAAAATTTTTAAACACAAAATACAAAACCTAATTTGTTTAATTTTGATTTGTATAAAAAAATATTTAACAAGTATTTTTTAATAAGTTAAAAATATTTAACTTAATATACTTGTTAAATATTTTTTTATGCAAGTATTAATTACATTTCATCATTTATTTATTATTTTTACATAATAACTGCATCTCAAAATTTTTGTCGAGCATGCTGCAACGTTAGTTTTGCTGAAAATCGTAATTTTTGGCATGAAAATTAAAAATCGTCACGTCATAATTAGTGCCAAAAATAGTCAAAATGACGATAAATCGTCAATGCTCACAAAACTGTTTACTTTCAAAGTTGAGCGCGCTCAAAAAGTGAGCCGCTCAAAATGTGAGCGCGCTCAATTTTTGTATAAAGTGAGCGCGCTCACAAAAAGTGAGCGATTAACAGCCTTAGTTATTTGATTAATGACATACCCTTCAATATTTGCAAATGAAGCCAGTCGTAATTGATGCGATGACTAATTTAGTGCGATTTCCTGCTCTCGATGTGTTGTTTCCGATGCCGTTTATATTAAGGAAATGTTTTGAGCGCAAGCTTATTGGCTAAACTTGAAGTTATGAGGTTTAACTGACTTCCGGAATCCAATATTGCCTTATAGTTGATGAAATTGCCACTGCTATTTTTGACCTTGACCATCGCTGTTGCAAGGAAGACGAATGAGCTATTTGATGATGCTGCTAGTGAAGCTTTATTTGAATATGCTTCAGCAGGTACAGACTCTAGCTGGTCTGACGTTAATGCCAACATTGATCTTGGAAGTTTTGAATCGGTTCTTACTGCTTCATTTTTGCCTTATTGTTCAAAATGCAACAAGGTGTTGTGTTTTTTGCGCATTTTGTGCACCCTCTCGAACTGCATTCAGACATGGAGGTATGATCAGACTTAAGACAGTTTATACAGAGTCTTAATTTTTTAACTTCTATGAATCTAGTTTTCGGTGACATCTTTAATAGCCTTTTACAAGCGTATAAAGCATGGGTTTTGTTGCAGAGAGGACAAGAACCCTTTTTAATTAGTGACGTTACACTCTTGTTGCCTTCTGAAGCTGGTTTATTTGTCAATAGCTCTAACGTCTGAAATCTCTTCTCAATGAATTCGGGAAGTTTTTTAAGTTTAGGAAATTCTCGGGGATTTTTGAGAGACTGCTAAAATAATGAGTTCTATCTAGTTTTTTGATGATCATGTAAACTATAAGAGGATCCCAACCACTAATATTTATAGCTTCAATGCTCAGAAGATATTTATTGGTATCATAATCAAGCGATGGTTTGAATATCTAGACTTTATGGTGTCCCATGCTAGTATATGGTTATCGTTGGACAAATATATGCGTGCAATAATTTGTTCTGCTTCGCCTGTTAGTGCGGATTTTAAGTACCACATTTTTTTAATATTCTCGAGATTTGTTTCATGAATCATTTGACAAAATAGATCATGAAATTATTTCCATTCAATATATGAGCTGAATTGAATAATACTGAATTTGGGTATCTCTATTTTTGGGAGATTCACACCTTGGGCCCCTGCGCTTATATTTTTGTGATTTTGGCCGTTTTCTCGGATTACTTGATGCAAGTCGATTGTTGCGTTTTGAATGGAGTCTTCTAAATTAATGTGTTTAAATTGTAGGCTTCTAACTGGTTGTCATCGGCTTGCAAACAGATGGATTCATAACGCTTGTAAAGGGATGTCCATTGCGAGGCTATCACTTCCAGCATCACTCTAGCAAACTCTTCTGTTTGTGTTTATGGCAAGGTGGCGTAAATTCTTTCCAGTGTTAACGTCAATTGTTTTACTGCAATTATTTGAAGGCGAATAAGACCAGGAGTACTTGTTGGTTCAGGCTTATCATCGACCACCTCTAGTTGTTCTGGTTGTACCTTGTATACTTCTTGCATTTTCATTAGGTATTTGTCTCTAACAATTAAAACTTGTGCAAAAAATTTGTTAGAAAAATAGATGTGGTCAATGTGCTTCTCTTCTGGGATGAGCTTTTTTAGTGTCTTGTGGTTCTCTTCGAATTCAATCCATAGTTCTGAAAAGGCATTGTAACTTAAGCTTATTGTCCTTTTTAAAGTTGTCGTACTGCCGCTCAACTTCCTTGCCAATTTCAGATTGGTTGTTTATAAGCTCTGAAATGCTCATGTTGATGAAAAAAATTTTTTTTCTTGCGCACTGTTAACACTTTGATCTTGTTATGGCCCAGACAACGTCTTATATTTTCACCGAATACAAAAAATGATTGTGACTATATTATGGTCTAGTCACACTGATTGAAAAAAAGGATTCTGACTATGTTATGGCTTAGTCAACGCCTTATATTTTTTACTGAATGTAAAAAAGGATTCTGACTATGTTATGGCCCAGTCAACGCCTGATATTTTTTACTGAATGTAAAAAAGCATTCTGACTTTCATCGGGGTCACCAATGTTAATTGCTTTCTTAAGAAAATGAAACCAAAATAAATTTACGGCTTGTTAAAGCACTCTTGATTTTATTTCTAAAAAACTATTGAGCCTGTGACTGCTATACCCCTAATTTACAAAAAGTGTATATATCTAAACCAATACCTTAAAAGTAAATATTTAATATTTCCGTCATTAATGATTGTTGTTGGTTTTTGATAGCGCGTGCATCGCCAAATATTTTTGCTTGCTGTGAAAACATGTTTTGTTTATGTGTGCGTTATCTTTGCATATTTAGCACATTCCACATATGCACGCTTAAGTTGAGTGCATGAAACTTGAGCGTTATCAATTAGCTTTGTTGGGAACAAAAGGGTTCCCATTGGAGCACGAATTATATAATCCGTTGGGCCGTTTGCCTTTTTAAAAAAATTGAACACGATTTTTAGACTACTGGTTACAAGCGTCAGAATGGAACTCTTTCTTTATTTCATTTCATTTTCTTACTCTAGTTTAACATTCTTGTATGACTTAATATAAAATGCTATAATAAGCATATTAATATAAATGTTGCAATTCTCTTGAATTGCATTTATTAATTTTTATTATTTTGATGCGGAAATTTCATAACTTTAATATTTCGCAATCTTTCCACATTTAAATGCTTTCCTCAGTCACAATGCTGAATTACCAATCATGCTTATTTCCTTATTTAATCAAGGTGGTTTATTTGGAATTGTCAGCATGAATTGGTCAATGGCATTTGGCTTAATTAAATTGTCTTGCATATCTGTAACTACTCCCCCCTTTAAATTTGAATTCTTCTGAATTCGTTGATTTAATTTAATTTTAATGTATTTATGTTTTGTAATAAAACAATTTTAATGTGTAGTTTTAATCGTAAGATGCTTTTAATATTTACTTTATTATCCTCAACTATTTCTTCAAATGTAATTTTTTCAGTAAAATTTTGTATGTCTTCATATTTTATACCTTTAACGTTGGTTTCAACGTTTTCAATAAAGTTAGAGAAATAATAGTCATTAATTTTCATCGAACAATTGTTAAATTTTAGTACATAGTTTCTATTTAAAGTGATCTTTATTACATGTGTTGTTAATAGTTTAATTGAGAGTATTTATTACAATGACTGATTTTACATCTAATGTTATAATTTGTAATTCTTTGTTTGTAATTAATTTGCATGTTTTTGTAATTATACAGTGAGTGCTGGGTTTTAATTGTCTGAAATATTGCTTTTCTTCAAATTTTAGAGCCTTGTTTTCATAGGTAAATACTTCTTCTATTTCTGCTTCTATTGTTTTTGTGTTCTTTATTTGGTAGTGGTACAATTTTTCTTATTTTGGTTTGTATATACATTTTTGGAATTTTTATGCTAAGTATCAAACACGTATTATTAAAAATTGCTGTTCCTAACTGTAAATACTTTAGTGTATTAAAATCTATGTCAAATTTAACAATTTCGTTATCTGTTAGGATATTTTTTTTTTGATGCGCTTGGAAGTATGAAATCTTACAAAGGTACGAATACCCGTCTTATACGCATGCACGATTTACATTCTAGATCCTGCCCGGATCAGCCGGGACAGACAGAATGCACCTACGTACTAAAGCATACCTCCTATTGGTAATTAGGGTTTTCCACTAAGCACATTAATTGGCTTTTCAGCGGAATATAAAAATTGAATATATATAAAACGCGTATTTAAGTATATTTGATTCTATATAAATAAGCAACATCGAATTAAAATAATAGTGATTATTAATTTAAGGTACTCGAAATAACAATCCTGATTTCAAAAGCAATCCAAAACACTATACTCATTTTAACTGGTTTGCGGCCATTGTCCAACCCAAGGACCTAAGTGGAAATGAGATAAATTGTTATAATAAAGCCCTTAACAATAATCTTATATATATTTGTCTTATTCATTCTCATGGAAATTGCATTTCCGATCACTCAGACAAGATTCTGTAAAAACGAAAAAGTATTCAAATTCATTTAAATAAATATAAAAGCTGACTTTGCACTTTCGTTTTTTGACTAATAATAAATTGCATTTCCGTTCACACAGACAAGATTCTGTGAAAACGAAAATGTATTAAAATTAATTTAAATAAATATAAAAGCTTACTTTGCACTTTCGTTTTTAACAATCATTGATTAATAATAAATTGCATTTCCATTCACAAAAACAAAATTATCTGGAAACGAAAATGCAATAAATAAAATTAACTAATTTAAATAAAAATATAAAAGTGCGGCATTGCACATCGAAAATGTAGCAAATAAATCGAAAATAATAAAAATTATTAGCTAATAATTCCAAAGAATTATTAACCAATACAAACAAACACTAATGGATGAAAATTGCAAGATGCACAAACATCGAATTTCTTAAAATTTTCAGCAAAGGGTAATCATACAAATAAAAGTTAGGAGTATATAACTGTAAGATAAAAACTTATATCGACTTTTTTGTAATCTTACATTTTATGATATGTTATATCAGAAACAATTTATCTTTCTACTACGTTACTTTATGTTTATTTTTTGAAACTTAATTGTTATATTTTTTACAAATAGTATAAAGAAAAATTTTGTACAGCGCAATAGTTTAAAGAAAAAGTTATGTTTAACACAATGTGTAATTTTTAATTTAGACAAAATATTTTCATTTCACATAATTTTTTTACACATTTTTCCTACTCTGACTAAATTTTTTGAAAGCAATAAATAAAAAAAAACCAGTAAAAGTAAATAAAAAAAAATCATAAGTAAATATTATATACCATAAGTTAATATAAATATCACTCAAATATTAGTTAAAGTTCAGTTTTTAAGTTATCTTTCGATTAGTAAAGACCTATTATTAACTCCGTTTTGTAAGCGTTAAATACAAACAATAAAGTTAAATAAAGTAAAGTGAAATTTAAAAATTTGTTTTTTATTTTTTATTTTAACGAAAACTAAAACTATAAATCTCATTTCCACCAAATCAAAATCCCAATTAGTTGGATATGCATTTGGGACAACGAAGGCTTAAACTTGTGTGGAAAAGATATATACTCTGGCACACCAATCCAGGTGATAGTGTGAGTTCAGTCTAATTTCAAATCCGGAAGCCACGTGAGCACGTTAATCACAATTCGATTTAAAATGAAAATGTTAAATAACTAAAAAGCAAGTTTTAAAAAACGATTCATATTTGATGGTGCTTACTTTATAAAACATAATATTGAGATAAAAGGAGAAACATAACAATCTCAATAAACTATATAATATTTATATAAAACTGCATTAGGTTTAATAGGATGAAGTTAAATTGATTTAATTATTTAAATGTTATATAATTTTCCGTTTTAAGACGTCTACCGAATCAGAAAAATTAATCATGTTGAAGTTATTATTGAAATAACTGCACATGCATCGTAAAGGTTCATGAAGAGCGTAATTATAATTGCATTGACTCAATTTGAAAAACAGAAAATGTCTAGTTCTTCTCCTTGGAAGGTAAATTTAGAGTTGAAATAAGATATTCCGAATTAATTAAGTTGAATTAGGCGAAAAGTTATGACCATTGAGGTGCAGCCCGTGCGAAGAAATATGGCGGCGATAATGAGAGCAGAGCTGAAAGCCACTGCAATAAGTCGACCGAAAACAAATCGTACTGATAGAATTTTGTAGTACACTCGCAACTGGTTTGCTAATGAAGACATATGGCGAGGATGAGTGGCCAGAGAAGAGGAATGAAAACACAAGCAAAGTCAAGCAACAACGAAAACAAAACAAAAGCATAGATCGTATGGCAACTGGAAACTATTGAGTATCCGAATTGACTATTATTAAAAGATTAGTTGTTGGTCGACTCATTTCAGTGGCTTTCAGCTCTGCTCTCAATATCGCCGCCATATTTCATCGCACGGGGCTGCACCTCAATGGTTATAATTTTTCGCCTTATTCAACTAATTCGCCTTTGAAATCTCTTTACTATTATTTATTCTCCTTGTTTATGCAGAAACATGACACTAATAGAGCATTCTTTTCTGGAAAAAAATTCTGCATTTTTTCTGACCTCTTTAAGAGTTCTGCATTTTTTCCGTTATTTTCTAAAAAAAAATGTTGACCTGAAAATAAATCGTGTTCTTTTCTCGAAAATTCTGACCGCAAAAGTATAAAAAATGCAGAATTTTCTGACCTGTAAAATTCGGTGGTTCTGCATTCTGCTCTCTAGTAATACCAACATAAAAACAAAAAACAAAAAATTATTTTGACATTAATATTGTGTGCTGTGACAATTATGAGAAGCAAAAAGTTGTAATTTTGAAAAATGTCTAATATTGAATCCAATACTTTGTTGATTAAAGTGGTTAGTTCTATTAAAAATGAATTTCTCGATTCGTCATCTTCATCATCTGAAGACGAATTTGAAATATTCAACGAAAGAAAAATGCATTCGCGTGTGAAATTGTTCATTACAGAAGTTGTAAATAACTATGCAGAAAGAGAGGTAAAAGTGTTTTATAATTAATTATTTGTGAGTTATAATAATATTTCTTCCAAGTTTAAGACTAATTTTCGTGTCAGTCGGGAAACTGCCTATCGTTTAATTGGAACGTATGGGACTAGCAGGCAGTATATTGAGAGAATGTATAGAGGCGGAAGGCCGCAAACAACTCAAGAAGCTGGAATATTATCATTTTTATGGTATATTTTATATTTTCACATTAAAATTTTTACTTTAGAAATGGTTCTGTTTGAAGGTTTGCCAGCAATAAAAGCAGTTTTCGAGAGATTAGCAACCTCTTCAATATGAGTCCATCTTGCTCATTTAAATCTTTCAATGGCGTATTGAATTTTTTAGTGGAAGAAATTGCTCCAGACGAAATTAAATTTCCCAGTAGTGATGAGGCGAAAGAAGCAGTTGCAAAGGACTTTGAAAAGGTGTGTGGTATAGTATTGTTCAACTGGATTTTTTTAAATGTAAATCAAAACTGTGCAGATATCGGGTTTTCCAAATGTCTTGGGATGTATAGACGCCAGCTACATTCCCATAAGGACTTCTAAGCATAAAATTAAATCGACTTATGCAAATAGACATGATTCTACTTCCATAACACTGCAGGGAATTTGTGACGCAAACTTAAAATTTTTGGATGCGTTTACGGGTGTGCCAAGCAAAATTCACGATTCGCGAATTCTCAAATTGTCATTTATTGGAAAAAAGCTACCAGAAATTTGTGGATCATAGTATCATTTACTTGGGGATTCAGCAAATCCATTACGAGAATATCTTTTGACACCATATCAAGATGGAAATTTAACAAATTCCGAAAAAAAAATTGTAATTTGAAATTTTGCCAAACTCGATTCAAAATTGAAAACGCATTTTGGATGCTGAAAACTCGTTTTCGACAATTGTTGCGACTTGATTTTGAAAACGTTGAAACAATGTCGTAATTCATTTTAGCTTGTTGCACTCTCCATAACCTTTGTATTGACAAAAATGATTTTTGGGAGGCAGAAGCAGGTGAAACGAAAGGGCCGGAAAACAGTAAATCTGATAACGCAGAAATTAATAGTAGCAGAGATGTTTTGCTTACAAAACTGACACAAATAAAACGAAATATAATTAAGAACCAATTGTAATTCAAATATTTCAGTTTATTTAATTAACCTAGTGTAGAAGTTAAAATAAAAATTAATTATATATAATACATTTGGAAAACTTATTGCGAAGATAATTTCATACGTATCAGTACATTTGCGATAGCATGGTGAAACAGTGAAGAAAAACTTGGCATAAGGTATAGTGGAGGTTGTAAACCTGATGGAACATAGGATAACTGCATACTTGGTTTGTGGAGTTCACCCTCAAATTTGAGTATATATCTAAACAAACGATTTTTGTTAGGTGAGTGTAAATGTAATTGCATAAAAATGGAAGTGTCACAGATAAAAACATTAAAAAATTGAAAATTGTTTGTTAGTTGTTCAACTTTGACCTTGAAATATACTCAAAGATTCTGAAACCTTGCTCAATTTTGCTACCAACAAAAACTTAAAATTAAATTATGCAAGTATTTTTCAGACTCCTGAGAAAACTAAAAGCTGCTTGAACGCGAAATTAAATAAGCTTTTTGAATCTTTAAGTATACCTAGCTGGTTTTAAAGAAAAATATTCAACAAACTCACGTCAAAGTTGAAAAAATGAAAAAACAACTTAAAGTTCTGATCGTTTGCACCTTATTCAAATTCTTTAGACAAAATACATTTTTATACGTCGTAAAGAAGATCTGTTCGGTGAATTTTTCAATTTTTAAATTTATTGAAAAACAGTTTACACGAACCTAACAAAAATCGTTTTTTTAGATATACATATATCCAAATTTGAGGGCTAACTCTACAAACCAAGTAACCAGTTAGGTTAAACCAGGTTAAATTTTCACTATCAGCCCAATTCTGAATGATTTTTCTTGGGGAATCGGAAAAGGAGTTTTCATTTTTAAGTTAAAGTTATCACATATTTTTTTTACACTCATGACTATTGACGGTTGTTGAGCAAATTTCCCAAACTTCCTTTTCCGATTCTCCGGGAGAAATCATTCAGAATTGGGCTGTATGTCTTATGCTAAGATTTTAAAATTTTTGTTATTTCATTACACCGCGTAATTTGTGTTTTAATTCACTTCATTCATTGGAAGGAGCAACTGAAATTACAACCTAAATTAGAAAGTGGTGATTGTTGTATCATGATTTATGAATGTAACAATTCGACCTCCTGGATTTTCATGCGTTTACTTTTTTGAAGCGGCCGGATCATTTTTGTTCTTGTCCGGATGCAGCAGAAGTCACGCCCAGTAACCAAAAAGCAACTTGACACAACAGGCAGAGTGCAATGCAGTTCATAATGCTATGGTGTGTGTATGAGCTGTTCTTATGAGTGAATTAGGATATAAATTTTAGTGTTATTAATTTTGTATATAATTATATTTTATTTTGTTATATTACCACAATTCTGACTACTTCACCGACCACTGAACTTAACTTGAATTCATAAATTTGTATCCATTCACTTGCTTTCATAAATCATGATCCAACAATCGTGTAATTCGGGTTCTCATTTGTTTGGTTTTTCTATTATCTTTAACAATAGCGCTTCTAGGCTTTCAGCTTTTTCCATCTTTTCTTTGTGTTTTCTTTCTCTTGACACTTCCTTTTCTTTAAAAATTTCCAGCATTGTTTCTTGTATTGTTTTTGGTTTCGATTTTATGGGTGAAGAGCAATTCTTTGAAGAGCTTGTTACATCAATAGGTTGGGGTGACTTTCTGACAACATGCTGGCTGCTCATACAAATTTCGAGATGTATTGCGTCATCGATTTTAGATATTATACCAAGCTCTTCTTCGTATTCAATCTTCTTGCGTTTGGCGCCAGTCGAAGCATTGTTTTCCACAGCAAGTTTTTTTCTTTTCATTATAGTTTTATACCTTTGCTCACACTGTTTAAAAGTTTTGTCGCCAATCTCTGATCCAATCTTCGTTCACATTTCTTTTTTATTTTTTACAATTTCAGCGGACCGATTTGCGACAAATAAATTACATATTTGTCCAACAACATGCGCGTTTCACCGTCGGACCATACTGCAATTAAAATACAACAAATTATTCAATAAGCTTGCAATTTTTGAAAATATTTACATTGAACTGTTTTCGAACTAAAATCATCCGAAGTGTTAGCAGCTTGAGCTTGAGGAGAATCCGAGGTGGACATAAATGTTTCCAAATCAGTGGAGCTTTCATCTTAACATTCAATGGAGTATTCTATATCAATGGCAATGATTAAATACATTGCTCTCTCACTAAATTAAGGTATCTTTAAACTTACCACTATCAAAGTTTTCTTCAGCCATTATATTGAATTTTTGTTCAAAATTCTGCCCTGCAGTCGACACTATACATAACCTCAATCGTAAATACATCAGAGTTTAATAAAAAAATATTAAATAAAAAAAATGTTGCATTTTTTCCGTTCTTTTCTCAGCTCAAAAGAAGTCAACATCTGCAAATTCAGGTCAGAATCTAAAAAATTCTGCATTCTGTGGGGTCTGAATTTTTTTTTTCAGAAAAGAATGCGCTATAAGCATCATTCTTCTGCTTCTTAGGGAAGGTAGTAAAATAATCTTAAGGCGTATTTCATACGATGGAAGCATAATATTGGGATTCCAACGACTATGACGTAAAGCAAAAACTGTTTTTGAACGGATTCTATAGCGTTGATGTAGACATTATATTGGATGTATTATCCCATATTTAGCTGACACAACATTATCTTGAATGTGCTCTATTTTATTTTTTATTAATTGAATTTTTGTAATTTTTTCTAAATACATATTTTGTTTGTATTCTTCTTCTATCACTTTGTTTATAGCATTGAAACCTTTTTCAATTTCTTTTCTATCATTTTTAATAATATCTTTAAACTGTGCAATCGCTGAATTGAAATACTCGTTTATGTGTATTTGTTAGTTTATTGTCTCGTTCGTCTGTAGGAGATGATTTTGTATAGTCTGCCTGTCATAATCGTCCATTGTGCCAAACAGCCATTTCGGCACTCTTCCTACTGCATTTATTAGTCCTCGTTTTCGTCTATTTGCTTTTGGTATTAACGTCAATAAGCCTCTAGTAACTCTGCGTGTAATATCTCTTTGTTACTTGTTTTCATAAGTACAATATTGTTCGTCATTTCATTAAGAATGTTTTCTATTTCTTCTATATTTATTTCGTGTACCACTATGTCCATATCTTTGACTATTTCTTGTGGTCGTATTTGAATATCTGCAAATCTTGTCTGCTCAGTCAATTTCGTTGTAGTCAGTGATCCCTTAGTCGGATGTGTCCATATCAACATCATTATTATTATTGCCAGGAATATCTAAAAATTTTAATGGCTTTTAAATATTTAAAGGATGAATGTCTTTTAATGTTCCTTTCTTATATTTTGGCTGTTCTTTACATCTAACAGCTTTGTAAGTAGAGGGGCTATGAGAGCTCCAAACCAAAAACGCGTGTATTTCCTTATGGGCCTCCAAATTCACAAAATTGTGCCCGACTGCGCAGTCGGCGTCGCGAATGATCGGGCAAGTTGACCGATAGTAGGGTGGCTGAAGCGTGTTGTTGTTATAAATTGGAGATAAGCATGCAAGATGGGCGGATAGACGGACGGACAGATAGCTAGATGGGCTATGATTGGTCAAGCTGGCTGAAGTAGGATGGCTGGTGTTGTTGTTGTTGTTATACATTAAAATTTCAAGTTTAAGGTAATGTAGTGTACTAACATACATGTACATACATCATGCAAACATCCACCTAAAAAGACCTTCACTTTAATGACCTACAGTTGTCTAACATACGACAACAATAATAAGAAAACATATCAACATATTATGTTGACAAATTCCCAAATTTAACTCTAAAAAAACCTCAACGTAAACACAACTAATTGCAGCTTGAAGTGCATTCTTATGAAGTGCATTTAGCACCCCTTCACGTTTGTGCCGCTAGATACCGCACAAGTTGAAACGCGTCAGCGGTGTTGTGTTACAAGTGCATTGCACAGAAAAACACACTACAACAACAACAGGCGATAAGTCGAACAAGTGCCTATGACGTTAAAGTCAAGGCCATGAATTCAAGCGAACCAATTAATGTTGAGGAAAATAATTAAATTAAGGGGAATAAGAAAAAAGGTTAACAAACTGAAAGTGATTGGTCGATTATCGATTTTTAAAACTAAATCCAAAAAATATTGGAATTGAAGGAGGAGTCTTGGGAATAGTGGTAAAATTATTGTAAGAAAAATACTTGTAAAAATACTTTATAAGCCAATACATTTTTTAAAAAAGATCACATTTTAACTAAGACTTAAACTGAGCTCATCAGCTCAATGTTCCATTTAACTTCTCAAACTCGGCTCTTTAGCCGAAAATAAAGCGAGGCTCTCTAGCCAACAAAAATAGCGGATTGGTGCGCTTAAACATCAATCACTTTCATCACGACAGGCTTATTCGTGATAAGTGAATTCTTTCTACTACTATCTATTCTTTTCACAATAAATTTCAACACACCCTACATGGCGATCCTGCCAACTTTCTTGGATTCTTTTGACGCAGAAAAGAAATAAAATACAGATTACAAGGCGATTCGATTTTAAATGCAACATGGGTGCCTACATATTATTAACTACTACAGACGTGCTGAGGATGCAACGAGCGCCACAAGCATTGGCAAAGCTCACAAATGCGAAACGAGTTCGTTTAAAATTTGAGCATTTCAACATGATCAGAATCACAAAATTACAACTTTTTCGTAGTTAAATTCATGCTTTGAAACTATTTTATTTCATTATTTTATTATTTTGTAAAGCTATGAAAAATTTTAAAATTATATTTATCCATACGAAGTCATTTGGCCAAAAATAAAAATTTTAGTACACATTATAATTTAGTAATACTATTAAGAAATGTTTTAATCAATTAATGAAAAATTAAAAGTAATTAACTTAATAAAATGTGTAAATCAATAAAATATCTAAAACTAATTTAATTTCTTTATAGTTAAAAAATTTGTTCAACGTATCAATACATTTTTCAACTATTTTTAATCTGAAAAATTAACAAAATTTTACAAAGTTAGGCTATTATAAGTTACAAATATTAATAAATAGAAGTAAGTTAAATGAAAACAACAACAAGAATATAAAGATGTTAATTAATAACTAATGAAATGTAATTAAAAAATATAAAATTTAACGCCGAGAAGTAAGGAAATACAAATAAGGATTAAATTAAAGTTTTTAGAGACCTATCTATAAATGATTATTTCTATTTAATTTTGCAACTTCAATTTAATTTAGTGTAGCTCATTACTCATAATAATACCCCAATGAATTGCACCCCAGTAGATGGGATTACTCCTTTTAAATATCAAGTCTAACCTCTATAGGAATAAACTTTTTCAAACCATATTTATACGGACAAAAATTTATAGTTTTACAGATCACAGACGTTTAGTTTCATTATTTAGTCACAATAATCCGTCATCAAAAATGACCAGAATCAGACTCGACCCATCTGATTATGATTTTACAATAGTATTTAAACAAGGTAAAATAAATACTAATGCCGACGCGCTATCGCGAGTAAAAATAGATTCAGAAATATTAAAAAAAATGATACCAACAGACGAAGCGAGCAATATAAAAAAAGCCATGGTAATAACAAGGGGAAATAAAAAGAAGCAAGAAGAACTTGCAAGTGATGAAAATGCATCTTATCAGGAGCGTCATGAACTCTTTATATGGGATTGCACATCAATTAGCGATATAAAAAACGTACGTAAATTAAAATTTGACATAAGCGATAAAAATATGAATAGAAATGATACTAGTACCAATATATTAAATGATATTGTGCACGTGCGATGTAGCGATAGTTCGACGAATCCAGATTCGACTTCGATGAAGCCTATCATCAAGAATAAATAATAAAAATATGCATGCACGATCTAATGATAATTCAGCGACTCTAGAGCCGATTCTGAAGAAATTAGTATCTAAAATGAACAAATTAAATATTAAAGAACTAGCGCTAGATGAGAAAGATAAAATATTTGAAATTATGCATAAAGAAGAATTTAAAAAATATATAATATGCTGCAGCAGAAAATGAAACATGATAATGAAGAATCGTTAAAAATATTAATATTTCAACCCCCAAAAAGAATTACAAACAAACCCAGGCAATACAAAATAATTCAAGAATACCATGACACACCACAAGGAGGACACTTAGGTATTAGAAAGACTATCCTCAAACTAAAACAACGCTATGTATGGAAACATATGCGACAGATGGTAAAAAACTACATAAACAAATGCATATATTGCGCTCGTAACAAACAAACAAGACACATTAAAGAAAAAATGACAATTACCGACACTCCGAATACAAGTTTCGAAACTATAGCAATTGACACGGTCGGACCATTAAAAATTTCAAACGGTTATAGGTACGTACTGACTATGCAATGTGAACTAACAAAAATTGTTATTGCACATCCAATAGAATCAAAAGATGCAAAAATACAAAAATAATAGCCCAAACACTAGTAGAACAATTAATTTTAAAATACGGATTTTTCGAAAAACTTAAATCTGACAGAGGTACAGAGTTCACGAATGAACTGTTAAAAAACGTTTGTGACCTACTTAAAATAACACAAGTTTTCTCAGCACCCTATCACCACGAAACGATAGGAGCTCTTGAAAGAAACCACAGGGTACTTAACGATTGGGGTTGGAATTAATTTTAAAGGTTTTTTTTCGGTTTTTGAGCATTTATTTAGAAACAACGGTACAATGTATATTATTCAAAGTATTGTCCATTGTTAGCTACAACATTTTCCCATCTTTCTGGCAGCATATGGATTCCGCGCCGGAAGAACGATTCGTCTTTTGAGGCAATCCACGAATCGACCCATTTTTTGGTATCCTCGTAAGAAGTGAAGCGCTGCTCAGCCAAGCCATGCGTCATCGATCTGAATAGGTGGTAGTCGGAAGGGGCTATGTCTGTGCTATAAGGCGGGTGGGGTAGCACATCCCAATTCAGCGCCTCCAACGTTTCCTTGACGGTTCTTGCAACATTGGCCGTGCGTTGTCATGTTGAAAAACCACTTTGTCGTGTCTTTTGGCATATTCCGGCCGTTTAACCTTTAATGCTCAGCTCAATTGCATCAATTGTTGTTGGTAGCATTCCCCAGTGATGGTTTCGTTAGGTTTTAGCAGCTCATAGTACACGACACTCTTCTGATCCCACCAAATACACAGCATAAGCTTGGCGCCATGAATATTCGGCTTGGCCCTCGATGTTGATGCATGGCCGGGTGGTCCCCACGATTTTTTTCGCTTAGGATTACCGTAATGGATCCACTTTTCATCACCAGTGACAATACGATGCAAAAAACTCTTCCTTTTATGCCGTTGAAGCAGTTGTTCGCACATGCAAAATCGCCGTTCAACGTCTCCCGGCTTCAACTGGTACGGCACCCAATTTCCTTGCTTTTGAATCATTCCCATGGCCTTCAAGCGTTTGCCGACCGTTGATAAGTCGACTCCCAATGATTCTGACAATTCTTGAAGGGTTTGACACGGGTCTTCATCGAGCAAAGCCTCCAATTCCTCATCTTCAAACTTTTTCGGCTGGCCCGGACGCTCTTTGTCTTCCGTATCAAAATCACCACTTTTAAACCGACGGAACCAGTACTCACAAGTAGAAATCGATGGAGCATAGTCCCCGTAAGCCTCAGTAAGCGTGCGTTGTGCTTCAACCGCTTTTTTCTTCAAATGGAAGCACAAAAGTAAACCTTCCCGCAAATTGCGTTTTGTTGGAACGAAAGTCGACATGTTCACAGAGAAAAAAAATATATGTTGTTTACACTTCAGTGGAATGACACATACTGAAAAATGAAGCTTAGACAATGTGCCTTGAAATGAATATAGTCACAGGTGTGCCCGATGCGATCTATTGATAGTTACGCCATCTCTTAGAAAACCTTTAAAACTAATTCCAACCCCCAATAATACAACACCACATATTGATACATCGTACTCACCATACGAACTCATTTTTGGTAAATTACCAAACATCTCGAATGATTTAACAAAAGAAAATGAACCAGTCTACAATCTAGAAAACTATGCAAATGAATTAAAATTAAGACTTAGAAATTCCATTAATAAAGAAAGAGAAATAATAAAAACAGTTAAACAAAAACGAAAACTTGCTTATGACAAAAATGTAAATACCTCAGATTTCCGCAAAGGAGATCATGTATTTGTTAAATTAGAAACTAAAAAAAATCTCAAAGTCCATACCACGGACCTTATAAAATAATCCATAGAGAAGGTGTAAATTCTATTATAGAAATAAATAATAAACGTAAAAAATTTCATAATAATATGTTAAAAAAAAAAATTATAACACATAATTAAAGAATAATAATTTAAAGAATCTTAATCATTTAATCAAAACTTTATTGTATAATATCCTTTTTCATTAATATTACTCAAAAAGAAATGTATATAATTTCATTTAACTATACACAATCATTTTTAAAGAAATATAGAATTTTAGCGTTAGAATATAAATGGCCATTCTACCAAATAAGTTAGACATAACGATTATCATAATTACAACTTTATATAATTCTAAGAAATAGATTAAAACAATTATCTTTTAAAATTGTATACAATTTTAATAATATTACACACAAACATATACTTTTCCAAAACTCCAAAATCTTAAAAATTTATCTTTGCAAGTAAATTTTCGCTTAAGGGTGAGGGTGTAGTGTACTTACATACATGTACATACATCATGCAGACATCCACCTAAAAAGACCTTCACTTTAATGACCTACAGTTGTCTAACATACGACAACAATAATAAGAAAACATATCAACATATTATGTTGACAAATTCCCAAATTTAACTCTAAAAAAAACCTCAACGTAAACACAACTAATTGCAGCTTGAAGTGCATTCTTATGAAGTGCATTTAGCACCCCTTCGCGTTTGTGCCGCTAGATACCGCACAAGTTGAAACGCGTCAGCGGTGTTGTGTTACAAGTGCATTGCACAGAAAAACACACTACAACAACAACAGGCGATAAGTCGAACAAGTGCCTATGACGTTAAAGTCAAGGCCATGAATTCAAGCGAACCAATTAATGTTGAGGAAAATAATTAAATTAAGGGGAATAAGAAAAAAGGTTAACAAACTGAAAGTGATTGGTCGATTATCGATTTTTAAAACTAAATCCAAAAAATATTGGAATTGAAGGAGGAGTCTTGGGAATAGTGGTAAAATTATTGTAAGAAAAATACTTGTAAAAATACTTTATAAGCCAATACATTTTTTAAAAAAGATCACATTTTAACTAAGACTTAAACTGAGCTCATCAGCTCAATGTTCCATTTAACTTCTCAAACTCGGCTCTTTAGCCGAAAATAAAGCGAGGCTCTCTACCCAACAAAAATAGCGGATTGGTGCGCTTAATCATCAATCACTTTCATCACGACAGGCTTATTCGTGATAAGTGAATTCTTTCTACTACTATCTATTCTTTTCACAATAAATTTCAACACACCCTAAGCCCCAAGCATCATAGCAAGCATAATGTTTATGTATTTAAGTCACTTCAAAAATTTCAAGTTTAAGGTGATAAGCCCAAGCTTCATAGTAAGCGTAATATGCGGACCCAAAACCGCAAGTTTAAGATAAGGAAACAGTGAAGAAGTAAAATATTTTTTATTTTTTCCTATGCTTGTTTAATATGTTTTTGAATTTAAGTCGCTGCAAATTTTAAGTTAAAGATGATAAGCCCAATTTTCATAGTAAGCGTAATAAGCGTGTCAAAAACCACAAGTTCAAGATAAGGCAGCAGGGTAGTTGTTAAGCATTTTAATAAATTTAATATGAGTTGGTTGACTAATGTAAAGACAAAGTATGAAAGCAGCAAAGGTGGCTGCGACGGCTGCTGGGGTTAATAATAAATTAAGCTAGAGATTGAAAGCGTCATCATAAACATGACCATACTCAACTATGCCGATATAAATAAAGCAAAACGAGTCGATTTATACATGAATCATAATTGTTCTTTTATTGATTTGTTATTTATAAAGTTTTATAATTACATGTTAAAAAAGTAATAATTACATGCATAAAAAGTAATTGATTTAACCATTTAACTTCGTGTTTAATTTTGCTCTATCTTTTTCTTCTGTTTCTTCATCTTTTTACTCCTTTACCAATCTTATTTTTAGCGTCTTTTTGTTCCTTTGCCCATTTTGATAAATTTTGGTCATCTTCTTCTTCTTACACTTCTCCTCTAAGTGTGAGTTGCTACCGCAGTAGTAGCAATAAAGTAATTTATGATACCCTCTCAATCTATTCATTTTATTTTATTTTGTTGATGGCTTTATTTAAAATACCTTCTACAATAAAGATCAGATGATGACTGGTTACCTTTTTATAATTCACACATATTTAAATAATTCTTCTGATTTCGCTGGTTAGAGGTGAGTATTCAATTTAACCATCGTGGATAATAGGCTGATGTTTTATCTGGAATCGGTTTGTTTGCTTCGGTATCAAATTCAATTCGTATATCAATAGGTCCAGTTTTAACTGCTTCGTTTTGATGTGTTACATCAACAATAATTAGCGGAGCAATAGCCTTGAATCCAACGACATCTAGCAATGGTTGAGGTTTTCGCATATAATAACTTTGTTGAAATTTCACATACATATCATATAGAACAGCATACTGCCCCATTTCAAAGCGACTATTCAAATCATCATAGGGATATGAATCAGAGTTTAGATATACTTTTAATTTAGCGATATTGCAATGATCGAATGTATTTCCTTCCTCTTTACCTTTTTCCTTCTGTAGACCGATGATAAGAAATCTAGGTTTTTCATTTTGTGGAGCTAGTTTTACATTCCATAAAACCTTTGTACTTTTTGGAAGCATTGGATTTATATGACAGTCCCAACTTTGAAATGGCACTAAAAAAGGGTTTTTGTTGTTTATTTTCTTGTGTATTTCCAATTTTGCAAAGTCAGATAATTGTATGTGGGGCATTTTCCATATTATATCCAATATTGTAAATTTTAATTAATCTGCGGCTTTAGTAGGATGAAATGATCTCTCATTAGATGAAGAACGTTGAAGGACAAGCTCATGC
This sequence comes from Dichetophora obliterata, assembly GCA_963920525.1. Classification (NCBI taxonomy): domain Eukaryota; kingdom Metazoa; phylum Arthropoda; class Insecta; order Diptera; family Sciomyzidae; genus Dichetophora; species Dichetophora obliterata. The sequence continues at coordinate 154,454,184 of OY986437.1, read as the reverse complement.
TTTGAGTTTAATATTATTTTAGTATAATCTTTGGCAAAACCCATCAACATTTTTAGAGGTATACAGCAACTGAAATGGAGTTCTTCCAATGCAAAAGTCTCTTCCAAGCACCAACCGGCGTTTTTTAATGCATTGCTTTCAGCTGTATTCAAGGATGTAAAATTTTTCATGGGGATGAAATTCCAAGATTGCGAGTACGATCAACTTCAAAACCATTAATTTTATATCGAGTTTCGTCAAACAAATATGAAACAAAGTTATTTTTAAATTTCACACCTGTTGTTGCTACATCTTTTCTTCCTTCATGTTTTACTATAAAGCCACGAACGTAAATCATACTCTCACTTGGTAAGACAAAGAGGTCCTGATTTTGAATTGGTATACGAATCTCATCATTATTATTAAAAGATTTCAAATATGGTGAGTAACTATGGTATTCCTTTTTTTATAATGCTCTGATCATATATTGGCTTTTGAAGGACATTTAATATCTCATTCATGCTTGCAGATTAAGTCTCAAGGATTTTAAATATTCTATATTAGCTGCAGTCAACAGCTTCTTTTTTGTATGTCTCGGGTTGAGTGTTGATGAAGGAGTAACTGAAAATTCTTTTTGGATTACGTTTTTATTGTTCTTAGTGTAAATAATCAATTTTATTCTGGCTTAAAGTGAAGTCTTACGGAAATTTTTTCTGATTTAAGACTCTTATCGTTATGTTTTTTACTTGTTGACAGTTGATGGGTAAGTAAATGACATTTCGAGGTTTCTCATTTATTTTATTCTCATCCTGGTGAGACATCCAAAGGAAATTCATGAATTGTATGAACTGATGTGTTATTAATATATAATCCGGTTGTCAAGTTACATTCAATTCTTATTGGGCCTTAGTAATAAACATTTTAAAGTCGACTTTAAATTTAGTGTGAGCTTTTCTGACATTATTTCTATAGAATTTGTTGTCAAAAAACTTACACTAAATTTAGAGTCGACTTTTAAATATTTATTACTAAGGCCCATTGTGTTTATATTTGTAATATTTAAAGGTAAATCAGATTCAAAATTTTTCAAAGTTTATCTGACTGACCTATATATATATATTCTGTTTTTTATATTTCTTGTAATGGTTCTAAAGATATCACTTTGATAAACTCATAATACGGTAGCTCATTAACTATCAACTTTCTTTTACTGAATCCCAACAGCTGTCCTATACTGTTTAGTTTTGAAAAATCTATATCCATGGAGGATACAATTTCAGTTTTAAAAGTGTTGTTGTTTGATTCAATTTCCAGGGAAATTGATCCATCAATGTCTTTTACCGCTGTTCCCAAGAAAAACCCAATATCCTCAAATTCATACGAACCAACTGGTATTGTAATAGTATGTGGTCCGATATGAAATAATGTGGTTGTAGACATCTACATTGGGTTTAGAATTAAATGTAACAAAGTCTACAAGTCCGCAAAACATATTTTGTAGCCAATTCAATTGGCGGAAAATATTTTCCAATAAGAGTTGACGTGGTTCCGCTTAAAGAGATTGTTATGGACATGACGAGTTTTCGTAATGTACTGATGATCGATATCCATTTAATATAATAATAGTACTAAATAACAACGCAAATTGTTTTATAACTTTAGATCTTTATTTATAAACTTCTTCAAGAGTAATACATTTTTTTCAGAACAGATAAAATTTTTCTTATGATAGTTACAAACATTTATTGCTTGATCATTTTGATACAGAGTTTTTTAATTTGGACAGTTTATATCATCTAGGCTATGATAAATAATTTCATCTTCAAACAAACTTTTAATCCACTTAATTTTTTCTAAACCTTTAACATAACAAATTAAATTTTTATCTTTAATATATGCTATATAATATGCTATAATATTTGCCAAAGTAGAGTTGCCATCTTTCCATTTTAGCCCACGATGATTATTATAAAGCCAAATATACGAAACTTTTTCTCTTGATGTCAGCATAGAATATTGAAGAGGCGATTAATTTTAAATGTTTGAACTTGTGAGTCATCATCCACTAAAATACTCATCTCTTTTACACTAAATTCATTATTAATGTAGAAACCTTGAACATCTATAACTAAAATTCTGCCCTCAGACATTGTCAAGTGTTATGTAGATCTCGATGTTGACTGAAGAAAACTTGTTAAAATTTGAACTTTTATACTATAATAAAAGTTTATCATATTCAAAGCATCATCCTATAATACATCAATAAAGGAGCATCCACAAGTATCAGGACCACAAGTTGTTTCATTCCTTGACCTTACACAATTGCTATAATGATCACCAAATTTAGACGTTTTTATCTTATATAGTGCATATTCATCGAATCGAACTTTTAATTTTTGTAAAATAATTTTATGCTCAGGCCATAAAAGTATTTCTTCACTTAAGAAATCATTTAAAAATTTAGCACGAAACTCATTATTCATTCTTTGATAATTAAGACCTCTTAACATGATGACTGCAAATTTATAACTGATTGATAAAATTTTAGTATATTTCCATTTCCAAATCGTGTTTGTAATCTTGAATGTTGATTAATGTCATATCTGAACGGAAAGTAGTATCATCTTCAGTAACCACCTCAATTTCACCGTTACTTAAAAATCTCTCGTATTCAACTTCACGATATTCAAAACACGAAATATTTAATCGATGTTTCAAGTAATTGCTATCATGTGTACAGCGAATTCTCAATTTTATATTATCTTAGTATTGTAGTTGAAAATGGCTGTAAAATGATTGTGAACTTTCAATAATTCCGGCAATATTTTGCTCCTTTTTAACTAAGTTTTGCCTAAATGCTTCAATAGCCTCATCAACTGTAAACGATTGATCTATAGGCGGCTGGCGCTCTTCCTCTCCAGCCAACTGAGGTTCTACTTCTGTTGCTGACTCAGCGTTTCCATTTAAATCTTTACAAAACTTTAAAATTTTAAAATTTAGTTGTATGCTTACAGTATCATTATTAGGTAATTTTACAGCAAACTCGGTATTTTTAAATTCATTTTCACTCAAATCAATTGGTACTGTAGCTGAAAATAGATGTACAATACAAAAATATTTGAGTAATATGATGAAATTATTTTTCATTTTGTTTTTTCTTTTTTCTTTAACAGATGTGTTCTTTTATCGACGGTATATTTTTAAATGACATGATAAGATTCGACGCTCGTATTTATAGTCTAATCTAATAATCCTCTTCTTCAAATGAGCGCTCAACTGAGCTGCCACCACCACCAACTTATTTGATAGTTTCACTCTCATCATTCAAATTTTTCTTTTGGGTATGGGTTTTTGTGTGATTTTTATGAGACGGGCGGACTGCAGCCTTACTAAGTATTTTATCCATACCTCCAAAAAATCCATCTATTTCACGGAAAATGCAAGAGGATTTGAATGAGTATACATTTGTATCTTTATAACCACCTTCATAGACTGTACCAACTAACGATATCATACCACCAGTAACCTCAATTTTTATATGCTGATTGTGATTAAATTCAAATGTTGGTATGTTTGTTGGCATTTGCTGGCCTCTATTAAGAGAAAAAAATTTGTATACTAACCCCTCCTTCTGCGGCTAGGAACACCTGCAACATAATATCCAAAACTATAGCATTTATTATTTGTAAAGTTTTCCACTGTGCATGACAAGTGCAGTATTTATCATGACTTCTTAAAACTTGTCCCCAATACATATTTTACTGAAGAATGTAATACAACTAAATCGATCTTATCATAGTTTTCTATTTATATCTTGCACACGTCTCTATAAAATTAGAATCATGTATTCATACATATTAACTATTCTTTCTAACTTCTCCTGACATACCATAGTATTTCATCATATCCTGTAATATTTCATATGTATCCATGTATATATATTTACATATATACTTACATTCATATATACATACTTACATGCATTCATCATAAAAAGTTATGATTTTATGTAAGCATTTAACCGCAACTGATAAGAAATTACCCCAATAACGGATGCAAATAATCGCAACTGATAAGATATTATCAAATAGCCGGATGTAAACAACGACAAATGATAAGAAATCGTTAAATAATATGATGTAATATGCTTAATAAGTCCATTTTTAGCATATAAAGAATCAGTTTAAAAGTACCTATCACAGCGTAAAGTTTAAAGAATAAAATGATGAAAGCCAGTTTACAAAATCTTTTTCAAAATCCTAGTATTAATTACCTTCCTATAAAGGATATTGAAGTAAACTTCCCTTATGAAGTCAACAGAATCGAGAGAATAGATACAAAATATGGTGAAAGTATCAGATGTGTTGTTTATAAAGAATTTCACATTTATTTACCGAAAAGATTTCTGATTATTACTTAGGATCAGATGGACTAATTAAATGATACTCCACACATTTTGTTGAAAACCAAAGATATGCATTTCATATTTTCCTTAATAGTTAAAAAGAAGAAGAAGGAAAATATAAATTTCGGTTTCTGCAACAACAACAGCATTAACAACAACAACAACTTATATGAAAGCTCTGGAGAAGATGAAGATGGGTCATATGTTGTTGTAGAAAAAAGTCTTTTAAAGAATCAACTTAAAAATTTTATAAAATAAAATTTCAATAAAAAGCCAATTAAATTTTCATTATAAAAAAATAAAATGTTTTTCTTTATTAAGTAAAGGTATTTATCTTTATTATTTTAGGTGTTTAAGTTCATCTTTATTAATCCAAGAATTATTATGGCTGGAAAATCCTAACCATTTAACGTAAGCTTGCTGCCCCTTCGTTTTAATAACCTTTTCAATGTTGTATGTATTCGGAAAATGTGTCTTCATTATTTCATGTTCATAGAATCCGCCAAGAATAGGGTTTCCTTTATAGTCGCCTAATTAATATGTCACAGGGTTTGTGTATCGTATGGAGCGAATTTTAAAAACTTTAGTTGTCCAGTTTGGAGTATATCCTTTTGCAAAAATATGCTTATATTTGCTAATTCGAACGTGGTCACCAATTTCTAGTTTACCTTTTTTAAAATTTTAGGATGATTATGTGAGCCTTTGAAGTTTATATTGCACCCCTCATGCGCTGGGCCTTGATAAACACCGGTAAGATGACAATGATCGCGTACCTTGACATAATCATTGGTGAAGGCTTTCTCACATATGTGACATGTATTGGCGATCGCAAAACTTTGAACTTGCGCAACAGTCATGTCATCCATGGGTATAGCAAAGAAAGACAGTTTCAACAACTTCGGCAAAATTATTTAGTTCCAAACGAACCACTCAATACAATCTGCCCCACGATAGCTTTTATAAAACAATAACGTGGGGTCATACGCACACTTAACATAAAAACCCACACTATATGGTATATGCTTCTGGTATGCATTCTCAACAATGGACTTTGCCAAAATGCATTCCAAATCGGCATATACCACAAATGGGGTCATAATCTTATTTTTAAAATTTTTGAAGCAAAACTCCTTCTCAGCTTCTGTCGGCATCTTTATTTTGCAATTGTTTAGTCTGCTGCAGTCCTCCGTGTGCTGCTCAAACTTGAGTGCTGAGTGGTAGTAGCACAAACATCTATCACAAAAATATTTGCATCCATTATGTGCTGATAATTGGTTGGATAAAAGTCGCGAAAGGCTTTTTATCCACACATAATGGTATGTGATTGGCGCATCATCATTGCTGCTACCATCTCCTGTTGTGATCCAGATCAGGCCATGGGGTATGAATCACAACCCTTAACTCTTTGGAGAGATTATGGTAAACAAACGTCATATGTTGTTTACCGGCGACATACCATGCAATTATTTGCGGCCAGGGTCAACGAACGCTGATGTAAACAAAAAAATCATATGAACACTGATCTACCTCAACAACAAGTTGGGCGCTTAGCGTTCATATAGTTTTTTAGCAGCGTGATTTGAAACTTTAGGCCAGTGAATAAGAAGAGAAACAAACAAAATAAAAAACAACAATAAAGTATAGTAAAATCGGTTAAAGCGTTTAACGCGGAAATGCGAGCGTTGCGGTTTTTTTTGCTGTGCTTGAAACTATAAAATAGAATTAAATAATATTTTATTGTTGTTTTTTACATGCATATATTTTTGATGTGCAAATTTCTGTAACTTAAAGAATATGTTTTCGCAACGTGGCCCTATTTTTTACTTGCGGAACAAGCTGGTGTGTTTGTTTTGCAAAGTAGAACATGGCATGAAGAGAATCTAGACCAACGAAGTTATGGTGCCAGGGGCAAAGCAAAGATACCTGGTACAATTGTAGTTAACATCAATGTTAAAACAAATGTACGTATGTATATGTAGATATTTTTAAGAAATTGTAATGAGCATCAATGCTGAAATGTATGTACGTATGTAAATATTTTAAGGTATTTCCATGACATAATATTGAAGAGGTTTAGATAAAATTATTGTGCAAGATTGCTTTACGCATCATCAATGTTAATGTTACAAATAAGAACTTAGGTGTTAAGTGTTAGTATTTTGGAATACAAAAGTTAGCTGTAAAAATAACATAGAGTGACGAGAGTGGCTCTTAAAATAAAGTGAAGTCTTCAATTAAAAGAAAACTAACTAGAGATATTTTTCAATTAAAGGAACAGGGTGAAAATGGACAATTTTGATAAGTATGTTTTCGGTTTGGGAATCACTAAAAATCCATATTAACTTAAACCTATTGCGGCAACCTCACGGCTGCCTACTGAATGGCATAAACCACCATGCCTACCAAACAAAGAGGTGGTTAATATAATAAAAATTAGGGAGACTGTAGGACTTACGCGTATCCTCGGCGGAGGATACAACAATTTGGCGCAGCTGGTATCCTTCTGTTCGCAAGGACAGTAAGGAGAGAATAATATTAAAAGCTTTGTTGTTATAGGAACAACAGGGATATCTTGGAAGTAAAATTTTTTTTTGTGTCGATAGTTTTTTTTATATAGTACTCAGCCGTTAGTATGGTTATTTTCTTTTTATGATTATGTGGAGTTATTCGGTAGCTTAATTCAGTAGAATTTAAAAAAAAATATATATTTTAATTGATTTTGGTTACAGAGTTTTATCAACACGTGAATGCGCCAACAGAGGAAAGGATAGATGCCTTTTTCATCAAGTACGAGAAACAATTGCAGGAACAGGAGTACAAGGAATACGAGCCGGAGGGTGCCTCCCGACAACATCCAATCTACGTTCCAACGTCAAAGGCAGCAGGTCCCAAGCCGTTAACCATTGAAGAGTATTACCGGCGGATCGGAGCTCGAGAAGAGACGCAACCATACGTACAAAAGAAGCCTAAACAGAAAAAGAAGAGGGGAGGAAAGGCGTATAAGCAGCGAGTTCAGCGGATGTTCCTACATAAGGATTTGAACATGGCGACAAGTGCGGAACAAAAGGAATATATAAGGCGGGAAATCAGGGACACCAGGACCTAACGAATGTAATAAGCGGATGACTACAGACCTCACTCTGAAGGCGGTTTGCAAATAATAAAAATAATAAAGAATGTTTATTTTGTGAAAAAGAAAAAAAAAGATATTCTCAAATATATACAATCTTCATGTTGTTGTTTTCAAGGAACACGATAGCTCTGTTTGCTTATGTTCTTTTCAAGTGGTTTCTCGTTTCGTCGCAATCGTAGTCTGGTTTTGTGTAGAATTTGCAGGATAAAAATTGATTTGTAATAAATAAAAATAAAAATATATAAAAAATAAAAAGAATTTCTAATGAGTTATTTTCAATGGATAGTACGGTTGAGGTAGAAAGGAGTTATTTGGAGGCGCTAGGAGAGTTATACAGGTTCGTGTACAAGCTTTGGACCCGGGCTAAAGTAGTAATATCAAATAAGGACAATTTCGCACTGCTACAGGCGAGTGCAGTGGGGAAAAATTTGAAAAAAGTAGAGGAGGCGGATGTACTGTTTGACTTCATAGATAGCTTTCACAAGCACTAGCACAAGAGTGTTGCTCAGGCGAAAAAATTCGAGGGGTATAGAAAAGATTTCGAAGCTTTGAGGACGAAGCTCAGGGAGGTTGAGCAACAGAGAAAAGGAGAACTAGAGAGAGCGGGGGAATTGGACATAGAAAACGAGAGATTAAGAGCCCTATTAAGGAGAAAGGACATTTCGGCGGACCTGATTGACAGGTTGATTGCTCAACAAGCAAGGTAGGATTTTGAAACAGTAGATCAGGCTAACGCTAGAATCAGGGAATTAGAGGTGAAAAACAGGCATTTGGAAGACGAGTTAAGGTTAGCAGCGGAGACATCCCTGTACCATAAGGAAGTACAAGTAGATACAGACAGAGACACGCATCATTTTTACGAAAACGAGTTGTTCACTTACGCAAACATGAACGTAAACGATATCGCTAAAATGGTGAATAATCTCGTGCCTTTGTTTTCGGGTACCGAGTCACCAGCGGAGGTTTATAGGTTTATACAAGGATGCGATCTAGCTGCAAAGACAATGAAGGAGGTAGACATGGCCAGTTTTATAGAATGCATAAAGCTCCGATTACACGGGGATGCGTGAGTTATGTAGGTCCAGACGATTTGACAGAATTAAGGATATTTTTATATTGATCAAATCAAATTATATAAGGGCAACTACTTATGATTCGATTATAATAGAATTGTCTAAGTGCGAGCAGGAGCCAGGCGAGAAAATAAGTGCGTTCGCACGTAGGTTAGGCTCAATAGAGACTAGAGGTAGAGACTGCATAGGGGACAACAAGACATTGCTTAAGCAGTAGTGTAGCTCAGTCCTAACGGCATTTAAAATAGGAATAAATGATTTGGGTATACGGACAGTCGTGTTATCGCAGCCAGGAAACGATTTTTCAGAGGTTGTAAAAAGGGCCACTGATGTAGAGTATATGCTGAATAACAGAAGCAGAAATGTGGCGGGGAAGACTTCTCTGAGACAGACATATGCGATACAAGAGAGAAGTGAAGTACAAGAGCTGAACGATAGGTTGGGACATGGGTTAAGGATAAGAAGTATGGAACCAATGGAAAGGTTTGTAAACAAAGGAGGGTCCAACGGAGGTGAGCGGAGGCATGACGAATACAAGATGAATATCAAGTGTTCAGTTTGTGGCAAGCAAGGTCACACAAGGGATGAGTGTCTCATTAGGAAAAGCACGCCCTATTGTGAGAAGTGTCACGAGTATGGTCATGACAAAGGATGGAAATGTGCAACGCCATACGTGCCAAGGGAGGATAAAAATCGGGCGAATAATGGTGGTAGGCCATTAAACGATAGCCAACGAAAAAATAATCCATACAAGGATAATGTCATGGGTACGAGGGTATCCCATAACATAGTAGATAAACAACAGCAAGTGACATGTCACTGGTGCAAGAAGCCAGGACATTATATGAAAGATTGTTATAGTAAAATGAAAGTGAAGAGCAAGCAGGGAAACTCCATGCGGGCCAATCTATGCCAATAGATTGGAATCCCAATACAAATACGAAAAATAGGCAAAACAGAATGAATATCTGCTTTACAAACCGAAGAACTATGAATGAGTTGTCATTGCCAAGAAAAAGGGATGAATATCCATCATATGTCGAACGGTGGTGTAGAGCAGTTGTCATTGCCAAAAATTGGTGGTGCTGAGATAAAGAGCAGTGTAAAGTTGGCATCAGATATAGCAGTGGATAAGTGGTCATTGTTATCAAAGCGGGATGAAATAAATTTTTGCAATGAATTTGAAAAGAGGTCAATTGTAGGTTTGGAATCAGTAGCACAATTTGTTAGTAATATCAAGGAAGAGGATGAGGTGAACACAGAAATGTTGACGCAGAAGGAAACGGGAGAAACGTTGTCATCGGCATTAAGGGAAAATGGGATGAATATCTATCAAAAGGCAAGGGAGGCTGCCAGTATTAGGTCCGAACTAACAGGAGAGAACCATAGGAATGGGAAACGGGGAAGCTCCCGAGTATTGGTAGACGAAATATGGGGGGATACATTGGAGGAAGAAGAAGATAAGGACAACCAGGCAGGGGTTGAAAAGGGAAAGGGGAAGAAATTTGTAGGAGCACAGCATATTACAGAACAAGAATTTGAAGGTAATGAGGAAAAGCAAGGAAGTGAACTGGGGACCGCTTGCAAAAATGTGGTTAGTTCATTTGCACAATTAATTGTAATGGTACTTTGCGTGATGAATTTATGGATAGAGGAAGTTTTAAATAAGGAAGAATCAAAAATAAAAAAGGCATTCCATGGGACAAGGACAGGATTATCCAGCGTTAAGACGGGATTAACCAAGTTCTACTCCGAATTATTGGGTCTAACGGAGGTGTCATTGAGCCGACTGAAGACGAACGGGCGTCAATCGAATTGGACTTTTGAGAGAAAAAATGTGTGTCCAGCGGGGACTGCAATTAATGATGTGTTCGTACAGATCCCTTGCAAGGAATCAAAAAACGGAAAACTTGTAACGAAGTGTTTTTCCTAAGGCTGAGGTACGCTCGCCGGACCGAGGATCGTTGCAATAATTTATATAAATTACGAACGCCAAATCAAACTCTGGGTTTTAAATTATAATCAACAATGCTTTTATTTCACAATTTAATTCCTTAACCTATCTTAAGACTAACCAATCTAGTTATTTCAATAGTTTATATTTTAATTACTCGACCATTAATTAATTAATTAAAGTCTTTATGTAAAATATATTGTGATTTAAGATTGGATTATAATTAAATAAATCTTACCAATGAATATTTTAATTTACTATGGATTTAAATGTGTAATGATTGTGTCCTTACGTGTAATCTCATTGATTTGGTGTACTAAAATCTTTCTAATGTACTCAGCCGGGGAAAATGGGTTAAACAATGGAAGTGGCTCTAAGGTTGGAGTACCTGTGCGACTAGTCTCATCTTACGCAGGTACAAAATATTAAGGAGCCCTTGTGCGAATGATTTCGTCTTACGCAGGAATTTAGGAGCAGGGTGCCTGTGCGACTAGTATCATCTTACGCAGGCACTAAAAGGTTAGGTGGATAAGTGGGAATATGCGGGAAATGGTGAGTACTTGTGGCTATTGATCTATATTTAAGATAGGTTTGGGAGCACCTGTGCGACTAGTCTCATCTTACGCAGATACAAATAGGTTGGGGCCCTTGTGTGAATAACTTCGGCTTACGCAGGGTTTTAGGAGCAGAGCACCTGTGCGACTAGTCTCATCTTACGCAGGCACCAAAAGGTTAGGAGGAAATATGTGGGAAATTAAGGATATCTGTGGTTATTGCTAACTTTAAGATAGGTTTGGGAGCACCTGTGCGACTAGTCTCATCTTACGCAGGTACCAAAAGGTAAGGAGCCCTTGTGCGAATAACTTCGGCTTAAGCAGGGTTTAGGAACAGAGCACCTGTGCGACTAGTCTCATCTTACGCAGGCACCAAAAGGTTAGGAGGAAAGTGGGAATACGTGGAAATCTTTAGGGATTTCGTGGCACTGAAGCCTTTCTGCAAAAGCTGTGAGGCTTACACGCAAGGAATTAATATTGGTAAGATTAGAAATTACGTTAAGATTTGAAAATACTTATTATTATTATACAATATATTCAGTTTAGTAAATCTTTAAATTAATATAAATGAAGGGGTGATACTTAGAACTCCAATGGTCGTTGTTGTAGAGTGCGTCACGAAGTTCCGATGCGATGCTGCTACTATCGATTACGCTATCGGCGCTGTAATTCTGTTACTGCCGATCGTGACTGCGCTGTTGGCAGTAATTTTTGCCGCTGTCGTTATTGCAACTTTGCCGCTGCCGATCGTGGCTGCACTGCCAGCGCTGACTCTCTGCTGCTGCTGACGGTGACTGCGCTGTCGGCGCTATACTCTGCTGCTTCGACGTGACTGAGCTATTGACGTTGCAGGTCCTTCTGCCAACTCGACTGCGCTCCCAAGTCCGGTCGCTGGTGCTGTTGATAGACGTCGCGGTTCTGCCCTAGTTGTCAACCACTGTTGACGTAGACTTCTACTCGGCTTCGCGTTTTGGCACTATTTAAAATAAACTTCACTGATCCGTGGCTCAAGACTGACTGAATTTCACTCGTTTGCGGCACAAGACTGAATGACTTAACTTCTTCGCGGCACAAGACTGAATGCCGAACTTCTCTCAAGTTCTTTTCTTCGAACCTCGCTGTTGAGTATCCGACTCCTTAGCTATCTCGTTCTGGCGTGTGTGGCTCCTGCCACTGTCTTCCTCTACTTGGGTTTTTTCCATTGCAGGTATTCACTTCTAGCTAGACATCGTCCGATCGTCCCGTTAGTACATGCAAATATAAGAAAGAAACCCATTAAAGAATACATCACGCCACTTTATTAATGTGCACCCAATCTCTGGTGCGCAATTAATAATAACCTTGAAACTCATGACGATAAAAGCAACTCATGTTTGGTATCGTCACCCCAGTAGGAATGAGTGCCTACATTACCTGTACCTATGTGTAGTGTAATGTTTATGGTTTCTTGCTATAAGAAACACACTCTGGTTGTCCTATGTTATTTTATATTCGGAGTTAAGCTTTTATCTTTATATTAGAATATATCTTACCCCACATATTCTAATAGATATAACATTGATAATAAAAAGATATTTGTTCAGCTCGTAGAAAACAGTTCATTTTATCAAACGTGTATGGTTTTCCATACACATTTAAATAAATAGTATTTCCAACCAAATATATTTTAATAAACGAAATAAAAATAAAATTAATATTTATATTCTTATTACTAATAATTCATTATTCTTAAACCTAACTTAATAGTAATAACTTAGCCTACAAATGACGTGCCTAACTACACCTTCCTTGGGCATGTCCTCACATCCCCAATGCCTACTTGGACATTTTCCCTTACTCTGGGTCGACCTACAACCCAGCGGGAACCTGAAAAGAGAGAGATTACATTAGTATTAAACATGTAAGGGCAAAACTTCACAGTAGTTTTGGTCCTTACATCTCCCCCTCACTTCAGGGTGCGGTGGCGGAGGATCTCGCTGCCGTTGTTTTTAATGGTGAGCTGGAACTGGCGTCCGCCGAGCGTGATAAGGACGCGTACTCTACGCCCGGGGGCCCGCTGTTGACGTATTTCGACCACGAACCGTTGAAGCTGAGGGTAGACGGGGTCATCTTCATCTATCTGCTGTGTAGACCACTCGTCTTGAGAGCGAAGTTCTCCAAGACTCTCATTTTTCTCGGTTTCTGGAAGGACCGCTGGGGGTCGCTTGTCCATCAGCTCTTTGAGGCCGAGCGGGTCTGGGTTCCACTAGTGGAACCACTCCTTGCCGCCGATCGTCTGCAGATCCTTATTGGCGTCGCGCAAAAACAGGTCTGCAAAGTGGAGAACGAACGGCCCACAGTCCGTCGAATTCTGCTGTTGTGGTACCTCGATTTCATAGTACGGCATGACGGTATCGTCCCAGGTCATGCTAGTAGAATTTGGATGGGCTGCCTGCCACTCGCGCTGCATGTAACCGCGAAGTATGGGTGCCACGTGCCGCCTTGACGTATTTGCGTACGAGTCGAGCACCCAAATTTGGCCACGTGGTTTGCAGTGCCCTGGCTGCCGGTTCACTTTTATTATGGCCAGGTACCAGTGGTGGTTCTCGTTGATCGGCACTAGAATAAACGTTTTACTCAGCAGCATCACACGCTTTGTCCATCGCCGGAGCCGGTCGTAATGCTCCTGTCGCTTGTCGTCGCTGACCTCTCGACTTAGCTGCGTAAAGAAGTGTGTGCTGAAGATGTGCACCTCTCGTTGTACGCTGTCGGGTTGGTGTAGGTATAACCACCGGAGGTATAGCTCGATGATACTGTCATCAAAGAGCCGGCCGCATGCTATGCGTTCGTATGCCGTGCGATATATCGCGATTCCACCTGGGCCTGTTGGGTAAACCAAAATGGCCTGCTCCGGCATAGCAGTGGGTGCTAGTTTCGCCTTCTTCTCCCTTGTTGTGGCTATGGCTGGGTTTGATGATTCCATCGGTTGCTGCATGTTGTGCGGTCGTACTCATCTGCACTGTTCCTCTGTGCCGGTAGGGTGGCATTCACGGTCTCCTGTGTCCGTACGTTTCATCTTTTGTAATTTTTAGCTATAATTGGTTTTAGATTGCTTTAATTTTATAAATGTTGTGATTTATAAGTTTACCTGGCTCGCACCGTTGTTGGCTTTTCGAATGTTTAATAACGAATGTCGATTTGAATTTCCTAGCGATGTGGTTATTTGCATCATTTCGATTATTCGTAGTGTTGCATTTTCTGATTGGATATGTTCAGTGCTGGTTGGTATTTACACGAGCCAAGAATGCGTCATACAGGTTTGAGACAATTTTTAACATTAGCTGGGCCACTAGGAGAAGTTGAGGAAAATATTGAGGTTGGTATTTAGAAGAGGCTAAGCTAAATTTCAGAGACATTTGCTTGGCTACGATTTGTTCATGACGAAGACAGTTTCTTATGCTGATTGTGACGATTTTAACTTTTTTAAACTTCAATAAAATGGGTCACTTTTGACATCGCAAAATTTTTGAACACGGGTAAAACAGAATGTCCTACCTTGCCCATTATCGCTACTAACCTAACTCCACTGGGTGTCGGGTGGTAAGACGATGCCTAACGTGCTGCCTGATGTTTGTATTATTGATATTATTTTTTTTCTTTGGCCGCATTCAGTGCAGACAACTGTTGTGAACTGTAATGGTAGCGCTACCTTAGTTCACGATGTTTTTCTCTGAATGTGTTGCTACTCTACACGTCACAAGTTGGATTCAATTTAATTTTTATGTAAATTTAATTCAATTGCAAAGGTTTCTCACTTAAATTTGTTGCGTTCTTTCTGCGCTTAATTTAACAGCGTCAGTAACAGCATCTGACAGTTAAGCAAACAGTTGTGTTCATGTAGCATAGAATTTGTTCGCTCGATTAAAAGGCGTTCGCTACTTTATCAGTTTTAGTTAGCGCTACCAAATTTGAACCATTCAGCGAATTTTTACACAACAGTTGCCAACTGTTGTCTGCGCTGAATGCGGCCTTTTTTCTCCTCTTTTTGCGTTGCGACTTTGCGTTTGCTCATCATTTCCTTCTGCGCCTCGGGTTTCGACTGTCTCCACTGGTGCACTTAAGCTCCGAGGATACTGCCGCTTCTGGCAGTTGTTGACGCAGGTGCTGCTGCGATTTTACCGCCGTTTCGGCACAGTGGCTGCTGCTTTGACGGGACTGAACTGAACTATCGACGTTGTAGCTCTCTACTATCAACTCGAGTCCGCTCACAAGTCCGGTCGTTGCTGTTGTTGCTTTGACGGTTCTTATGCGGCTATTACCACGATTTGGCAGTTTTTTACACGGATGCAGCCGCGATTTGGCAGTTTTTAACACGGATGCAGTCGCGATATGGCAGTTTTCACACGGATGCAGCCGCAATATGGCAGTTGTTTTGCGGATGCTGACGCCTTCATGACCTCTCCTCCTGTTACTTCTATTGCCGTTCTTTCTGCGGTGGCTGCCGCCGTCCTACAGTTGTTGACGCAGATTGCCGCTGCGGTAGCAGTTGTTTCTGCGGATGCAGCCGCCTTCATGACCTCTCCTCCTGTTGCTTCTGTTGCCGTTGTTTCTGCGGTGGCCGCCGCCATCCTGCAGTTGTTGACGCAGATTGCCGCTGCGGTGGCAGTTGTTTTTGCGGATGCAGCCGCCTTCATGACCTTTCCTCCTGTTACTTCTGTTACCGTTGTTTCTGCGGTGGCTGCCGCCGTCCTGCAGTTGTTGACGCAGACTGCCGCTGCGGTGGCAGTTGTTTCTGCGGATGCAGCCGCCTTCATGACCTCTCCTCCTGTTACCTCTGATGCCGTTGTTTCTGCGGTGGCTGCCGCCGTCCTGCAGTTGTTGACGCAGGTTGCCGCTGCAGTGGCAGTTGTTTTTGCGGATGCAGCCGCCTTCATGACCTCTCCTCCTGTTACCTCTGTTGCCGTTGTTTCTGCGGTGGCTGCCGCCGTCCTGCAGTTGTTGACGCAGATTGCCGCTGCGGTGGCAGTTGGTGACGCAGATGCAGCTGCGGTATGACCTTGTTTACCGACGTTGGTCCCGTCGTGCCTCTTTTCTTTCTTCTTCTTCTTCTTCTTATTCTTATCTTTCTTCTTCGGCCTTCGTGTAGTTGATTTTGCGGATGCTGCCGCCCTTCTGCAGTTGTTGACGCGGATGCTGCCGCCGTTAGCAGTTGATGACGCAGATGCAGCTGCAGTTGCAGTTGTTGACGCAGATGCTGCTGCGGTGGCAGTTGTTGACGCAGATGCTGCTGCGGTGAGACCTTGTTTAACGACGTTGGTCCCGTCGTGCCCTCTACAGTTGTTGACGCGGATGCTGCCGCCGTTGGCAGTTGGTGACGCAGATGCGACTGCGGTGTGACCTTGTTTAATGACGTTGGTCCCGTCGCCTCCACGCCTGTGTGCAGTTGTCTTTGCGGATGCCGCCGCCCTTCTGCAGTTGTTGACGCGGGTGCTGCCGCCGTTGGCAGTTGGTGACGCAGATGCGGCTGCGGTGTGACCTTGTTTAACGACGTTGGTCCCGTCGTCTCCACTCTCTTCCTGGTAAAACTTCTTCCACTCGCTTACATGAGCCTTTCTAATTTTTGACTCACCTTTACGACGAATTTGTGCGATTACTGGTGAGCTGAATCCAACGACGACGTAAGGGCCATCGTATTTGGGAGCCACCTTCGCTGCAAAATTGTTGACGGTGCTTGACAGTGGGTGCTGCTTGGCGAGAACCATCTCGCCTACTTTCAGCTGCCAGTCTCTCCTGCGCAAATTGTACTGACGCGCCTGATCGCGCGTGGCCTGACTCAATTTGTGCCGCACTAGCTCAAATATTTCGCGCAATTTTTCTGCGCGCTCTGTAGGTGACTGCGTTCTGCTGCCTGTGCCAAGTGTCCGCTCGTCGTAGAGTGCTCCCGGTAAGCGTGGCTCTCGACCTTGTACTAAAAACGCCGGACTAAAGCCGGTAACATCGGATCTGCTGCTGTTTAGCGCCAAGGTGAGCTCGGGGAGGCACTCATCCCAAGTTTTGTGTTGATCTGCGGTAAATTGCGCTATCATCGTCTTTAGCGTCTTGTTTGCCCTCTCTGTCGGGTTTTCCTGCGGCGTGTACGGGGCAGTGAACTGGTGCCTCACACCAATCTCCTGCAAAAACTTGCTGAGCGCTCTGCTGGTGAACTGTGCGCCGTTGTCGCTGATGAGCACCTTCGGGACCCCGAACCGGGCTAGAATTCTTTCTCTGAAACTTCTTCTGAGGCTGTCGCTGGTGGCTTTACGGAGTGGAACGGCCTCGGTCCACTTGCTAAACTTGTCAAAAAAAACTAAAATCATGGTGTTACCATGTTTGGAGCGTGGCAGTGATCCCACGAAGTCGGCACAAACGACTGACCATGGCTCCTCTGCAATACGGGATAGCATTTTCCCTGCTGGAGCTTGCTGGCTTGATTTGTAACGTTGGCACACTTCACAATTCCGGACGTAGCGACTGACGGTTCTAAATCGGCCTGGCCAGTAGTAGCGGCTAGTTATTCGGCTAATAGTTTTCCGCACTCCCAGATGGCTGGCGCTAGGCTGGTCGTGGTTCTCATGCATGACACGCTGTCGAAGATACGATGGTACGCACAGCTTCCATGTGGCAGCTTCGTCCTCGCCGATCTGGCTAGGAATATGCCTGTACAGTTGCCCGTCTTCTTCGAAGTACAAAGGTCCTGTTGAAGTCAGGGCAGGCTAGCACGGGTGCCTCGGTGAGCTTCTCTTTTAGCTCCTCAAAAGCCTGCTGTTGCTCCGGTCCCCATCGCCAGTGTTTGCCCTTCTTTAGTAACTGTGTCATCGGCTGCGAGATGGTGGCAAAGTCGGGGACGAAACGTCGGCACCACGACGCCACACCCAGATATCGGCGTAGTTCACGAAGGCTCATCGGTGGTGCTAAATTTTTGATAGCCGCAACTTTGTCCGGATCCGTGTGAATACCGCTCTCACTTACGACGTGTCCCAGATACTTAGTTTCAGAACGGAAAAACTCGCACTTGTCTACATTTAATTTGAGGTTCGCTGCTCGCAATCGTCGAAACACCTCATTCAGGTTCTGCATGTGTTCTTCCTTCGATCCGCCCGTGACGATGATATCGTCCAAATATGCGAACGCGAAGGGTTCTAGCTCTGGTCCGATTATGTTGTCAAGGGCCCCCTGGAACGTGGCCGGGGCCGAATGTAGCCCGAAAGGCATGACG
The DNA here is from genome assembly GCA_963920525.1 of Dichetophora obliterata. Taxonomy (NCBI): domain Eukaryota; kingdom Metazoa; phylum Arthropoda; class Insecta; order Diptera; family Sciomyzidae; genus Dichetophora; species Dichetophora obliterata. The sequence continues at coordinate 154,435,852 of OY986437.1, read as the reverse complement.
CGCCACTTAAATAGCCCTCGTCCTGGTACCGTGAACGCTGTATATTTCTTGCTGTCGGTGTGCATCGGTATCTGCCAGTAACCGTTCTTTAGATCGAGGCTGCTGATGAACTTCGCGTTGCGCAGCTTATCTAAAATGTGGTGTATGCGTGGCAAAGGATACGCATCAGGAACGGACCTTGAATTTAGTTGTCTGTAGTCGATACAGAGCCTCCAGGAGCCTGTCTTCTTGCGTACTAGGACGATCGGCGCGCTGTGTGGGCTGTGCGATGATTCTATGAAGCCCTTTTCTAGCAGCTCATCAATCTCCTTATTGATGATGTCCTGCATCGCTGGATTCCTCGGGTAATATCGTTGTTTAAGCGGGCGGTCATCTGTCATCACGATTTTGTGAGGTGGTACGTTGGCGGTGCCTCTCAGCGCCTTAAATTTTCTCAGCTCATCCTGTAAAAAGTCATCAGATAGTTGTCCTACAGTTGCTGGTCCCTCGACCACTGTGACGCAGACTGGTGTAGCGGGAGTTAAATCTTCAAAAGGTCGTAGGGTAATTGACTGCTTACCCCATCCGAAAGAAGCGTTGGTCTTTAGCAGGAAGTCCATTCCAAGCAAGAGGTCATCCATGACGCCCGGGAGGACGAGTAGGGGCAGCTTACACTCCCTGTCTCCCATCTTCACCTTGACGTTCAGTGTCTCCTCAACCATTTGTAGCGAACCGTCAGCCATACGTACATTCGTGGTTGACCGCTGATGGTTAGTGGCTGTTCGCAGCTTGTTGGCTAGAACTTGGCTGGCAAAGCTGCGAGTGGCTCCTGTGTCTATCGTTGCTTCCATTTCGAAATGTTCGACTGCTACCTGCGCCCAAATCCGACGGTCGTCATAATGTAGAAAATTTACTGCTTTTGAGGGGGATTTCGACCGGACTCGCCCTTTCCTCGACTCTGGGCGAGTCCTCTGGCGCTTCCCAGCGGCGGTTCACAGCATTCAAACGTCGCGCGCCCTCGTCGCCCACACTTTTTGCAAAAATAGACACGGTCGTTTCTACAGTCTGTCTCCGGGTGACCTTGTCGCCCACATCTGTCGCACGCTGTCTGCACATTCACGTATTCTGGCGCTGCGGGTGTGTCGGCTTCCTCACGGGAGTATTGCTCGTCTGGTGGTTGTGGTGGTACTTTTTTATGTCCGGTGTTAGGCATAGCTATCCAATGCATCTCTTCTTTGCTACGCTGGGACGTCTTTGCTGGCATCTCTGTCCCTCGGATCAGCTCGTAGTCCTCAGCTAAGGATAATAGTTCAGTGAACGTAGAGAAATCACGACGTCGGATATAGAGCTGGTACTCCTGGCGGCAGTTTCTAAATATCCGCTCCAGCTGTTGCGTCTCCGTCCAGTTTGCATGCCGCATTAAATCGATAAGGTCCAAGCTGAACGTTTTAAATTTCTCTTGTGGTTGCTGCACCCTGCTCCGAATCTGATCTTCCAGTCGTTCGAAGAAACGGGCTGGCAGGAAGTACGTCAAGAAACGGTGTTTAAAATGTGTCCATGTTTCGCCTGTTCCTTTATTATTTCGCCACCAGATTAGCGCTCCATCTTGAATTAGCTCTGGCATCATTCTCGGCAGGTGGTCTTTGTCCAAATTGTAGACACATGAGAGCTCTTCTAGCCTCTCGACAAATTCTAGTGGGTCTCGGCCCTCGTTAAACCTGACCGCCCATCTGCGGACCTGGTCCATGATGTTTCCATATGACGGCGTCTCGTGCTGTCTACTTCGCCCTGTTGTCAATTCTGGCACGGTGATGCGTATGGGTACCTCTTCGTGGCCTGCTATGCTGGTTATCGCTGTTGAGCCACCTGGTCGAGGCGACGGCGTCTTTCTTTCGCTGTGTTTGCTTTCCAGCTCGACCAATCGCTTTTGTAGCTCTGGATCCTCGTCGCTGTCTGCTACTGCGGTTGCGAATTTTTTTCGAAGCTCCTCCACCGTTTCTTCGTCACCAAACCCAAACTCTTGTGCGTAAATTAACAAACTGTCTTTACGAAGACTATAAATCCAGGAGGTGCGGACCATTTTGTTGTTAGCGGTTATCTCTGGTGACTGTCGCGACGTATGTTTCCTTACCGATCACCAACCCACCTAAAGCTAAAAAAAATGTAAGGGGCCTTTACCCTCTGCAAATTCTTACCGTAATTACCTGCTTAATCACCTGTTAAATTTTTAATTAAATTCAAAAAAAGTAGAAAAGAAATCAATTTTCAGATTAAACACTGTATTCGGTTTGCTACCCGCTAAATTCTAGGCTCGATTACGCGTCGGTGGTTCTTTTCCACCTTAAATTCGAGTCAACACAAATAAAACAGTGGGAAAATAAAATGAAACAGTCCAGATAGGAATCTTCAACTATCTTTTAACCAAGAGAACTAAATATTATAAGGATGTAAGGAGATGATCATCACTATCTACTCTTTTCACGTTTTATAATAACGTCACGTTTACGACGGCTCTAATTGGCTTTGGCCGCTTGAGTCAGAATTTAAATATTCTTACGTAAAAGGATAAAACTTTGCTTTTATCTCTGAAACGACCATGGAATATTTGAATTTTTAGCCTTGCTATATAATTTGCCTCGTACCCTGTACGTTTAATCGAAACAAATAAACTGATAGTTTTGGCCCTTCGGTCAGAAGATAAATATTCTTACGTAAAAGGATAGGCTTTGTCCCTATCTTTGATACGACCATCGAATATTTAAACTTTAGTCTTGCTATATAATTTGCTCCGTACCTTGTACGTTCTATCCAAACAAATAGACTGATAGCTTTGGCCCTTTGGTCAGAAGCTAAATATTCTTACGTAAAAGGATAGGCTTGTCCCTACCTTTGATACGACCATGGAATATTTAAACTTTAGTCTTGCTATATAATTTGCTCCGTACCTTGTACTTTCTTGCACGCCTTTAAATCTATGCGAGGAAATAGGATTCTTCAACTATCTGCCACTCGCGATCTAGAGACGTCCAAGCCAAACAAGTAAATTGATAGCTAAATCAAGGATAGAAAATTCTTGCAATTCAAACGATGGTTTGTATTACCTCACCAGATTGATTAAAATGAATATTAAGAAATAATTGCGAATTATTATTTTGAAAGCACTGTATAATAAAAATTAAGTTTTTAGCTTATTCTTTTCTAGAGATTGATTTGGCGTCCCTGCTCGGGCGCCATTGTAACGAAGTGTTTTTCCTAAGGCTGAGGTACGCTCGCCGGACCGAGGATCGTTGCAATAATTTATATAAATTACGAACGCCAAATCAAACTCTGGGTTTTAAATTATAATCAACAATGCTTTTATTTCACAATTTAATTCCTTAACCTATCTTAAGACTAACCAATCTAGTTATTTCAATAGTTTATATTTTAATTACTCGACCATTAATTAATTAATTAAACTCTGTATGTAAAATATATTGTGATTTAAGATTGTATTATAATTAAATAAATCTTACCAATGAATATTTTAATTTACTATGGATTTAAATGTGTAATGATTGTGTCCTTACGTGTAATCTCATTGATTTGGTGTACTAAAATCTTTCTAACGTACTCATCCGGGGAAAATGGGTTAAACAATGGAAGTGGCTCTAAGGTTGGAGTACCTGTGCGACTAGTCTCATCTTACGCAGGTACAAAATATTAAGGAGCCCTTGTGCGAATGATTTCGTCTTACGCAGGAATTTAGGAGCAGGGTGCCTGTGCGACTAGTATCATCTTACGCAGGCACTAAAAGGTTAGGTGGATAAGTGGGAATATGCGGGAAATGGTGAGTACTTGTGGCTATTGATCTATATTTAAGATAGGTTTGGGAGCACCTGTGCGACTAGTCTCATCTTACGCAGATACAAATAGGTTGGGGCCCTTGTGTGAATAACTTCGGCTTACGCAGGGTTTTAGGAGCAGAGCACCTGTGCGACTAGTCTCATCTTACGCAGGCACCAAAAGGTTAGGAGGAAATATGTGGGAAATTAAGGATATCTGTGGTTATTGCTAACTTTAAGATAGGTTTGGGAGCACCTGTGCGACTAGTCTCATCTTACGCAGGTACCAAAAGGTAAGGAGCCCTTGTGCGAATAACTTCGGCTTAAGCAGGGTTTAGGAACAGAGCACCTGTGCGACTAGTCTCATCTTACGCAGGCACCAAAAGGTTAGGAGGAAAGTGGGAATACGTGGAAATCTTTAGGGATTTCGTGGCACTGAAGCCTTTCTGCAAAAGCTGTGAGGCTTACACGCAAGGAATTAATATTGGTAAGATTAGAAATTACGTTAAGATTTGAAAATACTTATTATTATTATACAATATATTCAGTTTAGTAAATCTTTAAATTAATATAAATGAAGGGGTGATACTTAGAACTCCAATGGTCGTTGTTGTAGAGTGCGTCACGAAGTTCCGATGCGATGCTGCTACTATCGATTACGCTATCGGCGCTGTAATTCTGTTACTGCCGATCGTGACTGCGCTGTTGGCAGTAATTTTTGCCGCTGTCGTTATTGCAACTTTGCCGCTGCCGATCGTGGCTGCACTGCCAGCGCTGACTCTCTGCTGCTGCTGACGGTGACTGCGCTGTCGGCGCTATACTCTGCTGCTTCGACGTGACTGAGCTATTGACGTTGCAGGTCCTTCTGCCAACTCGACTGCGCTCCCAAGTCCGGTCGCTGGTGCTGTTGATAGACGTCGCGGTTCTGCCCTAGTTGTCAACCACTGTTGACGTAGACTTCTACTCGGCTTCGCGTTTTGGCACTATTTAAAATAAACTTCACTGATCCGTGGCTCAAGACTGACTGAATTTCACTCGTTTGCGGCACAAGACTGAATGACTTAACTTCTTCGCGGCACAAGACTGAATGCCGAACTTCTCTCAAGTTCTTTTCTTCGAACCTCGCTGTTGAGTATCCGACTCCTTAGCTATCTCGTTCTGGCGTGTGTGGCTCCTGCCACTGTCTTCCTCTACTTGGGTTTTTTCCATTGCAGGTATTCACTTCTAGCTAGACATCGTCCGATCGTCCCGTTAGTACATGCAAATATAAGAAAGAAACCCATTAAAGAATACATCACGCCACTTTATTAATGTGCACCCAATCTCTGGTGCGCAATTAATAATAACCTTGAAACTCATGACGATAAAAGCAACTCATGTTTGGTATCGTCACCCCAGTAGGAATGAGTGCCTACATTACCTGTACCTATGTGTAGTGTAATGTTTATGGTTTCTTGCTATAAGAAACACACTCTGGTTGTCCTATGTTATTTTATATTCGGAGTTAAGCTTTTATCTTTATATTAGAATATATCTTACCCCACATATTCTAATAGATATAACATTGATAATAAAAAGATATTTGTTCAGCTCGTAGAAAACAGTTCATTTTATCAAACGTGTATGGTTTTCCATACACATTTAAATAAATAGTATTTCCAACCAAATATATTTTAATAAACGAAATAAAAATAAAATTAATATTTATATTCTTATTACTAATAATTCATTATTCTTAAACCTAACTTAATAGTAATAACTTAGCCTACAAATGACGTGCCTAACTACACCTTCCTTGGGCATGTCCTCACATCCCCAATGCCTACTTGGACATTTTCCCTTACTCTGGGTCGACCTACAACCCAGCGGGAACCTGAAAAGAGAGAGATTACATTAGTATTAAACATGTAAGGGCAAAACTTCACAGTAGTTTTGGTCCTTACATCTCCCCCTCACTTCAGGGTGCGGTGGCGGAGGATCTCGCTGCCGTTGTTTTTAATGGTGAGCTGGAACTGGCGTCCGCCGAGCGTGATAAGGACGCGTACTCTACGCCCGGGGGCCCGCTGTTGACGTATTTCGACCACGAACCGTTGAAGCTGAGGGTAGACGGGGTCATCTTCATCTATCTGCTGTGTAGACCACTCGTCTTGAGAGCGAAGTTCTCCAAGACTCTCATTTTTCTCGGTTTCTGGAAGGACCGCTGGGGGTCGCTTGTCCATCAGCTCTTTGAGGCCGAGCGGGTCTGGGTTCCACTAGTGGAACCACTCCTTGCCGCCGATCGTCTGCAGATCCTTATTGGCGTCGCGCAAAAACAGGTCTGCAAAGTGGAGAACGAACGGCCCACAGTCCGTCGAATTCTGCTGTTGTGGTACCTCGATTTCATAGTACGGCATGACGGTATCGTCCCAGGTCATGCTAGTAGAATTTGGATGGGCTGCCTGCCACTCGCGCTGCATGTAACCGCGAAGTATGGGTGCCACGTGCCGCCTTGACGTATTTGCGTACGAGTCGAGCACCCAAATTTGGCCACGTGGTTTGCAGTGCCCTGGCTGCCGGTTCACTTTTATTATGGCCAGGTACCAGTGGTGGTTCTCGTTGATCGGCACTAGAATAAACGTTTTACTCAGCAGCATCACACGCTTTGTCCATCGCCGGAGCCGGTCGTAATGCTCCTGTCGCTTGTCGTCGCTGACCTCTCGACTTAGCTGCGTAAAGAAGTGTGTGCTGAAGATGTGCACCTCTCGTTGTACGCTGTCGGGTTGGTGTAGGTATAACCACCGGAGGTATAGCTCGATGATACTGTCATCAAAGAGCCGGCCGCATGCTATGCGTTCGTATGCCGTGCGATATATCGCGATTCCACCTGGGCCTGTTGGGTAAACCAAAATGGCCTGCTCCGGCATAGCAGTGGGTGCTAGTTTCGCCTTCTTCTCCCTTGTTGTGGCTATGGCTGGGTTTGATGATTCCATCGGTTGCTGCATGTTGTGCGGTCGTACTCATCTGCACTGTTCCTCTGTGCCGGTAGGGTGGCATTCACGGTCTCCTGTGTCCGTACGTTTCATCTTTTGTAATTTTTAGCTATAATTGGTTTTAGATTGCTTTAATTTTATAAATGTTGTGATTTATAAGTTTACCTGGCTCGCACCGTTGTTGGCTTTTCGAATGTTTAATAACGAATGTCGATTTGAATTTCCTAGCGATGTGGTTATTTGCATCATTTCGATTATTCGTAGTGTTGCATTTTCTGATTGGATATGTTCAGTGCTGGTTGGTATTTACACGAGCCAAGAATGCGTCATACAGGTTTGAGACAATTTTTAACATTAGCTGGGCCACTAGGAGAAGTTGAGGAAAATATTGAGGTTGGTATTTAGAAGAGGCTAAGCTAAATTTCAGAGACATTTGCTTGGCTACGATTTGTTCATGACGAAGACAGTTTCTTATGCTGATTGTGACGATTTTAACTTTTTTAAACTTCAATAAAATGGGTCACTTTTGACATCGCAAAATTTTTGAACACGGGTAAAACAGAATGTCCTACCTTGCCCATTATCGCTACTAACCTAACTCCACTGGGTGTCGGGTGGTAAGACGATGCCTAACGTGCTGCCTGATGTTTGTATTATTGATATTATTTTTTTTCTTTGGCCGCATTCAGTGCAGACAACTGTTGTGAACTGTAATGGTAGCGCTACCTTAGTTCACGATGTTTTTCTCTGAATGTGTTGCTACTCTACACGTCACAAGTTGGATTCAATTTAATTTTTATGTAAATTTAATTCAATTGCAAAGGTTTCTCACTTAAATTTGTTGCGTTCTTTCTGCGCTTAATTTAACAGCGTCAGTAACAGCATCTGACAGTTAAGCAAACAGTTGTGTTCATGTAGCATAGAATTTGTTCGCTCGATTAAAAGGCGTTCGCTACTTTATCAGTTTTAGTTAGCGCTACCAAATTTGAACCATTCAGCGAATTTTTACACAACAGTTGCCAACTGTTGTCTGCGCTGAATGCGGCCTTTTTTCTCCTCTTTTTGCGTTGCGACTTTGCGTTTGCTCATCATTTCCTTCTGCGCCTCGGGTTTCGACTGTCTCCACTGGTGCACTTAAGCTCCGAGGATACTGCCGCTTCTGGCAGTTGTTGACGCAGGTGCTGCTGCGATTTTACCGCCGTTTCGGCACAGTGGCTGCTGCTTTGACGGGACTGAACTGAACTATCGACGTTGTAGCTCTCTACTATCAACTCGAGTCCGCTCACAAGTCCGGTCGTTGCTGTTGTTGCTTTGACGGTTCTTATGCGGCTATTACCACGATTTGGCAGTTTTTTACACGGATGCAGCCGCGATTTGGCAGTTTTTAACACGGATGCAGTCGCGATATGGCAGTTTTCACACGGATGCAGCCGCAATATGGCAGTTGTTTTGCGGATGCTGACGCCTTCATGACCTCTCCTCCTGTTACTTCTATTGCCGTTCTTTCTGCGGTGGCTGCCGCCGTCCTACAGTTGTTGACGCAGATTGCCGCTGCGGTAGCAGTTGTTTCTGCGGATGCAGCCGCCTTCATGACCTCTCCTCCTGTTGCTTCTGTTGCCGTTGTTTCTGCGGTGGCCGCCGCCATCCTGCAGTTGTTGACGCAGATTGCCGCTGCGGTGGCAGTTGTTTTTGCGGATGCAGCCGCCTTCATGACCTTTCCTCCTGTTACTTCTGTTACCGTTGTTTCTGCGGTGGCTGCCGCCGTCCTGCAGTTGTTGACGCAGACTGCCGCTGCGGTGGCAGTTGTTTCTGCGGATGCAGCCGCCTTCATGACCTCTCCTCCTGTTACCTCTGATGCCGTTGTTTCTGCGGTGGCTGCCGCCGTCCTGCAGTTGTTGACGCAGGTTGCCGCTGCAGTGGCAGTTGTTTTTGCGGATGCAGCCGCCTTCATGACCTCTCCTCCTGTTACCTCTGTTGCCGTTGTTTCTGCGGTGGCTGCCGCCGTCCTGCAGTTGTTGACGCAGATTGCCGCTGCGGTGGCAGTTGGTGACGCAGATGCAGCTGCGGTATGACCTTGTTTACCGACGTTGGTCCCGTCGTGCCTCTTTTCTTTCTTCTTCTTCTTCTTCTTATTCTTATCTTTCTTCTTCGGCCTTCGTGTAGTTGATTTTGCGGATGCTGCCGCCCTTCTGCAGTTGTTGACGCGGATGCTGCCGCCGTTAGCAGTTGATGACGCAGATGCAGCTGCAGTTGCAGTTGTTGACGCAGATGCTGCTGCGGTGGCAGTTGTTGACGCAGATGCTGCTGCGGTGAGACCTTGTTTAACGACGTTGGTCCCGTCGTGCCCTCTACAGTTGTTGACGCGGATGCTGCCGCCGTTGGCAGTTGGTGACGCAGATGCGACTGCGGTGTGACCTTGTTTAATGACGTTGGTCCCGTCGCCTCCACGCCTGTGTGCAGTTGTCTTTGCGGATGCCGCCGCCCTTCTGCAGTTGTTGACGCGGGTGCTGCCGCCGTTGGCAGTTGGTGACGCAGATGCGGCTGCGGTGTGACCTTGTTTAACGACGTTGGTCCCGTCGTCTCCACTCTCTTCCTGGTAAAACTTCTTCCACTCGCTTACATGAGCCTTTCTAATTTTTGACTCACCTTTACGACGAATTTGTGCGATTACTGGTGAGCTGAATCCAACGACGACGTAAGGGCCATCGTATTTGGGAGCCACCTTCGCTGCAAAATTGTTGACGGTGCTTGACAGTGGGTGCTGCTTGGCGAGAACCATCTCGCCTACTTTCAGCTGCCAGTCTCTCCTGCGCAAATTGTACTGACGCGCCTGATCGCGCGTGGCCTGACTCAATTTGTGCCGCACTAGCTCAAATATTTCGCGCAATTTTTCTGCGCGCTCTGTAGGTGACTGCGTTCTGCTGCCTGTGCCAAGTGTCCGCTCGTCGTAGAGTGCTCCCGGTAAGCGTGGCTCTCGACCTTGTACTAAAAACGCCGGACTAAAGCCGGTAACATCGGATCTGCTGCTGTTTAGCGCCAAGGTGAGCTCGGGGAGGCACTCATCCCAAGTTTTGTGTTGATCTGCGGTAAATTGCGCTATCATCGTCTTTAGCGTCTTGTTTGCCCTCTCTGTCGGGTTTTCCTGCGGCGTGTACGGGGCAGTGAACTGGTGCCTCACACCAATCTCCTGCAAAAACTTGCTGAGCGCTCTGCTGGTGAACTGTGCGCCGTTGTCGCTGATGAGCACCTTCGGGACCCCGAACCGGGCTAGAATTCTTTCTCTGAAACTTCTTCTGAGGCTGTCGCTGGTGGCTTTACGGAGTGGAACGGCCTCGGTCCACTTGCTAAACTTGTCAAAAAAAACTAAAATCATGGTGTTACCATGTTTGGAGCGTGGCAGTGATCCCACGAAGTCGGCACAAACGACTGACCATGGCTCCTCTGCAATACGGGATAGCATTTTCCCTGCTGGAGCTTGCTGGCTTGATTTGTAACGTTGGCACACTTCACAATTCCGGACGTAGCGACTGACGGTTCTAAATCGGCCTGGCCAGTAGTAGCGGCTAGTTATTCGGCTAATAGTTTTCCGCACTCCCAGATGGCTGGCGCTAGGCTGGTCGTGGTTCTCATGCATGACACGCTGTCGAAGATACGATGGTACGCACAGCTTCCATGTGGCAGCTTCGTCCTCGCCGATCTGGCTAGGAATATGCCTGTACAGTTGCCCGTCTTCTTCGAAGTACAAAGGTCCTGTTGAAGTCAGGGCAGGCTAGCACGGGTGCCTCGGTGAGCTTCTCTTTTAGCTCCTCAAAAGCCTGCTGTTGCTCCGGTCCCCATCGCCAGTGTTTGCCCTTCTTTAGTAACTGTGTCATCGGCTGCGAGATGGTGGCAAAGTCGGGGACGAAACGTCGGCACCACGACGCCACACCCAGATATCGGCGTAGTTCACGAAGGCTCATCGGTGGTGCTAAATTTTTGATAGCCGCAACTTTGTCCGGATCCGTGTGAATACCGCTCTCACTTACGACGTGTCCCAGATACTTAGTTTCAGAACGGAAAAACTCGCACTTGTCTACATTTAATTTGAGGTTCGCTGCTCGCAATCGTCGAAACACCTCATTCAGGTTCTGCATGTGTTCTTCCTTCGATCCGCCCGTGACGATGATATCGTCCAAATATGCGAACGCGAAGGGTTCTAGCTCTGGTCCGATTATGTTGTCAAGGGCCCCCTGGAACGTGGCCGGGGCCGAATGTAGCCCGAAAGGCATGACGCGCCACTTAAATAGCCCTCGTCCTGGTACCGTGAACGCTGTATATTTCTTGCTGTCGGTGTGCATCGGTATCTGCCAGTAACCGTTCTTTAGATCGAGGCTGCTGATGAACTTCGCGTTGCGCAGCTTATCTAAAATGTGGTGTATGCGTGGCAAAGGATACGCATCAGGAACGGACCTTGAATTTAGTTGTCTGTAGTCGATACAGAGCCTCCAGGAGCCTGTCTTCTTGCGTACTAGGACGATCGGCGCGCTGTGTGGGCTGTGCGATGATTCTATGAAGCCCTTTTCTAGCAGCTCATCAATCTCCTTATTGATGATGTCCTGCATCGCTGGATTCCTCGGGTAATATCGTTGTTTAAGCGGGCGGTCATCTGTCATCACGATTTTGTGAGGTGGTACGTTGGCGGTGCCTCTCAGCGCCTTAAATTTTCTCAGCTCATCCTGTAAAAAGTCATCAGATAGTTGTCCTACAGTTGCTGGTCCCTCGACCACTGTGACGCAGACTGGTGTAGCGGGAGTTAAATCTTCAAAAGGTCGTAGGGTAATTGACTGCTTACCCCATCCGAAAGAAGCGTTGGTCTTTAGCAGGAAGTCCATTCCAAGCAAGAGGTCATCCATGACGCCCGGGAGGACGAGTAGGGGCAGCTTACACTCCCTGTCTCCCATCTTCACCTTGACGTTCAGTGTCTCCTCAACCATTTGTAGCGAACCGTCAGCCATACGTACATTCGTGGTTGACCGCTGATGGTTAGTGGCTGTTCGCAGCTTGTTGGCTAGAACTTGGCTGGCAAAGCTGCGAGTGGCTCCTGTGTCTATCGTTGCTTCCATTTCGAAATGTTCGACTGCTACCTGCGCCCAAATCCGACGGTCGTCATAATGTAGAAAATTTACTGCTTTTGAGGGGGATTTCGACCGGACTCGCCCTTTCCTCGACTCTGGGCGAGTCCTCTGGCGCTTCCCAGCGGCGGTTCACAGCATTCAAACGTCGCGCGCCCTCGTCGCCCACACTTTTTGCAAAAATAGACACGGTCGTTTCTACAGTCTGTCTCCGGGTGACCTTGTCGCCCACATCTGTCGCACGCTGTCTGCACATTCACGTATTCTGGCGCTGCGGGTGTGTCGGCTTCCTCACGGGAGTATTGCTCGTCTGGTGGTTGTGGTGGTACTTTTTTATGTCCGGTGTTAGGCATAGCTATCCAATGCATCTCTTCTTTGCTACGCTGGGACGTCTTTGCTGGCATCTCTGTCCCTCGGATCAGCTCGTAGTCCTCAGCTAAGGATAATAGTTCAGTGAACGTAGAGAAATCACGACGTCGGATATAGAGCTGGTACTCCTGGCGGCAGTTTCTAAATATCCGCTCCAGCTGTTGCGTCTCCGTCCAGTTTGCATGCCGCATTAAATCGATAAGGTCCAAGCTGAACGTTTTAAATTTCTCTTGTGGTTGCTGCACCCTGCTCCGAATCTGATCTTCCAGTCGTTCGAAGAAACGGGCTGGCAGGAAGTACGTCAAGAAACGGTGTTTAAAATGTGTCCATGTTTCGCCTGTTCCTTTATTATTTCGCCACCAGATTAGCGCTCCATCTTGAATTAGCTCTGGCATCATTCTCGGCAGGTGGTCTTTGTCCAAATTGTAGACACATGAGAGCTCTTCTAGCCTCTCGACAAATTCTAGTGGGTCTCGGCCCTCGTTAAACCTGACCGCCCATCTGCGGACCTGGTCCATGATGTTTCCATATGACGGCGTCTCGTGCTGTCTACTTCGCCCTGTTGTCAATTCTGGCACGGTGATGCGTATGGGTACCTCTTCGTGGCCTGCTATGCTGGTTATCGCTGTTGAGCCACCTGGTCGAGGCGACGGCGTCTTTCTTTCGCTGTGTTTGCTTTCCAGCTCGACCAATCGCTTTTGTAGCTCTGGATCCTCGTCGCTGTCTGCTACTGCGGTTGCGAATTTTTTTCGAAGCTCCTCCACCGTTTCTTCGTCACCAAACCCAAACTCTTGTGCGTAAATTAACAAACTGTCTTTACGAAGACTATAAATCCAGGAGGTGCGGACCATTTTGTTGTTAGCGGTTATCTCTGGTGACTGTCGCGACGTATGTTTCCTTACCGATCACCAACCCACCTAAAGCTAAAAAAAATGTAAGGGGCCTTTACCCTCTGCAAATTCTTACCGTAATTACCTGCTTAATCACCTGTTAAATTTTTAATTAAATTCAAAAAAAGTAGAAAAGAAATCAATTTTCAGATTAAACACTGTATTCGGTTTGCTACCCGCTAAATTCTAGGCTCGATTACGCGTCGGTGGTTCTTTTCCACCTTAAATTCGAGTCAACACAAATAAAACAGTGGGAAAATAAAATGAAACAGTCCAGATAGGAATCTTCAACTATCTTTTAACCAAGAGAACTAAATATTATAAGGATGTAAGGAGATGATCATCACTATCTACTCTTTTCACGTTTTATAATAACGTCACGTTTACGACGGCTCTAATTGGCTTTGGCCGCTTGAGTCAGAATTTAAATATTCTTACGTAAAAGGATAAAACTTTGCTTTTATCTCTGAAACGACCATGGAATATTTGAATTTTTAGCCTTGCTATATAATTTGCCTCGTACCCTGTACGTTTAATCGAAACAAATAAACTGATAGTTTTGGCCCTTCGGTCAGAAGATAAATATTCTTACGTAAAAGGATAGGCTTTGTCCCTATCTTTGATACGACCATCGAATATTTAAACTTTAGTCTTGCTATATAATTTGCTCCGTACCTTGTACGTTCTATCCAAACAAATAGACTGATAGCTTTGGCCCTTTGGTCAGAAGCTAAATATTCTTACGTAAAAGGATAGGCTTGTCCCTACCTTTGATACGACCATGGAATATTTAAACTTTAGTCTTGCTATATAATTTGCTCCGTACCTTGTACTTTCTTGCACGCCTTTAAATCTATGCGAGGAAATAGGATTCTTCAACTAAGCCAAACAAGTAAATTGATAGCTAAATCAAGGATAGAAAATTCTTGCAATTCAAACGATGGTTTGTATTACCTCACCAGATTGATTAAAATGAATATTAAGAAATAATTGCGAATTATTATTTTGAAAGCACTGTATAATAAAAATTAAGTTTTTAGCTTATTCTTTTCTAGAGATTGATTTGGCGTCCCTGCTCGGGCGCCATTGTAACGAAGTGTTTTTCCTAAGGCTGAGGTACGCTCGCCGGACCGAGGATCGTTGCAATAATTTATATAAATTACGAACGCCAAATCAAACTCTGGGTTTTAAATTATAATCAACAATGCTTTTATTTCACAATTTAATTCCTTAACCTATCTTAAGACTAACCAATCTAGTTATTTCAATAGTTTATATTTTAATTACTCGACCATTAATTAATTAATTAAACTCTGTATGTAAAATATATTGTGATTTAAGATTGTATTATAATTAAATAAATCTTACCAATGAATATTTTAATTTACTATGGATTTAAATGTGTAATGATTGTGTCCTTACGTGTAATCTCATTGATTTGGTGTACTAAAATCTTTCTAACGTACTCATCCGGGGAAAATGGGTTAAACAATGGAAGTGGCTCTAAGGTTGGAGTACCTGTGCGACTAGTCTCATCTTACGCAGGTACAAAATATTAAGGAGCCCTTGTGCGAATGATTTCGTCTTACGCAGGAATTTAGGAGCAGGGTGCCTGTGCGACTAGTATCATCTTACGCAGGCACTAAAAGTTTAGGTGGATAAGTGGGAATATGCGGGAAATGGTGAGTACTTGTGGCTATTGATCTATATTTAAGATAGGTTTGGGAGCACCTGTGCGACTAGTCTCATCCTACGCAGATACAAATAGGTTGGGGCCCTTGTGTGAATAACTTCGGCTTACGCAGGGTTTTAGGAGCAGAGCACCTATGCGACTAGTCTCATCTTACGCAGGCACCAAAAGGTTAGGAGGAAATATGTGGGAAATTAAGGATATCTGTGGTTATTGCTAACTTTAAGATAGGTTTGGGAGCACCTGTGCGACTAGTCTCATCTTACGCAGGTACCAAAAGGTAAGGAGCCCTTGTGCGAATAACTTCGGCTTAAGCAGGGTTTAGGAACAGAGCACCTGTGCGACTAGTCTCATCTTACGCAGGCACTAAAAGGTTAGGAGGAAAGTGGGAATACGTGGAAATCTTTAGGGATTTTGTGGCACTGACGCCGTTCTGCAAAAGCTGTGAGGCTTACACGCAAGGAATTAATATTGGTAAGATTAGAAATTACGTTAAGATTTGAAAATACTTATTATCTATACAATATATTCAGTTTAGTAAATCTTTAAATTAATATAAATGAAGGGGTGATACTTAGAACTCCAATGGTCGTTGTTGTAGAGTGCGTCACGAAGTTCCGATGCGATGCTGCTACTATCGATTACGCTATCGGCGCTGTAATTCTGTTACTGCCGATCGTGACTGCGCTGTTGGCGGTAATTTTTGCCGCTGTCGATATTGCAACTTTGCCGCTGCCGATCGTGGCTGCACTGCCAGCGCTGACTCTCTGCTGCTGCTGACGGTGACTGCGCTGTCGGCGCTATACTCTGCTGCTTCGACGTGACTGAGCTATTGACGTTGCAGGTCCTTCTGCCAACTCGACTGCGCTCCCAAGTCCGGTCGCTGGTGCTGTTGATAGACGTCGCGGTTCTGCCCTAGTTGTCAACCACTGTTGACGTAGACTTCTACTCGGCTTCGCGTTTTGGCACTATTTAAAATAAACTTCACTGATCCGTGGCTCAAGACTGACTGAATTTCACTCGTTTGCGGCACAAGACTGAATGACTTAACTTCTTCGCGGCACAAGACTGAATGCCGAACTTCTCTCAAGTTCTTTTCTTCGAACCTCGCTGTTGAGTATCCGACTCCTTAGCTATCTCGTTCTGGCGTGTGTGGCTCCTGCCACTGTCTTCCTCTACTTGGGTTTTTTCCATTGCAGGTATTCACTTCTAGCTAGACATCGTCCGATCGTCCCGTTAGTACATGCAAATATAAGAAAGAAACCCATTAAAGAATACATCACGCCACTTTATTAATGTGCACCCAATCTCTGGTGCGCAATTAATAATAACCTTGAAACTCATGACGATAAAAGCAACTCATGTTTATCGTCAGCTATCGTCACCCCAGTAGGAATGAGTGCCTACATTAACTGTACCTATGTGTAGTGTAATGGTTATGGTTTCTTGCTATAAGAAACACACTCTGGTTGGCCTATGTTATTTTATATTCGGAGTTAAGCTTTTATCTTTATATTAGAATATATCTTACCCCACATATTCTAATAGATCTAACATTGATAATAAAAAGATATTTGTTCAGCTCGTAGAAAACAGTTCATTTTATCAAACGTGTATGGTTTTCCATACACATTTAAATAAATAGTATTTCCAACCAAATATATTTTAATAAACGAAATAAAAATAAAATTAATATTTATATTCTTATTACTAATAATTCATTATTCTTAAACCTAACTTAATAGTAATAACTTAGCCTACAAATGACGTGCCTAACTACACCTTCCTTGGGCATGTCCTCACATCCCCAATGCCTACTTGGACATTTTCCCTTACTCTGGGTCGACCTACAACCCAGCGGGAACCTGAAAAGAGAGAGATTACATTAGTATTAAACATGTAAGAGCAAAACTTCACAGTAGTTTTGGTCCTTACAAACTCGTTTTACTTGTAGATTCCGGAGCGGATACGAGTTTGGTTAAGAGGAAGTCACTAGGTTCGTGTGAGAAGGTAAATAAAAGGGACACGAGAGAGTTAAGCGGGGCATTCGGAGGATATGTCAGCACATTGGGCTAAATTGAGATTTGCCATATGGAAAACCAATTCGACCAGCACCGGAAAAACAGAGACCTACCAAGGGTCACGAGATCAGTAGGATCAGAGGAATACCATGACGTAAATTATACCGAGAAAATGTGCGATGTATTTATTACAATTTCAATTATAATTTTGACAAAAGTGAAATTAAAAAAATAAAAAAAAAAACAAGGAAAGATTCAGATAAAATAGTTTGGTTTTTATTTTTATTATTTCTCGATATTTTAGATATTTTTAAAGTTAGTACGCTGGAGGGCCGACCAGCCGGGCCAGACGATGGACCTGAGGGTGTAGCGGCACGGTGGTCCCCCAACTACGATAGGCAACCCGAGTGATGATATAGCATATATGCTCCAGGGGCGGGCCATGTGGACGGTATACTGGGAAGAGTATACTTTGCTGGTACTCGCAAATTGCGGTACGGGCAGATCGAATTACAGATTCCTCCCAGCAACATCTTGACAGTTCCCGCAGCCAGAAAATAAGGTAAAGATCTGGACCCAGGTTCCATAGGGCGTCCAGGTAGTCTAGGGACGCTACGGGGGGGATTGAAAAAGTTATTAGTTTGAGTTAGTAAAAAGGATATCGTTTAACTACCATTGTGAAACCGTTCATCATTGGCTGGGCCCTCGTTGGGAATCGGCTCCGGTTCCGCGTGGTCCATGATATTTGAGGGGTCTGGGAAGACCCAACGAAGAAAGTTTAGTGCTGTGGAAATGGCTGCTAGAATCATTGCGGTCAAGAAACGATTTAAGAATCAGCAATGGAAATAGCTAATGCCGTTTTTATAGGAAAAAATTCGCGAAGTCATTAAAACTTAGCTAGGTATGTCAAATATAAAAGAAAAGTATCACACAAGCAATTTTTGCGAATGGAGTTAAATTGATTGAAATTCAAGTAAAGAAATAATGAAAGGAGAAGTAAACAGTGGAGGAATTATCTGTTTGTCACAGCTGATAACAAAAATAAATTACTCGAATTATGAGGGAGCCAGGGGATGGCAGGAGAAAAAAATAAGAGTCCGGGGATAGTAGCAAAAGATTCTTAAGGGAAAGGCAATTGTATTGGCATCCGCAAAGTGAGTGTAGTAGGTACGGAAATCCTACGCAGGGATCAAAGTCAAGCACAACGCATTCTACTTGTAGATCCCAAAATAGTGCCACTTTATTTAAAATAATTCTGTTAATTTTGTGTTGGCACTTAAATATTATTTTTTTAGAAAAAAAAACATAGAAACAAATGAATTGAAAACAAAGAAATTTGAAAATGTTAAAGGAAGACGCAGTAAAGCAAAAGAAGTAAAATGATACAGAAAGCCAAAAAAAAAAAATAATGAAAGAGATAAATTAATTTTAGTTAAAGAACATTGATAAAAGGAAAAATTATTTTACAAAAACTTTACCAAGGATCTTAAGATTGGAGTAGTAAATATAAGAGCAAAAGAGTAAAATAAATAAATAATAAAACTTAAGAAAAAAAAAATTTCACTACGGGAAAATATTAAGTCAAGTTTTAAATTAAAGATATTGAATTATAGAAATAAAAATGAAAACTTAATGTTTTAAAGAACAAAGCAAAAGTAAAGCCTATATATAGAATTTTTGTACTTACTGTTTATTTTTTTAAGGCAAATGCTCTTCCGCATAAAAATATTGACAAGAAAAATGAAGATTCGCATAAAGATATGAAAAAAAATTTAAGTTGTATTGAATTATATCAAAATTGGAAAATACAGATTAATGACAATGATATGTTAATGTCAAATACCATTGATTCATTGAAAATATGTATGTTAAAAAATTGTGTTAATAGAAAGAAAAATAAAAATCAATTTAAAGAGAATTAACGGAGATAGAAAATTAAAAAATAAATAAAAAAAAATCCAATCCTTGAAGTCGTATGTTGAGTTGAAAACAAGGTAAATGTGAAGTAAAGTTAAGATAAAAACAATATCAATAATAAATAAATTTGATATTAGAAAAATGTATTAAGATATAGAGAAACAGATTACAAAGGCTTACACAATAAATAATACGTTGAGGGTAGAATCCATGTCGAACTTATAAGTTAAGGTCACTGAATATTTTAAAATTTGTTAGAAAAAAAAAAAAACAAATTATGTATGATGGAAATTAAGAATACAACAATTTGAAGAATACGGCAATATCAAGGGTCTTGTATGCATCGACATAGCAGAAACACAAGAAGCGGAGGTTGAAGCAGGAACATTCACGAGGTATTCAAGTGAAGGAAGTAACGAAGACTTTTAATTATGTCTGAACCAGTAGAGGGAAATCCGTTAGTGAACGTTTTTGAAGTACAAGAGAATATGAGTTTGATGGAATTACATCGGAGCAGTAAGGATTGGTGAAACTGATTGCAAAGTTTCTTGACGAACATTAAGACAACACAGCAAATTGAAGATGTGTAGAAAGTGCAGACATGGAAACGTTGCATCGCAAATAATAGTTCATAACTGGCCGCAGCTCATTCATTCTCATCAGATGATTTTCGCAGAAACAAAAGTGTGCAAATATGTTACATACTTCGGAATAGCTTGAAATTTTGTTATTTTTAACATTTTTCTTAAACATATGCTGGCAATTTTTCTTGTGGAGCATATGGCGAAGGAAGAGAATGAGGGCTTTTACGATAACGTATTGACCGCATCAATCAATGAAATTAATTATAATGGAGTCTCTAGCACAACGAGGTTGTTCAACAATATATTGGGTCAATCAATAGAGTAACTGAAAGATTTGTTAAACCTGACACGATACAACGTCAAAAGTTCCGAGCGTGCATATGAAAACAAAACGGGAAAGTTTACGCAACTTGGTACCATGAAACTAAAGAACAACCATTGAGTCACCATCAGTAGCAGTAGCACCAGAAGCGGAACAAAGATAAAGATACCTAGTGAAGCATAAGCGAAGCGAATCAACGGGGACCGAGTCACCAATGTATACAAGACATAGGGAACTATTAAGATCTAATTCGTTTCAAATAAGGAAATTTTACATTTTTGAAAAATAAAATTATTTAAGATATTGCAAAGAATTAAATAATAAAAAAAATAAAAATTTTTTTTGAATAGGTCACGTTATTCAATATGCGTAAAGACATATTCGATGCATAAGGAGCAAGGTACTCGAAAATTTAAACCTCATCAAGGTATAAATTTTGTGTTCGAAAGGGGGGAGGAATGTTGTGGTCCAGATCAGGCCATGGGGTATGAATCACAACCCTCAACTCATTGGAGGGATTATGGTAAACAAACGTCATATGCTATTTACCGGCGACATACCATGCAATTATTTGCCGCCAGGGTCAACGAACGCTGATGTAAACAAAAAAATCATATGAACACTGATCTACCTCAACAACAAGTTGTGCGCTCAGCGTTCATATAGTTTTTTAGCAGCGTGATTTGAAACTTTAGGCCAGTGAATAAGAAGAGAAACAAACAAAACATAAAAACAACAATAAAGTATAGTAATATCGGTTAAACGTTTAACGCGGAAATACGAGCGTTGCGGTTTTTTTGCTGTGCTTGAAACTATAAAATAGAATTAAATAATAATTTATTGTTGTTTTTTACATGCATATATTTTTGATGTGCAAATTTCTGTAATTTAAAGAATATGTTTTCGCAACGTGACCCTAATTTTTACTTGCGGAACAAGCTGGTGTGTTTGTTTTGCAAAGTAGAACATGGCATAAAGAGAATCTAGACCAACGAAGTTATGGTGCCAGGGGCAAAGCAAAGCTACCTGGTACAATTGTAGTTAACATCAATGTTAAAACAAATGTACGTATGTATATGTAGATATTTTTAAGAAATTGTAATGAGCATCAATGCTGAAATGTATGTACGTATGTAAATATTTTAAGGTATTTCCATGACATAATATTGAAGAGGTTTAGTTAAAATTATTGTGCAAGATGAGTAAAGCAATCTTTCACAAATATCAATGTTACAAATAATAACTTAGGTGTTAAGTGTTAGTATTTTGGAATACAAAAGTTAGTTGTAAAAATAACATAGAGTGACGAGAGTGGCTCTAAAAATAAAGTGAAGTCTTCAATTAAAAGAAAACTAACTAGAGATTTTTTTTCAAAAAAAATAGTGAAAACATCTAAGCGATCGGACATGTTTTTGACCGCTCTGTAGTAATTGCTAGTAAACGCATATATCTGAAGCTAATATATAGTTGAAATTCAACATAAATAATAAATAACAACGAACTCAATAGTTTTGACTCCACTTCGGTTGATAAATAATTTTATATCAAAAGTTGTAAACTGAACTGCAATAATTGTTGTTCAAATTAAACATAAACATTAACAGCGAGCATAAACAGTAATCAACGAACATAAAAGGAAAACAAAAAAAAAAAAAAATAGAACGAAAAATATTTACAAACGCGGCAAAAAGAAAACAATTTTGTGCGTGTTATAACTAACTGATCGATCGGTCCACTTAACATCAACTCAGCTGATGCATTGTCTGTACCCTGGCTGCAGACTGCAATAACATCGGCAAAAACTGATCGGCTGCACCGCTTTTACATCTTTGTGTGCGCGCGCTATCTCTCTGTGCTTCGCTTTACATCTTGCACTCTGCTGCCTACAGACATCTGATTGTACTGATGTCTCCCTCTCCAATACTAACGCGCCAACAACGAGAGCAGCTCGCTCAACGAGGAACAACAAAAGCAGAAAGCACGCTAAAACTTGGAAGTAGCACGAAACTTCTCTCTGTGCTCAACTAATCGCTCTTGAAGAACGTCTAAGGGCGAAAACGAGAGATGAACTAAGGCTATCTGAGGAACGTCTACGGAAGCACACAGACAGCCTCTTTAACTCCATCTCGGCCGATTTTAACAACAACTTCGGTAAGTTAAAGAGTGAAGTTGCTACTATCAGCGCAAAGTTCATCGAGTATGATAATAAAATACTTGCACTCGAAACCGAAGTAAGTGCTCTCACCACTCGCTGCGACGAGCTAGCTGATCTTATTAAAAAATCTAATAGCAGCAACAACAACAACGTCAACAGCAGCAATATTGTCCACAACTCGGATGCTATTCTGTTTGGAGTGCCTTTCTCTAATGGAGAAAACTTGAAGAGCATTTTCAATCTCATATGCTGCTCGATTGAGTTCCATTCGCCCCAGTTGAAAGATATTTTTCGCATAAAATCGAAGAATAATTTATCTAACCCTCTGGTTGTAGTCAAATTCTATACCGCTTATGATCGAAACCGCGTCTTAAAAGCTTTCGGCGATTATCGCAGACGCACAAAACAGGCGGTTAATCTCCGTAACGCAGGGTTGGACTCTGACAATAATGTGTTTATACATGAAAGCCTTACTGTTGAGTCAAGAAAAATTCTTCAAGCTGCGATTGCCTGCAAGCGTATTAAAACAATATTCAACGCTTTTTCTCTACATGGCTCAATTTTCATCAGGCTGCAGAAAGATGGTGAGAAAATTGAAATCGGCAGCATCGAGGAGCTGTATAAATTTAGGTCTAATGTCATCAATGAAGAAGTATCTTAGGAATTATCTTAATGAAAATGTTGTTTATTCTATATATTTACTTCTATTCTTTTCTTTCTCGATCTGTCTCCACTTCTTTTCTTTTTATACTCCTTATTTAAATGCTTATTGTGCTTGTGTTAGTTTTGATACTTATGTCTGTAGGGAATAATATTGTCTTCGGCGCTGACGAGAATCATAAAACTATGATCGAAGTCTTGTGCAAACAACGCTCTGGACTGAAAATCGTTCATTTTAACTCCAGAAGTCTGAATGAATTTAAGATGGACTATGTTAAATATGTATTTGAAAATTCTTCCGTGGATGTAATTTGTGTGTCAGAAACTTGGTTCCATGAATATGTTGACAATTCATTCTTAAATATAAATAACTTTAATTTGTTTCGGCATGACAGGTTAAATAAAAAAGGAGGTGGCGTTGCAATATATTGCAAAAATTTTTTGAATGTTAAAGTGCTCAATAAATCTAGTGGATCGGACATTGAATATATGAATGCTGTAATTTGTAATAATAGTACTAAAGTTTTTCTTTTGTGCGTGTACAACCCTAATCGTAACTGTAGCTTCGAACCTCTACTAAAAGACATATCTTCCTTTGCGATAGACTTTCAACACCTCATTTTGTGCGGCGATTTTAATGTAAATATTCTTTCAAATGACAATCTCTGCTTAAATCTAATGGACAATCTTACTCAGGTGGGTCTCAGTGTAGTTAATTCGATTTCTCCGACTAGGTTTGCGAACAATGCTTCTCCAAGCTTATTGGATATTGTTGTTGTTTCTGATTTGACGTCAGTATTGCTTTTTGATCAATTGTCATTTGTTTCGGATCATGATCTTTTATTTTGCACACTGGATATTAATCTATCTTCACCTGCTTCCGATACCACTTTCTCTTTTCGCAATTTTCAGAGTATTGATTATGGCTCCCTGTTTGATAGCTTGTCTCTTATTAATTGGACTGACTGTTGGTTTCTGAGCTCAGTTGATGAAAAATTACATTTCTTCATTGAAAAGATATCTGATATTTTTGAAGTTCATGTTCCACTTTGTACGCGCCGAGTCACCAACACGTCTTGCCCGTGGTTAACCTCCTCTGTCAAAATGGCTCTAAAAAAGCGCAACAAAGCCTATACCAGGTGGAAACGTAATCCAACCATAATGAACTGGGAGTCATTTAAAGTATCAAGAAACGAAGCTACATCAGCCGTTAAGTTGTCTAAAAAACAATTCTATTTGTCCAAACTTAGTCCCACGTTACCATCTAAAAAGTTGTGGAACAATTTAAAAAGTATCGGAATTTGTAATAAAAAAATAGAATCTTGCCCAATTGATCCCAATATACTTAACAATTTTTTCACTTCAAGCTCAATATCTGATGAATCTTTTGAAACCTTTAATCATAATAATTTTGTCAACGACTTTCCTACTATGTTTGATTTTAACGCAGTAAGTGAACTAGATGTCGCTCGCTGCATAAAAAAATTAAGTCAAATGCTTCTGGTGAAGATGGAATCTCTCTGAAGTTTATTAAAGTTATAATGCCCTATGTGCTCAGTCCGCTTGCGCACATAATCAATCACATCTTCACAACGTCTTGTTATCCTGCTATTTGGATGGTTGCAACTATTATACCAATTGCAAAAAAATCCAATGCGTGTGTTCCTTCCGACTTTCGACCTATAAGTGTGTTGTCTTCCATTTCAAAGGTCTGCGAATCTCTAATGGCTGAACAGATATCAAACCATATAAACACACTCGGTTTAATGTCCGATCTCCAGTCTGGGTTCCGCCGTGGTCATAGCTGCTCCTCTGCCATCGTTAAAGTCTTGGACGATGTTAGAATACCCTTTGATTTGGGTAATTTGACTTTAATCTGCTTACTTGACTTTTCCAAAGCTTTCGATTCAGTGAACCATGACATTTTGTGCAAAAAACTTAAGTTTAATTTTGGTTTCTCTGATACTTCAGTTCGTCTTTTAAATACTTACTTAGGCGGAAGAACACAGAGAGTAAAAGTGGGGAATGTTTTTTCTACATTTATGAATACTACTAGTGGAGTTCCTCAAGGCTCGGTTTTAGGACCACTTCTGTTTTCTATGTTTATCAATGACATTTTCGATAAATGCAATAATGTAACAATGCATGCGTACGCTGATGACCTGCAATTATATTTGTCAAGACCTATTGGGCTCATTGAAGATCTGTGCGTTAGAATTAATGAAGATTTAGATATAATTGCAGATTGGGCTAAAGCAAATAAACTTAAACTAAACCCCCTTAAATCTTATGTTCTACCGATCTCTAAAACACCTTTTACGAAGCTTTATTTTCCCCCTATTCTCCTCAATGACGTTGAATTAAAAGTTGTTAGTAAGACATCCAATCTAGGGTTTCAAATAAATAGTGCCCTGTCCTGTGAGGACCACATCAATTCCTGTGTCAGTAAAATTTACTATGTGTTAAGAAATCTAAGAATGACTGCAGCGTTTGTTCCTGTTGAAACGGGACGTAAACTGGTCTTACAACTAGTGATGCCAATTATCACTTATTCGGAAGTTGTTTATAGTAGTCTAGATTCGCGTTCATCCCACAAGTTGCTAGTCGCTTTGAATAACGCTGCACGTTATGTTTATGGTTTGAAGAAATTCGACCACGTATCGTTCTTTCGCACTAAGCTACTTGGACGATGCTTTCTACGTTATCTTGAAGCAAGAAATTGTATATATTTGCATAAAGTAATCTATTCACGTTGTCCACGCTACTTATATGAGAAACTTCAGTTCTGCCGTTCAAATAGAAGTCTAAACCTCTTGAATCCGAGCCACTATTATATAAACTCTAGCAGACTGTTTTTCGTCAGTGCAATAAGACTGTGGAATTCTTTGCCAAATAACATTAAGGTCATTTCCAACCAAAGAGCTTTTAAGCATTTAATCTTTGAATATTTTTCATAAATCTATTCTTTTCTCTATTCCTACCACTTTTCTTTTTTCTTACATACATATTGTTTAAATTTTGGTGTATTCATTTATTGCTAGATCTTCATATTCTTATTGATTTTTAATTTGTTTTTTTTTGGTTTTGTTTTTAATAGATATATCTCAAAGTTGCAATTATTTAATTTTTACCATAAATTTATTCTTCAATTCAATTAACGTTTTAATTTTAATTTCTTCAATTACTTATAAGCTGTTGTATATTATTTTAACCTCTATTCTTAAAAAAGTTTCAATTATATAATTTGACTATAAATTTATTTTTCTATTCAAGTAAACTTTTAATTTAAATTTCTATAATTACTTAAAAGCTGTTTTATATAATTTTAACCTTTGTTCTTAAAAAAATAATTATAAATTTTTATTATGTTAATAAGACAACAATACAATGTTGTTTTCCTTATTCCTCTTAATAACTTAATAATTTAATAATTTAATAGTTAAGTTACTCTTTGTGCAGCATGTAAAAGAAACTGTATTCTTATATGCTAACGTATTCTGCCTAATAAATTGAAAATTGAAAATTGAATAGGGTGAAAATGGACAATTTTGGTAAGTATGCTTTCGGTTTGGGAACCACTAAAAATCCCCAATAACTTAAACCTATCGCGGCAACCTCACGGCTGCCTACTGAATGGCATAAACCACCATGCCTACCAATCAAAGAGGTGGTTAATATAATAAAAATTAGGGAGACTGTAGGACTTACGCGTATCGGAGGAGGATACAACACTCCATTATCAGCAACATTGTTGTTATCATTGTCATCATCTTCATTCTGATATCTGCTCTGCACCATAAGCAGATTTATGTGACATTCCATTTTAGTTTTCGTCAAATATGACGGTAAGACGATAAATTTGCTTCTTTTTTTATGTAGAATGTATACATTAATTGAGATATTATTTTGTATCTCAAATCTTCATCTGGCTCATCGTCATTGGGAATACAATATTTGTCAAATTTAATAAATCATGATAACTTGGATACATTGACATGCGTCCCGTATGTGCATTCGCTGGATGCAGAGCAGATATGATAGCTCAAGCAAAACATACATTGTCATCATTTTTCACATTAATACATTAATGCACGCTATCTTGCTTTGGATCTGTGGTGGTAGCGGGATATATGATGATCCTAGCTGAGGCGTGAATTTATTGATGTTAACTGTCAAGTTAACGACTGCAGCCAACGCCCATCCACTATCCCGTTCTTGGAACTCTTCCAGCTTTTTCAAAATTGCATTCCGAACATGTCCAAAAAAACCAAGCTCTAATATCAGTTTCCCGGTAAATAGCAACATTTTTCGTGTTCATGAATTTCAAGTCACTAATTTCTTCACTAGCTCTAGTAACTCGAAATTTGCCACAAAATATTGTATTTACCTTAAGGGACGTATACTTCGCTAAGGATTTTTTAACAGTGCGCTGGAAAAGATCTACACAATCTGCCCAGAAATTCTGGGGATCTTTATGGGTTAAATTAATTATAACGCCGGTACGTACTCTAAAAATTAAACAAGGATGAAATAAATAACTTGTATTTAAATATTTAAAATGTATATTTTTTTTTGTAAACTTACCGTCCACCAAATGCTGATTCGATTTCTTCCCATTCGAATAGAAACCCAATTGGATCTGTTACCCGTTCGGGAAAGACCTGCACCAGTAAAAGCGTTGAGCTTCTTCAACTGCCTGCGATAGCCTTGAATCAGTCCTATTCCACATGTAGCACTCTGTTCTGTTCCAATATTTGTTGCCTTCCGTAAAATATCCCGAAGGGAAATGAGATGCGTGGAGAACTCTTTTATGCTCTGCATAACTAGCTCCCAATTTTTATGAGCATTTTCGCACAATGCTTTTGCGTTTTCTAAAATTTCATTGACGCGTGCACTCATTTTATTATTATTTAATATAATCTTCAAGAAATAGGTTTAAACGATTTATGCTGCTGATCAAATATTGAATGAATGAAATACTCTCGACTCAATCATTTATATATGGTTTCAAATAATAAATTATTCTTAAATCCTTATCTTAAATTTCAACAACAACATAGCACTTCAACCACCTTACCACATTCCACCAGTTCAGAACCACTATCCTACATATAGTATATATCCTCTCAACTAAGTCATTTATGAGTTAATACGTTTCATGCTTATTTCCAATTTCGACAACAACATAGCACTTCACTCTTATCTTAAACTTGTGGTTTTGTGTCCACTTTTTATGCTTAATATAAAGCTTGGGCTTATCATCTTTAACTTGAAATTTGTAGCGACTTAAATTCATAAACATATTATATTAAACAAGCATAGAAAAAATATTAAACTTCTATACTGTTTCCTTATCTTAAACTTTCGGTTTTGGATCCGCTTATTATGCCTACTATAAAGCTTGGGCTTATCATCTTTAACTTGAAATTTGTAGCGACTTAAATTCATAAACATATTAAACAAGCATGGGAAAAAATAAAAAATATTTTACTTCTTCACTGTTTCCTTATCTTAAACTTGCGGTTTTGGGTCCGCTTATTACGCTTACTATGAAGCTTGGGCTTATCACCTTAAACTTGAAATTTTGATGTATAGCAACAACAACAACACCAGCCATCCTACTTCAGCCAGCTTGACCAATCATAGCCCATCTAGCTATCCGTCCGTCCGGCCATCCGCCCATCTTGCATGCTTATCTCAAATTTATAGCAACAACAACACGCTTCAGCCATCCTACTTCAGCGAGCTTGACCAATCATAGCCCATCTAGCTATCCGTCCGTCCATCCATCCGTCCATCTTGCATGCTTATCTCCAATTTATAACAACAACACGCTTCAGCCACCCCACTATCGGTCAACTTGACCGATCGTCCGCGACGCCGACTGCGCAGTCAGGCACAATTTTGGATGGAGGCCCATAAGGAAATACACGCATTTTTGGTTTGCAACTCTCATAGCCCCTCTAATTTTGTAATTCTTAAAAAATCCTTCAGTCCTCTTTTCCTCGTAATTTTGTCTTGTCTCATTAAGTTTAGTTATAACTTTCGTTTTTACAGCTTCTACATTTATTCTTACTGTTTCCTGATCTATTTTATTATTATGTATTTCGTTTGGTGTACATTTTATCGTTGAATGTTATCTATTATTATAGTTTCTAATAGCTTTTTGTATTAATTGCATAACCGGTAATTCTTTGCTCAATTTGTATAATACCCTAAATTTTCCTGCTATTGGGTGATTACCAAGGCTATTCATTTCGTTCACTTTTTGAGCGAAAGTGAGCGCGCTCTGAAAATGAGCGCGCTCAAAATGTGATCTCTCAATTTTAGATTCTTATTAAAGATATTTTCAAAAAGCTTATTTTGTATAATAAAACTTTAAAATTTCTGAAATATTTACGTTATTTTTTTTTGCATAAAATTTAAAAAAAAATATTTTTATGAAAGTCATTTTTAAAAAATTTAAAAAAAAAATATATATTAATTAATGATAATTTCTCTAAGTCCTCTCAAAATTTCAGCCTGGGATGACAATGGGAACACTATTAAAATAATTTTCGAAGTAAACTTACTTTAAAATTTATGCTCAACACAGCAGCTTGCGAGAAAGAAACAAGAACTGAACTCACTAAAGTACACCATATTGTTATCAAATTTAATTGTTATTAGAAGAGTTTATTAGTTTCTTTCTCGCAAGCTGCTGTGTTGAGCCTAAATTTTAAAGTAAGTTTACTTCGAAAATTATTTTAATAGTGTTCCCATTGTCGTCCCAGGCTGTAATTTTAAGAGAACTGAGATAAATTATCATTAATTAATATATATATTTTTAAAAAATTTTAAAAATGACCGTCACAAAAATATTTTTTTAAACATTTATGCAAAAAAATAACTTTAATTTTTGAGAAATTTTAAAGTTTTATTATACAAAATAAGCCTTTTGAAAATATCTTTGATATAAATCTAAAATCGTTGCTCTATCTCAAATTTCACCGAAGTTATGATCAAATGAAAATCAGTCCTCAAGAAAAAAAACTGAATTTTTCTAAACTTTTGTGAACCCGTAACTCAGTATACATTCGAAAAAAATAAAAAATACAAATTATTTTCTAAATTGTAGCCAACACTACGTGTATGCAAAGTTTAAACCAAATCGGAGAGGGTCAGGTTGAGAATTTAATTTTTTTTGTCGCAAAGCAATGGAATCACTCTATTGTGTTATGAAACTTCTCAATGTCTGCATTGCCAGTGTGGCTATTGGGTTAAGTTTAGGCGTTAGGCCACTCTAGAACTTTCCAAAAATCAATAATTTTTTAAAATGGTCTCTTATGACCTCAAAAATGATGTCTCAAAAGATGATGGCCGGGAAAAATTTCTAAGTACTTGATTTTTGAATTTTAGTATAAGACCGCCTGGTTGGCACTTGAGCCCTGCATGAATATATTCGCTAAATGAATATACACCAGGCCTGGGCATTCTAACACAGTCACATTTTATTTTGTCGTGCTAGTATTGGTGCGCTCTCAAATCACGCACACTGGGCGAAATAGTTGTCACAATTATCTAGATTTGTATGTTAATACACATACTGGTATAGGTTTTTATTTAATATTTTTATTATTAGTCATCAGTATGGCTTAATTGCATGCAAATGTATGTTTTTATTGCGCATCTTAAAATTAATATAAAGGGTGTCCCAACAAGAACGCAAATTTTAAATTTGGCGCCATTCGAAGTGTCATTGTTTGACATTTGAACAATTGTTGTTGTTTACTAGTAGAAGGTACGAGGTTAGTAAAAATGGAGCGCTACACGAATGAACAACGCATTCTCATTGTGAAATTGTTTTACCAAAATGGTGAAAGTTTTGCGGCTACAGTTCGCAAATTGCGATCAATTTGGGGTCACAATAATGCTCCAAAAGAGTCAATTGTAAAGAGATTAATGGATAAATTTGCCGAAACTTGGTCTGTTAGTGATGTAAAGACAACAACAACCTTCGACCAGGTCGATCGACCGAAAATGTCGCAGCTGTACGTGATGATGTCGCTCAAACTCCATCCACCTCAATTCGACACCGAGCTCAGCAAATTGGTGTCTCCAAATCCACTATGCAGCGAATTTTGACGAAAGATTTGCATCTTCATGCATACAAAGTTCAATTGACTCAGGAACTGAAGCCAGCGAAGGGAGTTCGTTAATTGGGTAGTGACATCCTCAACGTGTCACTGTGTGGTGTGGTTTTTGGGCTGGAGGAATCATTGGACCTTTTTTTATGAAAATGTGGCAGGTCAAGCGCGAACAGTCAATGGTGTTCGGTATCGTGAAATGATAACAAGTTTTTTCTTGCCTAGAATTGAAGAAATGAATGTGGAGGGCATGTGGTTCCAACAAGACGGCGCCATATGTCATACAGCCAGAGAAACAATTCAATTACTGCATCAGTCATTTCCCGGTATTGTTATTTTGCGTTTCGGAGATCAGAATTGGCCGCCTAGATCGTGCGATTTAACACCATTAGATTTTTTTCTTTGGGGTTTTTTGAAGTCGATGGTTTACGCGAATAAGCCGACGACGACTCAAGCCTTAAAAGAGGAAATTGGACGCTGCATTAATGAAATACCGCAGCATTTATGCAAAACGGTCATTGAAAATTTCATTAAAAGATCACGTGTATGCCAGCAAAGCCGCGGCGGCCATCTGCACGATATATTGTTCCATACATAACCTCATTCTGTCTACTTTACGATATAATAAAGTTTCACGATTTTTTTTTAAATATCTGTGTTTTATTTAAAATTTAAAAATTGCGCTCTTGTTGGGACACCCTTTAGTTAAGTTATCTTTACGAATCATGGAATTTTCTTTCAAATGGCATTCAATTGTAAGTGGTTTTTATCATATATTTCAATAAATTCATGATTTTGCATATATTATTTACATTTTACAAAAAATGCATGTATTTTTTGCATATTTTTGCTTGTTGTATTTGCAACAATTTAAATACAGTGCAACATATTTTGGGAAAAGGTAAGTTATGATTATTACTTTTATGTTCACTTCATACTGTTGTGGTTTTCATTAATTATTTTTATATAAATTTTTAAAGGATCTTTTTCCTTTTTATTTATATCACATGCAATATTTATTTTTGAACCGATAACAAAATATTAGAAAAATATTTTTAATCTCATATTATACCTGGCTTAAGCATTTATTTTAGAACTTTAAGTGCATATTTTCGATTTTATAATGAGTAAAGGCGAATTTACACGATTTACTATCATCGTTCACTTTGGATGAATCATCTGATTTGTAAAATGTAAATTGAGTTTCATCTTTATAATGAAGATGATTGTCATCTTCATTGAACAGTGAAAGAAGTAGAAGGTCTTTCTACTTTTGATGAAAGTGAAAGCAAACTGAACTGATGTGTCATTCGTTCTGAAACACATTTGAAAGGTGTTAACATTATTTCAAGCAGAAAGTTTGTATTTTTTTTTATTTAATTGCTGAATAGCTTTTATTTATTTAATTTTTTTAAACGTCAATAAAATTAATCAGCCAACGAATATATTTGACATTCAACACCGAATCATCCATCAAATTTCAAATTTACACTTTGAATAATGTAAAATAAAAACTGATTCACTTTAATCGATCAACGTTCACTATCATCGTTTTGAGTGAAATGTGTAAATTCGCCTTAACATTCCTAGCCCTAGTCATAATTATTTTTCATTATTTCTTCAATGTCAACATCGAAGCTCCAGGTTTTTATTCTAAGTAAATCTTCTAAATGTTGATCGGTAAGCGAGTTGCGTTGCTTACTTAAAATTATTTTCATGATTGAAAAGGCACTTTTGCAACAATATGTTGATCCAAAATTGAAAGATGTTTATAAATTTCGTTTTTTTTGTTTGGGTATTCGCAGATATATACTTTCTTCCAAATTTCTGTGCCGTTTTCTAATGGAAGTGTCAAGTCCTGTTGCATTTTTTTTAATTCGTCCCGTATTTCAATTTTTTGATCCTCAATCCTGCAATTCATTGGATTATGGTATAATGCAGCAACGTTTTGAATTTTTTTAAAATCATGAAATCTGGAGTTTGAATCTTCTATCAGTTGCTCCAAAATCGAAGCATAATTTGAATAATTTTCACGGCTGCCTAATTCTTGACTAATCACCTTAACTCTTCGCATGTTGTTAAGACTGTTATTTCTTATTTGATCTATCAAAAATCTCATTTTGTTTTTGAAGTTGGATATGAACGACATTAAATCAAATATATTCTTGTTTTTTCCCTGTAAAGAAACGTTAAGCTGATCTAAATATTCGGAAATGTCACAGAGAAATGCTAAATCATATAGGCTTTGCTCATTTTTCACAAATGCAACCAATTCGTCCGAGTCAGGGAAATTTTCTTCTTTAAAAAACAGTTCCACTTCTTTTCGAAGATCAAACAGTCTTGTTAAGCTTCGCCCTCTGCTCAGCCAACGAACTTCTGTGAAAAGAACCAAACCGCCATAGTCCGCTTCTAGTTCCTGCAAGAATGATTTGAACTTTCTATGCCTGAGTGCATTATGGCCTCCCCTGATTTTATTTATAATTTTGATTGATATTGTAGTATACCTATACATATTATTTAAATATTTAATTTACATTAATGTATTTCATTATAAAACAAGCTTTTCTTAAAATAAGTAATAATATAAAAACCTCTACTGTAAGAATTTTCGAGAACATGCACAATAATATTCAAACTAAGTTAAAGTAATACACCTCTACGGTATACTAAGATATTATTCAAACAATAAGAACGTATGTTCATACTAAGCACTACTATCTATCTCATTCGCACACATGTACCCATATGGCTGAATACAAAACATATGATATTATATTATACTTTTTTCTCCTACACAAATATGTTAACATATGATTATGTTTACGTTTTCTATTCTACTCACTCACACATATTAAACTATTAATACTAAACTACAAATATGTATTACGATATTCTACTATTACTTGTACACTAATTAAAGAACATATGATTCTATTTACATTCTAAACTACACAAACAATTGACAACTAGTTTTAAGACAAAATACCATTATGTTTACTATAAAAGGATGAACATATTCGAAAATAAATCAATTAGTTTTGAGCTTCTAACAAGCTGCCTACTAATTCATTTTTAAATAAGTCTTGAGCTTTAATAGCTGCCGACTTCAACTTTTTAGCCTCTGCACTTTTTATAGTGAACGGCTGTAAATGTAATAAAAACAAAAATAGCGCCAGTGGCGAACTTCGCCGGCAACCATTTAGGCAGGACATTAAAATATTAATAGTAAATCCGCGAGTCCTTTTTTAAATAATCGCGAACCCTTACATAGCGATGCTATGTCGCGAATAAAATTATGTGGCGATCCTGTCGCCAAAATATTATTACATGGCGATCCAAAAACATATTTACTACAATATTTTCATTGCTTCTTGCATGTTTATCTTATTTGAAAACAGAGCCTGTTGGTGGATGATGCAGTGAAACGAAACCACATCTATGCCATTTTGTATTAAATTACCAACAAGCCCATCTTCTTTTCCTACCATTACACGGGCACCGTCTGTACATAACACCGTGTTACACACATTCTGTCCTATGAACCAAATTAACTTTTTCGGAAAGGGGATAAAAAATAAAAATACACGTGTATCGGCGATTTTCATGTACACGTCAGAATTTTTTTTTTTAAGTTTGAAGTATATATTTTTTTTAATGGTTATCGTTTTTTTAAGGTTTCAGTTCGTTAAAAAACAATTTTTTTATTACTTTTGTTTTATAAAAATAAAGAATTGTTACATTAAAAATTGGAATGTTTTTAAAGAAATTTAGGCCTTTTATTTTTGCGGTTGTAAGCATTTGCTTCAATATCGCGACAAATAGACCAACAGTATTCGCCAAGCATATGCGTAATGTCTTTTCCTTTAAAGCGCTTTTCAATAGCCGCAATTTCCTGATGGAAACTTTCGCCATGCTCATCGCTACAAGCTCCTAAATCATCAGGGAAAAAATCTAAATGATTGTGAAGAAAATGGATCTTTAGCGATATTAAAATGCCCATTTCGCCATATGCCGAAATCATTTCTGCGACAATATTTTTATAATTGGCAGCTCGTTTGTTGCCAAGAAACTGCTCAATAACGGCAACTGTACTTTTCCATGCACGTTGTTCGATAGCATTTAATTTTGATGAAAATTCGGAAAAAATAAATAAAAAATAAACTGGCCATTTCAGCCCTTGGAAGGACTTTGACCTAGATTTTTATTGATCAATTGTGTTGTGCGTGTTAATAAATGTTTGATCACAAATGACCGAGAACTGGACCTACGTGTTTTATGCCGACTCCGAACGGCTTATGTTCTCAAGAAGCTTTACATGGCAATTTTTTACTCTCTGAGGTTTGCCATTGTCTGCACAGAGGTGACGGCCGAACAGAAAAATTATTTCAATTGAAAAAATTTTTCTGTCTGAAGCTGGAATTGAACCCGGGCTACCGCAGTTCTTTAGCTTAGGGGTCACGCACTCTACCCACTAGGCTACGACCGCCAGAAAATGAAAATGAAATGAAATGAAAAATGAAATGAAAATTCGGAACTTGCAATTATTTGTTTTATCTGCGGACCATTGAAAACACCTTAAATCAAAAAAATCATTAAAAAACATAAAGTTACTGAATGACTTCTTAAAAAAATACCTGCATGAATCTTTGCGCCGCTCAATTTCGGGAAAATGTTGCGCAAAGTTGCAATGGCCTCGCCATCACGATCCAGTTTTTTAACAAAATTTGATACGAGACCGAGCTTAATGTGTAATGGAGGCAAAATGATTTGAGACGGCTGGACCAATGGTAGATTCTCTATACTTTCTACGCCTACTTTGTAGCATGTTCGCGGCTTCCACTTAAATTCAGTGTAATGCTCATCTCTTTTTCGACCTTCCCATGTACACAAAAAGCACTGGTGGGTTGGAAATCCACTCTTAACACCCATGAGTAAACCGACCAATTTCAGATCGCAGCATATTTTCCAATTATGCTCTTTGTACTTTATCAACTGTAATATTAATTCCATGCCTTCGTATGTTTCCTTGAGGTTTGTGGCATATGTGATCGGGACAGATGGATGTGTGTTGCCGATATGAAGCAGCATGACTTTAAGGCTGTTGACCGATGCATCGATGAAAAGTCGCCACTCCTCTGAAATATGTGGGTAACCGATTTTTGCAAACAGCGAATCAATGTCACAACAATAAGCCAAGTTTTTTTCCCGATCTTCGTGCAATCTAAAAAATTGGTCATATGGAATAGTGCTACCTCGATCACGAGCGGCTGTTATTTTAAAATCAGCCGCCACTATATTCCACTGCTTAAAGCGTGATGCAAAGAGTTCTGCTGTTCTCCTCGACAAATTTCCGTCTAGTACGAGGTCATTGAAGTCGGCTTGCGTTATAAAATGCGGCATTGCAGTCCCAATTTCACTGGGTGTTGCCACAAATTCCTATACTTGTGGACTCTCGCATCTCGCATTCGATGTAAGAAAAGTTGATAGCAGTTTTGGTACAACTGTTGATTCTGCATCGTATCAAAACATTATCAAAAATCTCCACTGAAGCCGCTACACGGTCTTCTGGTGAGTATAGAACTGCTGGAATTACCGATTCTACATTAGCGTAGCGAATTTTGTTGCGGTGAATGTATTGGTACCCTTTTGTTTGAGCAAAAGTTACACAAAAGTAGCACAATTCATTGCAGTGCTCCGTGCGTGGTAGCCAAACTGTTGGTACAGCGTACTTTATTGTTGACCTTCCATCAGTAAACTTGCACAAATTTCTGTAGCAATCGTCGCACACGACTTCCGGAGTATACCACAAGTAAGAAACATAAGCAGTCTTAAATATTTTCTGAAACGAATTCACCACTGTTTTAGTAATATTTTTGAAATTTTTACTTGGTGCGAATAAGCCACAAACGTAACAAAAGTTATTTCGCGTCGGACACTGCATTTTTTTCAGATGAAATATATAGAAATACGTTTTCGCACAACAGAACTTAAAACAATATTGCAATTCCTTATTTCATCAGGGAGAAGGGGCCCTCAAACGATACTACATGTCCATCCGACCTGTCAAGTCATCACACATGTAGTATCATTCGTGTGTAAGAAATCAAGGCGGATGGACATGTAGTATCGTTTGAGGGCCCCTAGACCAGTTGTAAGTGTTGTAAAAGTCAAAAACTGTTTAGTGTTAGAAGGTTACTATTGATTAACTACAACTATATCGAGTAGGATGGGTCAAAAAACATTTTTTTTTCCTAACGCTTTAGTAGTTTAAAAATTTGGAGTCCCTTCAAGTTATGCTAAGAAAAGTGAAAAAATATTTTTTTTTTTCAAAAATAATAAAAATTGGGGAAAATCTGAGAATTGATAAAAATTGTTTTTAAAACATTTGACGTGCTACAGACATTTCCACGAGTCTGCCTGCAAAAAATCAGCTCGATTAGATCACTGAAAAAGGGTTAAAAATCGGTCCAAAGGCTTCCACACAGGCCACTACGAGCTTTATACTTCAAACTTAAAAAAAAAAATTCTGACGTGTACATGAAAATCGACGATACACGTGTATTGTTATTTTTTCCCCTCTTTCCGAATATGTGCATTTTGTTGAAACATACTTTTTTTAAACGGGCCACATAATCTGTTTGCACTGTAATTCTACACAACTTTTACCAAAATTAACATGCAACAGTATTCTTAAAAATAACATAAATTTTACTAATTTTTCGTCGCTCCATAATTTTTTTAATTTTCTTTCCATTTTGGTAAAAGACGTTGTAAGGACAAAATTTGTAACGCAAATTTTACCTACATGATTTAATGCAGAAATTGTAAATTTTCTTGTAGCATTAAACCGGTTCGATACCAGAGAACCCAAGCGCAGAAACATAATGACCCCGAGAATACCTGTTACAAAGAACCTGAACCATCTGAACGGGTTGGTGTGAAACCGCCAGACATGTCAAAAAAATATTAATAAAACTCATTTCATCCACCCGGGGTTGATTGAGACCCTCGCCAAACCACCCAAGGCCTTAGGCCGGGAATAAGTTAACGATAATAAATGCATTTATGAAACAAACATTGTCGTAAAATAACTAGAACAAAATCAATTGGTTATAAACTATTAAATTAAACATTTGGCAGGAAATACAATTATTGCTAATAAAACTAGGTCAGAATAAAGACCAAAAGAAAATTCAAAACACATTTTATTATTTAAAACATAATGGACAGGTCGAGTTATAAGGTCAGGTAGGGTTAAGGCAGTAGCCAGAGTCGGAAAAGGTGCTAAAACCGCAAAATTAGACACCATAAATGTTTACTTTGGCAAAATAGCCAATACAATATCGCATGAATAATCATCTCCTAGCTAAATCTAGACCATTAAACTATAACGATTTATGAATGAAATTATACATTGCATTCATAAATCGTCATAAAACAAGGTCTGACAGACTCCTGAAATCGAGTAAAATTAAAAAAATAAGGACGTGGTACAAAAACCATCATATCCAGTACCATGGTTCCCAAAAGGGTTAAGCATGTAACAAGGGACCGACAAAGGTTAACGCTAGAAATAACCAGGAAAATATCACCCTCACATACATATACTCGATACTCATAAATTTTTCTCATTTACATATAGATTTAGCATCAGGCGAGAATATAGCGGAAAAATCACGCCAGACTAACCGATTAGGTAAATGCATGGGCAGAGATACGGTTGGGTACAGTCACCACAAAACATATGTGGGTTTCATGATGAGAAAATACACCATTTACCAGTGAGCGACCACGGCGAGCGAATACACCAATTACTCAGCATGGCAACAGCGAGCGAATTCACCAAGTTGTCAGCACGATGACAACGAGCGAATTCCCCATTAACTCAGAGCGAGAATAGCCCAACCGCCATTTTGCTACTCACACATGGACACCAGTGAGCAACCATGGCCATGGCGAATAATAAGGTAGGGTAAGTAGCTGTGACAAGACCTATTGTTAATGTCAAAGTGTGTTTTAGAGTTGCCAGTTTTCTTTATTATTATGTTACTTTTGGGATAAACACTTGTAAAAGGAATTTTATGAAGGGTGAATAATATGAAATGAGGATATATTATATAAATAATAATAATTATATAAGTATTATATATAAGCAGAATAAGTCCGCTTCAAGCTTGCCTAAAACAAAAAACCTGTACTTCCCCGTTTTGAAGTATTGCTTGTAAAGGATTTCATCAGAAACGCCAAGACAAAGTATGGATTTTTCATTGGATTTTAATTCGTGATATGGCAGCACTATATTTTATGATTT
The DNA here is from genome assembly GCA_963920525.1 of Dichetophora obliterata. NCBI lineage: Eukaryota > Metazoa > Arthropoda > Insecta > Diptera > Sciomyzidae > Dichetophora > Dichetophora obliterata. The sequence goes on along the minus strand of OY986437.1, from coordinate 154,396,924 downwards.
TGACATTAACAATAGGTCTTGTCAAAGCTACTTACCCTACCTCATTATTCTGCCATGACCATGGCGAATGAAAACACTATTTACTTAAAATAGCAACAGTGAACGAATTCTCCAAATTCTCAGCACGATGACAACAAGCGAATCCACCATTTACTTAGAGCGAGAATAGCCCAGCCGACATTTTACTACTCCCACATGGACACCAGTGAGCGACCATGGCGAGCGAATACACCATTTACTCAGGATGGCAATAGTGAGCGAATTCACCAAATTCTCAGCACAATGACCAAGAGTGAATTCACCATTTACTCAGAGCAGGGGTATAAACAAATCACCCAGCCAACATTTTTAACACGCACACATAGACACCAGTGAGAGACAATAGTGGGCGATTTCACCAATTTCTCGGCGTGACAACGACGAGCGAACCCACCATTTACTCAGTACAAGAATAGTAACCGATGGGCTAACTGATATTTCATCACTCACACAGAGACACCAGTGAGCAACGAAAATGCGCCACCCGAGTTAATACGAGCGCATGGTGATTTCTGTCATACCTGAAACAGAAAGAAGAAACACGAGGTAGCAAATAGAGGCAATTGTGCTACGACGATCTACCACTCAAATATTACCAGTGGGTAGGCCCCACCAGACATAAGGAGATTCAGAGTGAGCAACAACATAAGTTGCTTTAGTATCAACCAACAGTCGGAAGGCAACCTAAAACTTACCAGTGGGTAGCCTTTCGACCAACTCATACATCTACACAAGTGAGCGGCAGACACCACGCTCTTAGCAACAGACACCAGGCGAGCTCATGATACAAAGAACTACAGATAAAGTATTGCGCATGTCCGCCATCTTTGTTGTGATGTAGTTCGAGCTTGTCAAAGTGGCTAAATAAAAACGTAGTCACAATATATTTAAAGGGGGTAATTTATTTATAGCGATGAAGAAATATCGAGATTTTGTTATTGAAACTTGGTTTATTGAAATGAAATAAATTACTTTATAAATATATTTATAAATAAATTTAAGAAAATTTATTTTTCAGTACTATTATTGAAAATAAATGCATATATAATAGGGGTGTTTTCTCCCATTTGCCCTCCTACACAAAAAAAAAATAGCTACGTTGATGTGCTTGACAGCACTTTGATTGCTTCGTTTTACTTTCTTTTCTTCTCTTGTTCTCTTTTCTTTTCTTCTTTTATTTTCTTGTGTGTACTATAAGTGCACAATATTAGAAATTGAATTAAATGAATGCAATATTTCTTAAATGCTTGCTGCTTGTGTTTACTTTTTGCTTTTTCACATTTTCTTTTGTATGTATGCACCACGTGTTACAGCTGACAAGCTCGAGTGACGTAGTGCGCAGAAGATTTCATTTTTTGAGCACGGAGTAAGCTATCTGTATATCTTTGTTTCATGGGGCGAGCTTATCACCACAGCATAAAATACACGCACACATATACAAGCGTGAGCATGAAGTCGAGATCATGCTCAGAGGCAGTATAGGTGAAATTTCAACATGGCGTGCAACTAAAAGAATGCACGAGAAGCTAACCACCAATACAAGCAAAGAAAATAGATGAACGATAAACCTAACAGAGCAATTAACCACAGCATTCAAACAGTCAGCAACAACCGGCTAAAGCCTATAAAAGGCGAAGAGAGACAGAAATCTGGGCAGTTTGTGAACACCTCGAAGGTAGAGTAGTCGATTTCAAAAAAGAATAATTTAACGCAGCCGAAAAAGTCAACTAAAGCAGCACAACCAAGTAGTTAAAAACACAAGGATACCGCAGTGACGTTGAAAAATTCAACCAAATTCGCAGCATCATCCTGTTTGAACGACCAAAGGAGGTCAGCTACTACAAGGAAGACATCAGAAAGGATACATCAAATTTGCAGTGAGGATCAACAACCAACTAGGAGTGTGTGTGACTCGGCAGCTAAGGCTCCGGCAAAGTGAAACATAATCTAATAAAGTGCAGTGTCAGTGAAATTAGTGCAGTGAAAACCTAACCCAAATCCTTGTACTCACGGTCCAGACTTCTATCAGGGCTAAGTGCGTAGTTTGTCTACTAGCCACTCTGATCTCCGGTTCCTGAGCAGCCTATCCCAAAATTTCCTTTAAATCTTTGAATATACAGTGGAGCCTCGGGATTTTTTAGTTCGACCCGCTGTTCAAATATTCACTGTTCTCCCTCTGTGCTAGTATCGCTACCTGCAAGATCAACTCCTGTGGCAACATGTTCTAACTTCGAAAGTTTCGAAGCTGTCGAATTTATCGAAAGTAGGTGTAACAATTTCGACAGGCGATATTTGCGATAAAATATCACTTTATTTTGGTGGCAGTGATCGAGAAGCGAAGTAAATATAAATGGAAATATTTATCCATTTAAGCATGGTTTTATTTATTATATATTATTTATTTACCATAGAAGTGTTAAATAATGATTTTAAGTTAGTGAAATGATAAAAGAAGTGTCTTTAATAAAAGTAAATATATGAATATCTTAGAACTGTTTGTTCAAATTAAGTTGACTTTATTTTTTCCAAACAATGTTATTTGTTGAAAATAAATAATTTATAATTTTTGGTTTAAATGACATTTTTTATTAATAAAACAATTTTTAAAAATATTGATTCACGTTATTTAGCATGCAAAGTATCAAAAAAAATTTTGCGTGCAGCTGTTAAATGTTCGACCATAACTTCGAAATAAACTAAATCGCCTGTCGAACGAAAATATTACAACATACTGCCAGATCGAAAACTTCGCTTCGATGTTCGCTTCAATAGTGAAGTCAGCGATGTGCGGCGTAGAGAACATGATGTCGACAATAATATTGTCGACGGTGTCGACAATGTCGTGTAGACAATTGCTTTTAACGACGTGTAGATAACTAATGTAAGAGGCTGCATGTGTATTGTGATTTTTAATTAAATTGAGTCCAAGTACGGAGTATTCCTTATTTTTACGCCTTCTTGGCATGGTTTTTGTTTGTTTAATTGTAAAATTTGTTAGTTTGTGTTAATTAAACGAATTTTCAAAAGAATTTAGGAATCAGCATAATCTAAATAGAACTTGCATTTTCGCAGTGTTGCATTTTGTTGACATTGTTTACACAATTCTCGAAATTGTCTACATTGTCGACACTTTTTACATTATCGACACCAAAATGTCGACAATTAAAAACGACACGTCGAGGAACATCACTGAGTGAAGTTACAACATGTTGCCACTGGAGAGCTTGACGCAGTCGGGATCACACGCTGTCAAAGGACATCGACAACGAAACAAACGTATAACTACCATCAACAATCAAGCCACAGACAAGGATTCGGTGATCTCTAATTCATTTATTAAATTTATTAGTAAAATTATCTATTATTAGATAATTAAATTTAAATTTATAATTAAAATTATCTTAAATTTTCTGTTATTTTATTATCATAATTAGTACTATTACTAAAACCCACATTTTTTTATATCTTTTAACGTGAATTTATCAGTGATTAAGTGCATTTTGGAGCCGTGTTTGTGCTAAAACTTATTCTAATCCGTGAAATAAAACCATAATTTCGAAATCATTAAATTCAATTTGAGACGTTTCCAAGTTTAAATTATTGACATAAAATTTAAAGTGACAAATTTTAAAATTTAGAATCGTGCCGGTGAAACAATTAGTTAAAACAGTGTGAACATTTATTGTATCTTCGACATGTAACGTAAATTTAACTTTCTTACTTAAATTAATTTCTTTCAGTATTACTTTTTATAATTTAACCATCAGTGAATTTAGACCAGTTTAACGTAAAATATATTGGGCTTCTCTTAAATTTGCGCACGCACGGTTCATGCACCCAAGAATAGTTAAATAAGCGATCACATACCATAGATAACTATTGTGCTCATAACTTAGAATCCTAAATATATATCCTTGTTATATTGTTTAAACCGCGATAAACCATAGTAATATTTCCTATACCACATTTGTAATTAAAGCCGAAAGCTACCGACCTGACAATTTAAACTTTTTAATTTAATTTAAAATAATACGAAGCCTTTTCAAATGAACTTCAATATTCTAAATTAATGCAAGTTGAGTAATCATAAATATTTAAAATTAAATAAACTTTCCAATTAATTTTTGTAAAAAAATACATATTTCAATCAAATATAACTTGGCGATATCGGCGAATAAATGTTTAATCATAAATCCAATAAGAATTGCTATTTATCTACATTATTGTAAACATACCGCTTTAATTGATTAAGCCTGACAATAAAATTATAACGTTTACTAAAATTGAAAAGCGTCTGATTTTGTGTCCCAAAATAGTAGAAGATTATAAATTTTGGAACGACCCTGGACAGCCGCTTTGCTGTTCCAGCTTCAAACGCCGCTAAGGTGGTTCTTTACAATGTGCATTCAAAAATCTATTTTCAAGTTCATTTTTTTGTTTGTTTAAAAACGACTTTGAGCTGCGCTATGATGTGGGTCGATTTACACAATTTTTTAAGCACACAAAATTCAGCGCCATCTTCATATATACAGAATATATGTTAGAAATTTTTGTTACTTAAACTGATGATGTAAAATTAACACGCAAATAAAGTTTTTCGAATATATATTATACTTTTTTAAAAAACATTTTCCAAAATTACCTTAATTTTAACCGAATTTGCCTAAAATATCCCTTAAGTGTAATGAAAAAAGCATTATTTTTAAAAAAAAAGAACTACTCCTAAAAAAACACGCACCAAAACACTGAAATTATACTTTTTTTTTAAAAGACTACGCAACCCCGTTTGTCATTAATTTCAGAGAGAGAATATGTGTTTGTTTACATAAAATAAGGATATGTCAAATATATACTTAACCTTGTTCTGATTGAATCATGGTTAAAAGCACATTTGTTTGGTAAGTAAGAAAATAAGAAAAACTAAAACAAAAAACTGAAATAGTTGAGATAAAATTTAAATAAAATTTATCTGGTAGGAGACACAGCTTTACGAGTTGTTTAAACAGCATCATACAGTTCATCCAGACTGCTTTCCACCCTAATGTGTACCAAGCCACGGAAAGTAAACGCATTGTATAAATACTTTTGGCGTTTAAGAGCAATTGCAGCATGTAAACTTTTACGGTTGGGTACGCTAAGGCTTTCGTGGATGTGTATATACATTATTATCAGAGTCAATCTCTTCATTTCTTAGATTTACTGCTGATTTTGTTCTTTTCCGATACGCTCCAAATGCTTTGAGAACCCGATTGCGATCAAAGGCAGAAAAGAATTTAATAATAATAAGAGAGTTTAATGTTTGCAAATTCTGTTTGACTCTAAAAATGTCTCTTATGTGCGGTGGGTGAAACTGAATACAGAGGCAAATTCTGTTGAAGATACTTTTAAGGTTTTCTTCTTTTGTGAATGGCACTCCAAATAAAACAGCTTCAGATGAAATGTCAAAGATGGTGGTACTCGGTATGTTGTTGCTAGTTTGTTGCGAGGGTAATTTCTCAAACTCCTCGATACGAGCGGTCACAGCACGAAGTTGATTATCGAGCGAGAGTAGGTTGTTTTCAAATATACTGAACTTTGTTTTTATTGCAATGACTTCAGTATTAATTTTGGTTTCGAGCTTTTTTTCAAGACACACAATCTCTTCTGAGAGACGCTTAAATGCAGTTATTATTTTGAACAATCTCATTCTCCATTTGCTGAATCTCTGTTTTCATATAATTACTCAGGCGCTCTTAAATTTCTTGGAGGTCAGTTCAGTTCTGACTGCTAATTCGATTGGTCGTGTTTTTTAATTATGTCGCATTTGAGATCTCGTTGTGCGCAATGCAACAAATCAACTGCGAAAGAATCTGTTTTATCCTGTGGTATTTGCAAAAACAAGTTTCACAAATCGTGTTTAAGCATTGAAGATAGTGTTGCTAATATAATAAACTCTAACCAAAACATTGTTATTAATTGCAATGAATGTCTCAAACAATCAGATACGCTTGTTGGATCTGTTTTAAATTTAGTGGCCGATGTTCGCGAACTCAAATTATTAGTCGAAGAACTCTGTCAGCTTTCTGCCAATGGTAATAAAAACAATAACGCGAACACTTGTTCGTTGGAAAGTGCTGAAAAAAGTGATGTTAGCGCATCAATTGCAGCAACTGCTCGCACCCCCGCGCATGCTGTCACCTCATCGCCAAGTTGTGCGGCTGTAGCTCCAGCCCCAGTGCGGACTACTACTAAACCTGCCAAGCTGGGTGATCAACCCAAGTCATTTGTTGTTGCTCAGCCTGGTTCTTTAATTTCAAAGCCGATAGAGGCATCTTGTTCATTAACTACATTGGGTAATACTTATGCTGGTGTTCACACCCCCGCGCGTGCTGTCACCTTATCACCAAGTTATGCTGCTGTAGCTTCAGACCTAGTGCCGACTACTGCTAAGCCTGCCAAACTGAGTGATCAACACAAGCCAATTGTTGTTGCTCAGCCTGGTCTTTTAATTTCCCAGTCGATAGCTACATCTTGTTCGTTGACTGTTCTGGATCATGCTAATCATCATAATTCTGTTAGTCTGAACTCATCGCGACAATCGTCAATTGCAAATAAACCGGTTTTTACTGCAGTTTCTACCATCTCTTCAACGCCTGCACTAGCTGATGTGGCTGTCTCCGTCTTTAGACGCGGTTCCGCTGGCGGCACCTTTGATTGTTGGTCAAAGCTTAAGCACTGAGCTCGCGGTAGCTGATAATATGAAATGGCTTCATATTACACCTTTTCTGCCATCAGTCTCTGAGGAAAACATTGTGAGTTTTGTTTCCATTGTTGTTTTGTTTTGTTTTGATTCCAATGTAAACAAACAGAATCTGCTTTGCTATTAGTGAGTAAAACAGCTCCGATTGACTCAATAAAAAGAGTTAGTTTTAAGCTTGGAGTGGCTTCATCGTATTATAATGAAGTCTTTAATCCATCTCTTTGGCCGGCTGATGTGAAAATTAGCTCTTTTGTAAATTTTCGAAGAGAAAGGTCTCAGCAGCCAAAGTTATAAAAAGAGATAACAAAAATCTTAATATATTCTACCAAAATGTTTCTGGTATGAGAACAAAAACTAATCCCATATTTATAGCTACTGCACAGTTGGATTATGATGTATATGTTATTACTGAGACGTGGCTGAACTCAGACTTTTCTGATAGAGTTTTTCGATCCGAATCTCTTCCGTGTTTTTAGGAAAGATCGGGATTTTGAGAAGACTGGTTGTAGTCGTGGGGGAGGAGTCCTCATCGCTGTAAATTCTTTGATCTCTGCATCAATTTTTACTTTAAAAAACGCAGGCTCTCTACTGGATCAACTCTGTGTTGCTGTGCATGGTTCATCTGAAATTGTATATGTATGTGTCTCTTATATTCCTCCGAATAGTGATTTTGAGTTATATAAAGCACATATGGATAACATAATTTATCTTACACAAAATGTAAATAGCAAGTACCAATTATGCATCGTGGGAGATTTCAACTTGAACAAAATAATTTGGTCGCAAGTATCTGAAGATTCGGTGGGGTTAACGCCCTCAAATGTTTACACCATCCTTGATGTATTTGTTATTGACAGTTTTCTAGAAATGGATTTATTGCAGATAAATGGTTGTTTTAATAAGTTAAATAAAATTTTGGATTTAGTTTTTATAAGTAAGAATATTAATTTTAGTATAAATGAATCTCTTTTTCCTATATCTCCATCTACTTTACATCATACTCCATTACATATTGAACTCGAATTTTATAATTTTCTTCGTTGTGAGACTATAACTAATAATCAAAATAATTTTAATTTTAACGCTTATAATTTTGAGCTTTTAAACAATTTATTTGTTGGCATAGATTGGTATAGTGAGATCTTTTCCCTTAATGCTAATGATGCATTCTTCTTGTTTAAATAAATTATTTTAAAAATTTTTTGTGAGCATATTCCGAAAAAATCCGTCAAAATATATAAACTGCCAATGTATACTACGGGCTTAATGAAATTGAAAAATCTACGAAATAAATTTTATAGAAAATGGGCTGCGGCTAACAATATTGATTTCTTCAATAAATACCGACACTATATGAGGGAATTCAATTTTCTAAATAAATACCTTTATAGACAGTATATTCTGAACTTTGAAACGAACATAAAGTCAAACCCTAAATCATTTTGGAGCTATGTAAATTCAAAGAAGAGGTTTTCGAACTTTCCAACCAGCATGTTTTTTAGAGATAAAGTTTCTAATAGTGCGCTCGAAACAGCTCATCTTTTTGCTAACTTCTTTGAATCAAATTTTGAACCGTCTGATATATTTTCGAACTATATTGCTAATGATATGTCACCATTAGTTGATTTAGGTTCATTGTATATAACTGAAGATGATGTTGTAGAGGGAATTTTGAACCTTAAAACTACAGTCAATTGTTGTAAACCCTTAGCAAAACCTCTTCAAATTATCTTCAATAAATCTCTATCTTCAGGAGTATTTATTTCTGATTGGAAAATGTCATTCATTTCCCCAATTTATAAATCTAGAAACAAAAATAACGTCGAAAATTATAGACCAATATCCAAGCTAACGGCAGTTTCTAAACTTTTTGAATTTGTAGTGAAGAGCAAAATATTTTTTGCTGTTAAGTGTGTAATTTCGCCTTCACAACATGGTTTCGTATCTGGACGTTCAACTGTAACGAACCTTACTTTATTTTCGGAATACTGCAATTCTGCTTTTAAAATGGGCTGTCAAGTAGACTCAATTTACACCGACTTTTCTAAAGCATTTGACAAAGTCTCACATGATATCTTAATAAAAAAATTAGCAAATCTTGGTTTTTATTCTAATTTATTGCAATGGTTTAAGTCTTACCTGTGTAACAGAACGTGCCATGTATTTATTGAAAATGAAATTTCCAGACCGTTCGTAGCTACCTCAGGGGTTCCTCAGGGTAGCATATTGGGTCCGTTACTTTTTATTCTGTTTGTCAATGATATAAATTCAAAAGTAAAAAACTCTGAGTGTTGTTATACGCTGATGATTTAAAAATTTTTCGTAAAATTAATAATTTGTCTGATGCCTCATTACTGCAAACTGATCTAAACTCCATAAATGCTTGGTGTTCTAGAAACCATTTGTATCTTAATTATGAAAAATGTATCCATTCTACTTATGCTAAATCTGCATTTCCTTTAAAAACATCATACTATTTAGACAGCAATCCATTGAAATGTGTTAAAGAAATTAAAGACCTTGGTGTAATATTTGACTCCAGATTCTCTTTTATCAGTCACCTCAATTACATTATTCCTAAAACATATTCGCTTCTTGCTGTAGTTCGTAGAAATGGTTCTAATTTTAATGACCCTCTTACTTTGGAAGTTCTTTATACTACTATTGTTCGTTCGAAGTTAGAATATGCTTCATTTATATGGAATCCTTTTTATGCTTCACACACTCTCCGCCTTGAACGAATACAAAAAGCTTTTACGCGCTTTGTTTTTAGAACAAATAATCCGGAAATTCCAATTCCTTCTTATAGTGATCGTTGCAGTTTAATTAATTTAAAAACCCTACAGAATAGAAGAATAATTTTGTCTCTTCTTTTCTTGTATGATATTGTTGTTGGTACGGTTGACTGCCCTAAACTACTGGCATTAATTAATTTTAATGTTCCTTCCAGGTCCTTAAGACATTTTGATGTATTTTATCTAGGAACGTGCAGAACAAACTATGCCATTAACTCACCTATGATTAGGGCTATGCTAGAGTTCAATAATTTTATGCTTCATTGTAACTTTGATTTTGCAAATTCAAAGAATTCTCTCAGATATTTGCTAAATAATGTTTAAGATTGTTGTTAATATTTTAAGATTAAATATAATCATATCATAAATCGTAGTCTGTAAGAACTAATGTTCATTGACTGAAATACTAAATAAAAAAAAAATAAAAAAAAATAAAAAAAATTCACGAATAAAAAATTAAATTAAAAAAAATTAAAAACTATAAAACAAAAAAATAACAAAAGGATACATGAAAACCTTCACACGGGTAAAGCTGGGTAAATCAGAATGTATTCTCACTAGCAAAGAACTGAAACATTTGGAATTATTTGATTCATTATTTTTACAGTGTACAGAAACATAAGTTCGCTGTCGCTGACTCTGCCAGCACTCATGTTACTGGTAATTCGTCATTGCATTCAGATTTCGAAATATTTTTGATGTTGTTGCTTTTTGTTGTTGTTGTTTATGCACTCTTCAAATAATTCTCGTGGGCATCGCTGGTTTGGACGATACAAAAACATTACATTACATGAGGAGGTCCATAACAATACGTAACGTAAACGAATAAAATCAATTGAAGACAGTAAGATGTATACATTTTTCAAAACAGTTGTTTTGGCATTATAGTTTTCTGGGAGCAACATAATTCAGAAATAAATAAATTTATCTAGTGATTACTTTTTAAGATAATTATATAAAAAATTTGGAAATGTTGCGTTTTGGTCCGTCTCATAGTATTTATTTCATTTTGTTATGAATCAGATGGTAGTGTGTCGTTTTGATATGAACCCGGTTTGGAATTATGGCTTTTTGCTTTGAACAAAACTGTAATTGTATGGTTATTGATTTGAATTACTTACGTTTTATAGGAAAATGATAAACTTTTTTGTAATATTACTAGTATTTATTATATTTATATGCTAATTATTTAATATTTATTACATTTATATGTTTTTCTAGTATTACAAAAAATCCGCGTTGTTTTACACTCTCATTCCAGTGTCCTCCTCCAAACAATCACATAAGGTTATATTATCTGTTTCATTGGCACTATTTCCTTGATGGTTTATTAATATATTTTTATAATATTCTAATTCCGAAACGTTTGACCACTGTTGGCCATAATGTTTTTCCAATAGTTTAACAACATCTTTTTTCTTTTCTAAATTAATAACAACACCAATAGGAATTTCATCAAGCAAAGTTGGGGGTTTTTTACCCCTTTTAAGATTGCTAGTAAATTTTTCCTTATAAGTAAGTTTCAAAAGTTTTGACTACACATTGGTTGCGCTGATTTGTGGAGAGCTTAATATATATTGTTTTCATACTTTGTATGCCGTTTATAGGACGGTAATATTCTGTCAACATTTTAATATCTTTAAGGAGCCAATCCTTAACCAAAAATCCTAACTAGACCGTGCACATAATAAACTTCGTGATAACCTTCTTTAACAAAAATTGTAATTTTTTTACGCAAATCTTTTTCAACACGCCCGAAAACTCTATCAGCTGGCAAAAACCTATGACCTCGAATAGGAAAATATAATTCTACTTGTTTCAGCTGTATAAGTTGTAAGGACCTACCTATCCGGCCGAGGATGCGCTCGCCGGATCCAAGACCCGCACAATTATTTTATGTTCTGTCTCGAACACTGAATCAAAACCACTTGTCTCTGATTTACAATATTTTATTTCAATACTTTAACTTTTCGTGTGTTCTTAAAAAAAACTATAATCTTAAATTAACATCGATATCTTATTCCCTACTTTCTAAAGATAACCTACTTACGGAATTTACATCACCCTGATTAGTGTGGTTTACCGTATAACTAAACTTAATTACGATATGCTTGAAACACTTCAGGTTGTTTATTTATTTTCTTCATTTAACTGCTTACTTTCTTTTCTTTTATTTTGGTTATATTTATTAAATTTCAATTGCGATGCCTTCCGATCTTTACTTGGGTCGGTTGGGTTCCGTGGTCGTGGGTAAGGTGCGCTACTTCGAGTATGAACCCTCTGGTCGGGGCTAGGTTATAGTTTTGATATTTTCGGGTTTCTATGGTTTCGAGCTTTATCCGTAGAATTCGGTGAGGCAAAGAGCTGGCCATCCCGGGCTCTAAGCTTTCACTGAACCACTTACTTTTGGTGGACGAAACCCACGACGACACATGGCGTAGCAGGTCTTAGGTCGGTAGTGAGTAGGGGCTGGCCATCCCTGGCCTCCACTCACCCCCGCCACTGAGACCGAAACGAGGCAGTGTGTGACGCAAGGTTTTATTTGGTTGAGCAAGGGGCTGGCCTTCCCTGGCCTCCAAGCTCACCACCTGCGTCCTATTGTACGCGATGCTACTTCCGTTTGCCTCAAGTGCTGACCTGTATCCTTCTATCCCTGCCCGTCACCGTGTCTGTCGTGTCCGTCCTCTCGACGCCCTGGGTTAACAGAGGCTGGCCATCCCTGGCCTCCGTTTCCGCAGTCGTCCCTACCCTACTCCTGTCCTAACTTAGCCGGGTGGTCCGTCCGTCGTCCACTTCCTACGTTCGACCTAGCGTCTATGAACTCCGAGCGTGTAGCCCAGTGGTCTGGTGAGAGACGAGGCTGGCCATCCCAGGCCTCGAGTTCACCAAACAATCGTCCACTGATACTGGCTGTCCCATATTCTGGACCTGGTTTGAATACTCCGGAAATCCCTGTGCTTCTGTCATCCCTACCACTTACCTTCATACACTTCACTGGTCCACGGAACCCAACGTTCGACTTGAATCTAGCTTACTGGCATTTTCATTTATTTATCACAATGAATTTAATGATGAAAAAAAAATATACTATACTATGTCCTTAAATAACCTAGTTGAACTCCTGTAGCCTTACGTTACTAAAGAGTAAATATAATAAATTTTAGAAATTAAACATGATAACTTATTATAAATTCCCATAAGGGGAGCCGCTCGACACTATATTTACGTATTCCTCCTTGTCGCTGCTGCGCTGTGACGCCGTCCACGTCAGGATGTCTGTCCTCCACTTCAGTTGCCGGCTGCGTCGCTGTTGCGTTTACGCGATGTCGTCGCTGGCTGCTGCCGTTGCCGCTACTGCGCTGTCGACGTTATTTTCGGGCGCTGCTCCTTTGCAGTCGACGTCCAATGTCGTTGCTGCTCGTCCGCAGTCGCTGTCTCCTGGTATTACTTTGTTCGCGATATACTTCGAGTTGCGCCAGACGTCCGGTCGCTAGCACGCGTTATAACCAAAAGCTCTCGATTCTTGGATGTTCAGTCTTTTATAACCTCTTGTGCATGCCACGCCATGCTTCCTCTTCTGTGCGCTCGTGTACATTTCCCCTCATAATCGGATGTTTGTTCCGCTGGCACCAGGTACCAGCCAGCCTTATCCACAGAGTATGTGTGTATGTTCGCGAGTACATGAAATGAGAAGAAAATATATATGTAAGTATTTAGTCTTCCCAGTTGGCAATACATTTGCGGCTGGATGTGGGGTATCACCTGAGTAAGGAGATGACTGGCTTAACCTATCACTGACCTGGCGGCGACCCTGGCTAGGCCGTGGTAACTATCCTTACCCGTGGCGTCAAGCTGGTCTTCCTTAATTAATAATTCTATGGTAGTTTATTTTATTAATTCACGTTTATTATATTCATCAAGACTTCTAAATTTATAACTGAACTAATTTTCTAATCTTATTAATTGTTGATTTGTATCAAAATCTTCAAGGAATGGACCTTAGTAGAATCACTAAGACCATTAATTTTTGCTCCTTGATTTTGATCTGTTTGGACCTTAGTTGAACCACTAAGACCAGTTGCTTGACACACTATTGAAAAGAAAAACTCACAATTTGTTCTGACATGTTATTTAATTCTTATATGTCTTTTATAAAGAAAAAATGCTTATACTGCATTCAAAAATAAACCAAAACTATAACACATATAATTTAATTACAAAAGAATGCATACGCTAATTTAATAGTTGCGTAAAAACAAAACGCTTACAAACAACAAAACTTTAATACATACAATTTAATTAACTAGAATGCATACTCTACAATTTAATAATATCGTAAAATAAAAACGCTTACAAATAACAAAAGTTTAATACATTTTAATTTAGTTAAAATGCATACGCTGCAATTGCGTAATATAAAAAACGCTACAATATATTAAGTTAACACAACTCATGACTAGGTCATTGACTGTTACATGAGCCCAACTGCTTATGCTTCAACATGTGTGCCTTGGCTGACACACATAGGCATCTTCTGCTGTGTTAACATTCTCCGCCGCGTTGAGCAGTTGCGATAACATGAAATTAAACCTCCGAAAAATGTTGTCTTGGCATCGGCTTTGGTATTGTTGGAGTTAAATTGATAGAGGAGTTTTTCTGACATTGCAATTTGATTCGCCACGCTGTAAATAGTGCAATTATAATTATTGACAGCAACAAAGCGGCCCCGCTCATGTATTGATGATGGACTACGGAGGGCTGCAGGTTAGCTGGCAAGTTCCTGATTTTTATAAGTTGACTTTGAAGATTGGTGATCTTATCCACTTGAGTTTGGAAATCTTCGATGTGCTCCCTTCCAGTTTTCACCTCAGTATATATACTGGTATTAGAAATGGTTCCAAATGACGCGTATGAAAGTAATTGTTGGCTCGACTGTTCTTCATGGCCTTGAAGAATGATCATGTTGTTTTTCAACACGCAGCTTTGCTCGATGGTGAGAATTCCTGAACCCACAAGGTGTTCCCGTGATATGTCGTTGCCGCAAACTGCAGAAAGTTCAATAACTGACATGGTTGCAAACATCCAGTTGTTTGTATGGTGCAATGCCGTGAAGGTGATGTTATTGCGGATTTTTGTGAACTCACAATTTATTGCCGTTTTGTTGTTGAATAACTGGATTTCACAAATAAAAGCAGGATACTCAATTCTGAATCTTGACTGTTGATTTGGACATATGCGAATATTTTCCATTAGAATCGTACATGTATTCAAGTCTTCTATTGTCAACATTGCATATTGATCGCGATGATTGTTAACCGCCAAGAATTGTGTCTTCGGAATAATTGCTACCATGCCTTCGTTGAGTTTAGTAGGGATTGCGGTCAGCTTAAACAATGAATATGCTTCTGGATCCACCAGAGGTAGTTCTAGTAGGAACATTATGTGTTTCTCGTTCACCGCAGAACGCACGGTCATTAGTTTGTAAAATTGGAGTAGGTTTTCGTTGTCGGTAGGAAGAGTTCGTGTTGAAGGGAGATGAGCCTGAATTATCTGTAACTCTTGCTTCAGTTGTTGTGGAGTTAAGATCAATGGACTAATATTTCCGTTATGAGATTGAGTCAATGCATGAAGTAACTCTGATTGTATGTGTTGCATGTTTGTTGTGATCATTGACAGCTGAGTCACTAATGCCGTAAGCTGATTTGATTGTCGAAGTATTGTTGTTTCATTTTCGATGTGATTCATATTTGCATATATTGTAACCTTTGTAACTTCTTGAAATTAACTTCGGTTGCCTTCTCATCAACCTTTATTATGTTCAACGTGGAATCAATTATTGATGTTTGATTGCGTAACAAATTCATGAGGTGTTCTTCATTGAGTTTGACATTCTCTATAGTTTTTGACATAGTCTCTGCGTAGTTTGAGTCTAGTACTCCAAACAGGGCATGGGCCATATTACCGACTATATCTAATGCTCCTCGCTTCTGCCGTTTTTTTGTCAGAAGCATTTCTTCTTATAGCAATGTACTGAACTTATGATTGAAATGATGAATAATTGGAGCACATGATGTTTCTATTGATGGCCTTATGCACATATCTATCAGAGTATTTATTCCTTCGTCTAGTGTTTTCATATCTGACCACATTGGGCTGAGGTCATAGAATACCATGAACGTCCAGTGTGCTGATGAAAGTTTTGTTGTGCCGATGTTTTCAAAATAGATTCCTGGTTCTTCCTTAAAATTAGTTATTTTTACTGATGAGGCAAGTACTAGTGGTAGAAAGAGAAGTGAAATTATGATAGTTGTGAAGATTCCTTGTGAAGTGTGTGACACCACTCTCCTCTTTGGGCGTGTACCTTCTTTGCCAGACTCTGATGAACGGGAATGTATTCTTTTTTGAGAGTTCTGTGGTATAAATTGGTTGTCATAGTCCTTATATTTCAAGTTGGAGTCATTGAACAGTGGGGCCAATCTGTGAATAGGTCTTTTGAACGTTCCATTTATTGTTTTCAAATCGACTACTTGAACCAGTCCGTCGTCGCCCTTGTATACCCGGGTAATTCTTCCTAATGGCCATCGAAGTACAGGAATGTTATCTTCTTTTATGATCACTAGCATGCCTTCAGTTATGTTCGGTGACGGTGTTTTCCACTTGCCTCTTTCTTGCAATTCGTGTAAGTACTTTTGTGACCATTCCTTCCAGAATTTATGTTTAAGTTCTGATATGATTCTCCATCGTGAGCCAAGAGATGCAGTTATTGTTTGTGTATTTGCATCAACTGACGTTGTCAGAGGTTCACCCACTAGAAAGTGACCTGGTGTGAGTGCTTCGAGATCGTCGCAGTTTGATGACATTGGGATCAGTGGTCGAGAGTTGAGTATAGCTTCTATTTCAATGATAACCGTTTCCAGTTCTTCGTATGTCATTGATGCCACTGATACGCTTCGAACCAACAAGTGTTTTGCAGATTTTACTGCCGCCTCCCAAAGCCCTCCAAAATGTGGTGCTCTGGGTGGAATAAATTTGAATTCAATTGATTGTTCACTACATGTTCGTATAAGTTTTTCTTGAGCTGTTTGAGAATAAATGGATTCCTTTAATTCAGCCAATTTGTTACTTGCTCCGACAAAATTTGTAGCATTATCACTATACAATGTTTTGCAATGACCTCTTCTGCTAATAAATCGTCTTAGGGCTCCTATAAATGCGTCTGTTGATAGGTTAGAAACCACCTCCATGTGGATGGCCTTTGTAGCGAAGCAACAAAACACAGCAATGTAGGCCTTGTCAGGTCTTTTGCCTCTAACTTTATGATGAATCCAAACCGGTCCGAAGTAGTCTACTCCTGATGTTATGAATGGACGTGCCGGTGTTATTCTTACAGCTGGTAAGTTTCCCATAAGTTGTTTGAAGAGCCTTGGTTTTGCTTTCGTACATCGTACACACTTATGTACGATACTGCGAGTTATAGTTTTCCCACTGGTTATCCAGAAGTGTGCTCTGGATGCTGCTAGCAGAGCTTGTGGACCACAGTGACGATTATTTTCATGAAGCATTTGCAACAATAGTTTCACCATGAGGTGGTTGTGCGGCAAAATTGCTGGATGTTTTTCTTCGAACAGTAATGATGATTGTTCAAGTCGACCGCCAATTCGCATTATTTGATATTCATCCATGAACGGATTTAATGAAGCCAGGGAGCTAGACTTATTGACAGGCATTTTTTTTTGATAAGGTTTCTAGTTCATTACGGAATCCTGCAGCTTGAATGACCTTTATAATTATTCTAAGAGCATCATCCAATTCATGAATATCTAACGCCTTGTAACTTGGTCGCAATTGACGGGTTGTTCTTGAATTTCGAATAAACCTCAGTAAATAACCGACGGTGCGTTGCAAAAATCGGAATGAATTTCGATGATTGATTTTGAAGATTGTTTCTTCTAACGATTGATGTGTTGATATTGCTAAGACACGTTTTGTTTCTTTTCGCTCTAAGTCGCAAGTTTTAGAAATGTCTTGTGAATATGGTTCAGACCATTGATTGCTCTTCCCGGATAAAAAAGGTGGACCATAAAACCAAATTGAATGCTTGGATAGATTTTCTGGTGCTAATCCTCGAGATATTGCATCGGCAGGATTTTCCTTGGAACTGACATGTCTCCATTGACTTGGAATGCATAACTCTTGAATTTTTGCTATTCGGTTTGCTACAAAGGTATGAAATGAAGCTGCAGTTGACTTTATCCAAGCTAATACAATTTGCGAGTCAGTCCAAAGGAACGTTTCAGTGTTTTGTAACCGTATGTCCTTCTTTACTCTGTTTGTAAGTTCCACACCCAACACAGCTGCACATAATTCTAGCCGTGGTAGAGTTTGTTTTTTAAGTGGTGCTATTCGTGATTTTGAACAAATTAATCTGGTTCCTACAGTTTTGTCTGTGTAGGTTGAACGAATGTAGACTGCTGCTCCGTAAGCTCGTTCGGATGCGTCCACAAATGTGTGAATTTGTATGGATACAATTCTTTGAGGCTTAAATACAAATCTGTCCACCCTTATGGTATTGAGTGCTACTATATATGCGCGGAAATTGTTCCATTCGTGCTGAAGATTTGTAGGTAATTCATCATCCCAAGATATTTGTAATTGCCACAGCTGTTGCAGAAATATTTTAGCTCTGACGACAACTGGCCCAAAAATACCTAATGGGTCGAAGATACGTGCTAATTCTGAGCTCACTATTCGTTTTGTGATGTTTCTTGATGATGATATTTGCGCTCGCCCGCACAGCTGGTCAGATTTTGGTAGCCATATCATCCCGAGAGTTTTTATTGACTGACTCGATGATTCGTCTAAGTCCAGGTTGATTTCCTGGTCTTCTGGTGGAATTCCACTTAGAAGTTTAGCGTGATTAGAGCACCATTTTCTTAATTTGAAGCCAGCTTCCCTTAGTAATGCTTGAACTTGACCTTGTGATTCTAAAGTAGTGTTGATAGAATCCGTGCCACTAAGACAATCGTCAACATAAAAATCATCACGCAATATTGTTGCTCCTAAAGGATATTTCATAAGGCCTTGAGAAGCTAAGTATTGGAGGCATTTTGTTGCTAGATATGGTGCTGGTGAAGTTCCATAGGTAACGGTTTTCAATCGGTAAAATTTAATGTCTTCATTTTGATTGTATCTCCAAATAATAAGTTGAAACATCTGGTCAGCCTCATTGACACATATTTGTCGATACATTTTCTCTATGTCAGCGGTGAAAACAAAGCGATGCATGCGAAAACGTAATAATATTGAAAACAAATCACTCTGTACCGTTGGCCCAGCGTGCAGAATGTCGTTAAGAGATGACCCACTGTTGGTTTTAGCGCATGCATCAAACACCACTCTAAGTTTTGTTGTAGAGCTTTCTGGTTTAAGAACACAGTGATGGGGCATGACATAGTTTAAATATGGAATATCACTTTCTTTAATTTCTTCCATGTGTCCTAGAGCTTCGTACTCCTCCATAAACTTGTTGTAGTCCTCTCTTAGTTTGGGATTACTGTTGAGTCGTCTTTCCAATGATAGGAATCGATTGACGGACATCTGTCTCGAATTTCCGAGGGTTATGGGGTTCTCTGAGAATGGCAGACGGACTACAAAGCGACCATCAGTGTTCCTTCTTATATTTTGATGGAAATGGGTTTCGCAGCGCTGTTCTAGTAATGACATTTGATGCTCTGAGTCATTTGTGTCTTCAAGCTTCCAAAATTTTTCAATCAATTGATTCGTTGTCTCTTCGTCTGGGCTAAACATTGCACAGGTTGCCGAATTATTACCGCATCCTTCTATTTTTCCTGTCACGATCCAACCAAGTTCGGTGTTATGAAAAGTAGGAAATTCGTTGTTAATTTTGAACTGTTGTGGCCGCAATAATTGATGATAGAACTCGGCTCCTATAAGTATGTCGATTTTATCTGTTTGATTGAATCTTGGATCGGCCAGCTTGATATTTTCAGGAAGTGACCAATTGGATGTATCTAACGTTTTTGTAGGTTGCGGTGACACTATGTTGGGAAGAACAAATGCTTCAATTCTGGTGGAGTAACTGCCAGCGTGTGCTTAAATCTCTAAATTTACGCGCTGTGCTACATTTTTTGTTTTACGACCTATTCCTTCGATGCAAAGCGATGCATCCGATGTTTGTAGCGAAAGTTTTGATACGACTCTTTCCGTCACTAAGTTGACCTGAGACCCGGAGTCCAATAAGGCTCGAAATTCATCGATGTGGCCGTTGTTTCCAATTACCTTAACTCTTGCAGTAGCTAATAGTATGTAGTGCTCGTTATGCTGATGCTTGTTCGCAGCTGCTACAATAGGTGTGTTTGAACTTATATTTTGCGTTTGTTTGATTTCACCTGATGCTGATTTTGCTGCTGAATTGGGTCGCTTTCCTGAAGTCTCCAAATGCAGTAATGTGTTGTGCTTACTTGTGCACTTTGTACAGGATCGTGAAGGACATACCTTGGCGGCATGATTGGGTTTGAAACAGTTAACACAAAGCTTATTCCTCTGTGTCCATTGTAATCTTTCAACTGATGACATCTTCAGGAATTTTTCGCAATAATATATTGGATGTTCTGTCGATCCACATACCTTGCAGTTGCTTGATGTTGAAATTGCTGCTGTTGTTTTTGCTCTATCTTTTCCCCCGGAAAAGAGATGCTCATGAGCCTTTCCACGCGTTTCTAGTGCTTGGAAGCGATGCTCTAAAAATCTAAGTAGTTCACGTAAAGTTATAAGCTTTTTATTGTCATTTAGCGACTGTTCAAATGTTGTTTGCGTCACTTGGTCCAATTTTTGCAACAGTAAATGAACTACTATGACATCCCACTCGCCCACTGGAAGTCCTTGTGCGCCTAAACCATGAAGACACTCTTTCGTTATATCGTGTAAGGATTTGAGCGTTTGTGCTGATTCGTTTTTCATTTTCGGCTGCGATAACAAGTTATTCAGCAATGTTGTCACAATTAACCTCCTGTTGTCGTACCTGTTGACCAAAATGTTCCATGCAATAACATAATTGGCACCTGTGATTGGTAAGTGTTTTATAAGATTGTTTGGCTCGTCTCCCAAGTGTGTTGTTAAATGAAACATTTTTTGAACGTCGCTTATTGTCGTGTTGTGAATCAGTTGAGTATAAAGATCCTTGAAAGCTACCCATTGTGTGTAGCTGCCGTGAAATTTTGGTAACTCAATTTTAGGCAATTGCACCTGAAGTGGTTCATTTCTGCTGGTGCTCTGATGAGCATCCAAATTTGCACTGCTGATGTGCTTTTGTAATCCGCTTAACACGTTGTGCACCTCTGCTTCTATTTTATAATACTCATCCAACGTATATCCTTCTATATCATCACTGTTTGTTGACTGCCATAGGACATCGTTGTTCACAATAAAATCATTCATGTATTTGTCGATAAGTGCTGCTTTGTTATGATAGTACGATTCAGGGTGACTTTGATTCGCCTGAACCCTGATTTCTTCAATGTTTCGCCTTAACGCTCTCATTAAAGCTCGTTGATTACGAAGTACCTTCACTATCACTTCGTCAATATGTTGATCTGCTATGATGCCATCTTCCTGCTTACCACCAGCCGTGGCAGGCCTACAGTCCTTGCGTGGAGGGGCCGTAGGTAAAGGTGCATATTCAGAATTTTTTGTCAATTTCTGCATTTCGGCTTCAAACATCTCCTTAATTTTGAGAGTCAGGTCCGAAATGCGCAAATATTGGTCAACGAAGTACTCGTGTTGCATTGGCAAATTAACGAGACACCTTATCTTGTTATCCGTGCTCTCGAATTCTGCCCATGCTTCATCCAACCGATTGATCCTTTCTTCATAGTAGCTGCTCGTATTTCTTGAAGATGAATCCTTTTTGACGTTTGTCAAAATTGTTTCAATTCTCACAGCAATGTTTTGCTGAGCAGCTACCAATTCTTGAAATGTCTCCATATCGAACTTTTCCAAAAATCAAATGTTGATTTTTTTCACTTTACGCGTTATTTTTGTTTGTCCAGAAATTTGAATTTCCTGGTCGGGGTCACCAAATGTTGATTTGTATCAAAATCTTCAAGGAATGGACCTTAGTAGAATCACTAAGACCATTAATTTTTGCTCCTTGATTTTGATCTGTTTGGACCTTAGTTGAACCACTAAGACCAGTTGCTTGACACACTATTGAAAAGAAAAACTCACAATTTGTTCTGACATGTTATTTAATTCTTATATGTCTTTTATAAAGAAAAAATGCTTATACTGCATTCAAAAATAAACCAAAACTATAACACATATAATTTAATTACAAAAGAATGCATACGCTAATTTAATAGTTGCGTAAAAACAAAACGCTTACAAACAACAAAACTTTAATACATACAATTTAATTAACTAGAATGCATACTCTACAATTTAATAATATCGTAAAATAAAAACGCTTACAAATAACAAAAGTTTAATACATTTTAATTTAGTTAAAATGCATACGCTGCAATTGCGAAATATAAAAAATGCTACAATATATTAAGTTAACACAACTCATGACTAGGTCATTGACTGTGACATGAGCCCAACTGCTTATGCTTCAACATGTGTGCCTTGGCTGACACACATAGGCATCTTCTGCTGTGTTAACATTAATATTATCGTAAACGGAATCCATTTTATTTCCTAGTTTATTTGTTTATTGCTTATTATTAGTTAACAATATTCTTGCACACCTATAATAATATTTATATATATTATTATTTTATTTATATATTATAACTATAATAATATATATTTATTTTATTTATATATTATTATATTTAAGTATAATTTCCAATAAAGTAATTCATGAACTTATTCTCTATCGCGTAGTTTTTCATGGCGCTGATGTGCCATAGATTTTGCTGCTGTGACTGAGTCGCTAGACGCGCGCACGGCGAGGTCCCTTAGTGGTTACCTCGTTCGGATATGGCGCGGCTGAAACTGTCATTTCAACGGGGCCTTGGTGTATGCATTTGGAAGGGTATCTGACCCAGTTGTAAACTAAAAACAGAGATGCTTAATAAGACATGTAAGAATAGAATTCGTAAAAATTGTGTTCATTACAAAGTGCACTGTTTACCATCCAATGCATTAAGGAATGTGTTGAATTCCAATATTAAATAAATTTCAATATCATTTATTAAAATTGATTTTAATACTTATTTCACTGAACATAGCTAATATTCATAAACACCCTGTACATTTCAGATGACATTTCTTTAGCTACTTATCTTTCTTCACTTTCCTTTTTGATTTAATAAATTTTGCTATCTAAGAATTTTGTAACCAACAAGCATCAACGTGTTTTATTAAAAATCTCGAAATATACCTTTTCTCGCTAACCATCTTGGGGATTAAAAACGCTTAATCCTCCGTAAAACATTTGGAGGCCCCGGCGAGATATATATTTCGAGATAATTGCAAACCAAATTCTCCAACTAATATTTTAATTTTAATATGCCCGATCCTGAGCAAACAGAGGATAAGTCGGATGCCACCTCAGCACCAAAGCTAAAGGCAACGGCAGCTCTTAAGACTCGCCGCACCGTGTGCGAACAACAAATTGATCGAACGCATGAGTTTCTGAGAAGGATAAAAAGAGACTCCCAGCCCACATCAGTCTCGGAACTTGCTTTACGGCTAGAAGCTCTAGAAAGCAGCTTCAAGACATTTGTAAGTGTACAGACCAAAATTGAAGAGAAAGAACCAGATGAAATAAATAAACCCAACCGTTCAAACTACGAGGAGCAGTACTACATCATTGCAGCAAGTTTGAAGGTACTAATCAGCGAGATGGAGCAGGCTAATGGAACGCTGTTAAATGAAAGTCATTCAAGGGAAAGGTATGATACCATAAGATTACCTAAAATTGAGCTTCATGCGTTTTCAGGTGAAGTTACTACGTGGATGAGTTGGTACGATGAATTTGTTTCCTTAGTTCACAACAACAACAATTTGACAGTGCTTGCAAAGTTTCATCATCTTGTTGCCAAATTGGAGGGAACGGCAAAGGCTACGATAGAAGGACTTAAGATCGTCTCCGAAAACTACGAAATTGCACTACAACGGTTGCGCGAGCGCTTCGAAAATAAAAGGGTCATAGGAAAAAGGCACATGGAGCTGATGTTTCAACATCCTAAACTAACAAGGGCCAATTCGTCGGACCTGCGGAACCTGATTGACAAAATGAACAATCATTTGACTGGACTCAAAAATATGAATCGTCCAGTGGACCACTGGGACGATCTCATCGTTCATCTTATCACATCAAAATTGGACTCTGAAACAGCTTTAAAATGGAACGAAGAATCTGCTACTGATCGAATGCCGACACTAATGGAGTTGTTGGCTTTTCTAAAGAAAAGGTGCCAAATAATCGAAGGTAATGTACATACAATACAGCTTACGAACACCTCTACTGCAGGCACTAACAATAATAAAATTCAAAGGCGTCCAAAAGCTTTTTCTACTACTCAGAATTCTTGTAAGTTTTGCCGCAAACATGGCCATTTTATTTATAGGTGCACAGGCTTTTTAAATTTACAAATTAATGATCGAATTCAAAGAATCAAAGAATTAAAACTTTGCACAAATTGTCTAAAGACAGATAGTCACAATGCTGATGCATGCACGTCAAATTTTAAATGCAACTCTTGTGGAGGCAAGCACCATTCATTACTCCACAAAAATTTTGACAATTCAGCCTCTACGGCATCATTCGTACCTGGAAATCTACCGGTTCTAAATCACAATTTTCAAACATACCAACCTTTGCAATCAGCGCCCCTTTCCTCTTCAAGTAGTCCGTCTTCTGTCAGCCGTCCGTCTCCTATTAACCTGCATAGAAAATCAATGGAAGGCAATATATTGGGAACGGGAATCGTTTATTTACTAAGTGGACATAATCAAAAAATTCCATGCCGAGTGTTACTGGACTCGGGCTCCCAGTTAAATATGCTCTCCGAGAGAATCGTTAAAATTGCTGGAATAAAACGACAATACTCTCCAACACAATTCTCTTGTGCAAATGATACACACACGTCATCAAAATATAAGGCAGCTGTTATGATACAATCATGCTTTAATGAATTCTCCACTACACTGGAAGCTTTGATCGTAAATCAAATAACAGGTTTGCTTCCCGACAATAAATTCAGCATATGTTCGTGGAACATTCCTAAAAATATTAATTTATCTGACCCGTTTTTCAATATTCCTTAAAGAGTAGATTTACTCATTGGGGTTGATGTTTTTTATGAAATTTTGTCTGTCGGTCAAATTAAACTTGGACCTAACATGCCGATAGCCCAAAACACCCTTCTTGGATGGGTAGTAGCAGGAAAACTTCCTTCATTTGATAAATTTACTAACTCCTACAACTTGCTGCACTTTTTAAATCCAATAAAAACTGATACCGACATTTCATTAGATGAATCTATAAAAATTTTTTGGCAAATTGAGAATTTTAACTCATCACCGTCAATTTTTACAAAGGAAGAACGCGATTGTGAGCTCCATTTTTCTAATAATTTTATTCGTTTGTTATGTGGGCGCTATCAAGTCAGGTTACCTTTCAAAGGCACACCAAGTATGCTTGGAAGATCCTATGAGATAGCTCTGAAAAGGTTTCAAGCTTTCGAGAGAAGATTATGTAGAGATGATGATCTCCGCTCGAAATATAATGAGTTTATGGAGGAATTTATTGAACTGTCGCATATGGAACTCGTAGAGGTCGCAGATTTTGGTAGTCCTCACTATGTTATCCCTCACCACTGCGTCTTTAAGCTGTCAAGCTCCACCACTAAAATTAGAGTGGTGTTTGACGCCTCGTCAAAAACCAGTTCTGGAAAAGCTTTAAATGATTTATTGATGGTAGGTCCTGTAATTCAACCTGACCTGTTTTCTATTGCGCTACGTTTTAGATTTTATTCGTATGTTTTTACATCCGACATTACAAAAATGTACCGCCAGGTTTCTCTTCACCCTAACGACAGAAGATATCATTACGTATTGTGGCGCTCAAATGAAAACAGTCCTATCCAACTTTACCAACTTTGTACTGTCACCTATGGTACATCGGCTGCATCATTTTTGGCTACAAGAGTACTTAAGCAACTAGCCGTTGACGAAGGACATAATTTTCCACGAGCTGTTGACGCTGTAACTAGGGATTTTTACGTGGATGATGTTCTGTCAGGCGCTAACACAATTGAAGATGCTGTCATGCTGCAGTTGCAATTAAAAGCAATGCTCCTCAAAGGCGGTTACGAATTAAAAAAATGGTGCGCAAATCATAGTGAGCTTATTAAAGATATACCTGAAGAAGACAGAGAAAAGTTTTTCAAAATTAATGGAGAAAATGCAATTAAAACTTTAGGCATGGTATGGAATCCATCTGTTGATAAATTTATATTTAATAATACTCTATTAATTAAAACGAAAATTACAAAGCGCAGTGTTCTTTCAGAAATAGCTCAGTTTTTTGACATTCTTGGTTTGATAAATCCTATTATTGTTTTAGCAAAAATTTTCATGCAACCATTGTGGCGCCTTCATTTAGGCTGGGATGAAACCTTACCTCAAGAGTACCACTGCCGTTGGATTAGTTTTCGAGATCAATTGCGGTCTCTTAACGATTTCGAAGTTGATAGACAGGTTTTTGAAGCCAATGCAAATTATGAATTACATGCATTCTCCGACAGCTCGGAAAACGCATACGAAGCTTGTCTTTATATACGATCACTTTCAAAGAACGGACCAATTTTGAACGTAAAATTACTGTGTGCAAAGTCTCGCGTATCACCACTGAAAAAATGCTGTTTACCAAAACTGGAACTATGTGCAGCAGTCGTCATGGCGCAGCTAGTCCAGCGCATTGTAAAAATATTTAGTTTTGTTGAATTTAAGAATATCACATATTGGACCGACTCAACTATAGTATTGAATTGGATTGGAGAGGAATCGTGTAATTGGCAAACGTTTATTGCTAACCGAGTAGCTGTCATACAAGAAACTAGCGAGTTTTCTCAGTGGCGACATGTGCCCTCTGAGTTGAATCCAGCCGATATTTTATCACGCGGTGCTCTCCCTACATCTTTAATTCAATCAGATATGTGGTACAACGGTCCTAGTTTCCTCAAAAAATCTAATGAATTTTGGCCACCAATATTTAATAATATTGTACATGACGACAGTATTTTAGAGAGAAAAAGAACAAAAATTGCTCTCATTGTTCAATATGATAAACATTTTATTGAAAATATAAAGTATTACAATAGTTATCACAAGTTGCTTAATGTCGTTGCTTACATACTGCGTTTAAGATTTAATTGCACAACAAAAAATAAACCAAACCGGTTTTCTGGCTCTCCGAGTGCCGATGAGCTTCGCTATGCTCTGTTTGCAATCATAAAGTCGATACAACAAAGCCAATTTACCGCAGAGATGACAGCAATAAGGAATGAGAGTGAGCCTTCCAAAAAAAGTAGTATTCAATCACTAGTTCCATTTATTGATGAGAGCGGTATAATGCGTGTTGGCGGGCGACTGCGACACTCCTCTTTGGATTATAATTGTAAGCATCCAATATTACTACCAAAATATCATATTTTTACCCGCACTCTTCTTACTCATCTTCACATTATTAATAATCACGCTGGACCACAAACATTGCTTAGTATTGTTCGTCAATCATTTTGGCCGATCCATGGAAAGGTTATTGCTCGCTCCGTCGTTCATAACTGCATTCGATGTTCCAGAGCGCAACCATTGAAAAACGAGCAGCTGATGGCGGATTTGCCCGAGCTTCGAGTACAACAAACAAGACCTTTCAATGTTGTTGGCGTAGATTTTTGCGGCCCTTTTTACATTCATTTTCGTCGTCGCGGTACCTCTCCAGTTAAATCCTATGTAGCAGTCTTCGTATGCTTTATAACCAAGGCGATTCATCTTGAATTTGTAGAAGATTTAAGTACCATAAGCTTTCTCAACGCTCTAAAGCGATTTATCGGGCGCTGCGGCCGCTGTGCTGTTATATACAGCGACAATGCGACTAATTTTATTGGAGCACGTAACGAATTACACGAATTGTATGAAATGTTCCGGAAACAACAAACACAGGATGAAATCAGTATCACATGTGCCCAAAACGGTATTATTTGGAAAAACATACCTCCCCGGTCACCCCACTTTGGGGGGCTGTGGGAGGCAGCAGTCAAATCCTTTAAATTCCACCTAAAACGAGTTTTAGATAAATCAACTTTGACATTTCCTGAGTTAAATACCTTAATAATTCAAATTGAATCCGTTCTTAATTCTAGACCGATCACAGCAGTTCCAGAAAATCCAAACGATATAGCCGCTTTGACTCCTGCTCACTTCATAATTGGAACGGCACTAAATGCTTTTCCTGAGCCAGATGTAAAATACGCTACCAACGTCAACAGCCTACAGCGATATCAACAAATGCAGTGGTATTTCCAGCAATTCTGGGACCGCTGGCATAAAGAATATTTGCAGAGTCTGCAAGCTCGCCCTAAATGGTCAAAAAAGGGGAATGCGTTTTCGATTGGTGATGTTGTAATCCTACAAGAAGAAAATATACCATCGCTTCAGTGGAGGCTCGGCCGTATCATCAAAATACACCCGGGAAGAGATGGCATCGTTAGAACAGTAACATTAAGAACATCAAACGGAGAAGTTCAGCGTGCTACAGCCAAGATAAGAAAACTTCCTGTTGAGGGAGCTTTGTCTCCTCAAGGGGGGGAGAATGTTGAATTCCAATATTAAATAAATTTCAATATCATTTATTAAAATTGATTTTAATACTTATTTCACTTATTTCACATAGCTAATATTCATAAACACCCTGTACATGTCAGATGACATTTCTTTAGCTACTTATCTTTCTTCACTTTCCTTTTTGATTTAATAAATTTTGCTATCTAAGAATTTTGTAACCAACAAGCATCAACGTGTTTTATTAAAAATCTCGAAATATACCTTTTCTCGCTAACCATCTTGGGGATTAAAAACGCTTAATCCTCCGTAAAACAGAATGTATGATATGCATATTTTTATTTTGTCTTCCACAACCGTCGCAAAAAAATCGTAAGGTATCTTCATCCAGCAGATTGAGTACACTGAAATGTGCCAATAAGGAAGAGTCCACACGCAAACAGCACCTCTTCCAGCTTGATCTTCTGTCCAGGTATAAAACACTGGATGCTTAGATTTCATGTCGACAACACATCAAGGTTGCACAAGTACGTACTTTCGTACCATTTTGGACACGTTTTTATCTTCACGTACGAGGTACAACATTTTCCGTACTAGTACAATTTTATTTTCATCGCTTTTCTGTGTATTTTTCTCTTGGTGTGGCCACACTCGGTTTGTTTTGGTTCACATTATAGCTATTTGGCAGCACTTCTAGCATTCGGATGTTTGTTTACGTATGAAGTGCAAAGAAACAGAAAGTGCGTTGGGTACCAAGGTACTAATGGTACTCGTACCTATCAGCTTGTATGAAAGTTTCATATAAATCATAGGGTACTAAGTACGACGGTACTTTTGCTTTATGCTGGTATTCATAACAATTTGCCATAGCTTTATTTTTCAGTTTGCTTAAAAAAAAAGTTTTTGTTGATCCTTCCTTTGTTTTTAGTATAGCTTGGCATTGGTTGCATTTCGCTGTTTCAGTTTTTATTTCTGGTAAGAAAAAAACCAAACTGAGCTTTTATCTTCCGATTTGCTTTTGTGCAAGATGTATCGTTTGTCCATCCTAGCACCTGAGAAATTTGTTGGAAATAATCTAATTGTGCTATTCTTGTAAACACTTAAGATAAATCACTTCAAAATATCATTCATTTTTGCTAAAGATATGTTTTGTATCCTTTTACAGCTGAAATCAGTAAACTTTGTTTTGGACAGCAGTAGGGCTGAAAACACTTTATAAGGTGGGCTCAGACGATACTACATGTTGCCAAGCCTGGGTGTACGACTGAATAACTAAAAATTAAGCTTTGCGTCTAAACGATCCCATTTGTTGTTGAACCTCATTAAGCTTAAAAATTTCGAATGGACAGCAGGTATAGCGTTTTGGCAGCAGTGGTGATAATAAATTAATTATTAGAAGATGAAGATAATTTTTAAAGTGTTCCTAAACTAAGCTGCCAAGAGTGGTAGATATATGAAAAAACGATGTTGCCATGTCGTTATGTTAAGGCGAATTTACATATTTCACTCAAAACGATGATAGTGAACGTTGAACGATGACAGTGAACCAATTTTTAATTTACATTATTCAAAGTGTAAATTTGAAATTTAATGGATGATTCGGTGTTGAATGTCAAAATATATTCTTTGGCTAATTAATTTTATTGACGTTTAAAAAAATTAAATAAATAAAAGCTATTCAGCAATTATATAAAAAAAATATAAACTTTCTGTTTGAAATTATGTTAACACCTTTCAATTGTGTTTAGGTACGAATGACACGTCAGTTCGATTTGCTTTCACTTTCATCAAAAGTAGGAAGACCTTATACTTCTTTCACTGTTCAATGTGGATGACAATCATCTTCATTTTAAAGACGAAACTCAATTTACATTTTACAAATCAGATGATTCATCCAAAGTGAACGATGATAGTGAATCGTGTAAATTCGCCTTTAATTGGGCAATTCACAGTTCATTGAAATGTTTTAATATATTAATATTTAAATGTACTAATTTTTTACAACTGTGAGCACAACTAAAGTGAAAAGTATTGCTTTGCAGTTTCAAAACAGTGCTGACATCTTTAATATGCAGATCAGATGTTTTGGGTTCTATTAAAAGTTTAATAACTCTATTTAATATTCAGTTTTATTGAAAACTTCATCAAAATTTTTTACCAGACAACTCTTTTTTATTCATGTAAAATAGATGTTCACGAAATAACACTTTAACACTCTACAAAAGCATGCCTTAGGCCATGTACAAAACTGGCAACATTTAACACACAGGTTTAATTTGTATTTACATGCATAACAAAAACAAAAAATTAACAGGCAAAATAGCACATTAAACCTTACACGGGGGTTACACGAAACAGTACTGTTAAGACAGTCGCAACACATTCACAAATTTTTATCCACACACACTCACTTTTTCAGCTGTCTGCTACTGTCTGCTCTACTGTCTTAACTTTTTTGTAGACAGTTGGCGGGACAGTATCTAGGACAGTAGAATGATATTTAGCATATCAAATGATAGAAGATGATATAATTTAATAGAATTAATTGGAAATTTGCAGTACTTTGGCGTGCTCGTAGTTTTAACAAAAATTTCTTCATAAAATATAAATTTTTTTACTATTTTGTCTACTGTCTTGCCAACTGTTTTACCAACTGTCTGGACTCTTATTTACAGATACAAAGTTTGACAACTAATACGTGTTTTCACTGTCTTAACAGTACTGTCTCGTGTAACCCCCGTGTTAATTAGCATGAACTGTGAATTGCCTAAATGTTTTTAATCAACTAGGGCGAAATAAAAAGGGATGCTATCTCATTAGGTTTGAGGTTGAAATAATGTGTTGCTTTTTGATTCTGTGGTGTAAAGTATACCACAGTATAAAATTTTTCTAAGAGTATTGTTATTGAAATTTATAATGTATTTTAAATTCTGCCTTTCTTCTTATCAAATCTGTTCTGAAAATAATATTATGCATTAATAGACATTTGAAATTGAAAATGGTTGGCATTTAAATTAATGGAAAACAATCAGCATTCTCTGTGAAACTTTAAGTTCTGTTTTTCTTCTTATCAAATTAATTCTGGAATGAATAAAAGAGTGGTTTCATGTCAGCCAGCAAGGGTAGAGCAAATTTTCTAATTGCTATTATAAATTGGGCTGTGGTAGTATAAAAATATAAACTGGTTTTTATTAACTTTTTTATTAACTTTTTTAAAGGGCATGAAAGAATAACAAATTATTTCTTTAACACATTTAAGAGATTATATAAAGCACAAATGAAAATCTTTACATAAAAAGTTTAAAAAGTTAGCGAAACTAATAGCAAAGCTTAACAGATGGAATAAAATCACGATAAAACATTTGATATTGATATGAATTTTTTATAGGTATATTCTGTTCTACGTTAAGTGAGGATGAATGTTTTATAGGAAGGAAGAATAGGGAATTACAAAAAGGATATTTTGTCGTACTACACAAGAATGTTATATATATTTTGTAGCGATCTTTTTTTTTTGCTTCTCAAACTTGTATCTTTGTTTAGAAAATCCCCACATTTTCATTGTCTGTTTCGACCTTTTTATATTTTTCATATATATTTTATTATGTTGAGAGTACTTTTTTATTTTCTGCCGATGCAACCCTGCAACACATAGATTATAATAGTTTATTTGACTTGAATAAAAAGCTTCCTGAATAGGAGTGCGTGGCAATCACAGATAACCAGATAGGAAACTTCGATTTTTCAGTCAGAAATCAGCTGATCTGAGATTGGTTTTGAAATTTGTGAAACTCACGTATTGCATAAGTGAGTTCACCTTTTTTCACCTCATATCTGCCAATGTTGTTTAATGTCAGATGCTAAAAATCGAAGTTTCCTAAATTATAAATGTTTGTGTTTATCAGTTAAATCGTTTCATTATTAAAGAAACTTGTGTGAAAAATAACAGAAAATCTAAAATAATTAATCATTAATAAAGAAATCAAAGGCCAACAGAATATTGATGTGTGTGCTGTTATTGGCTTTGGCAACTTTGCCAGCCCAGATCCTTTGTGGTATCTGGTAAAAAGGAGGAAGTCTGCAGTGGATCTACACTTTCTGATGAATATTTATGAGCGCCTAACAAATTATATCCTAGATGCATCGCACAATCAAACAAATGTTTTGGCGACCATCTATCAACATGCTACCACTGAGATCTGTAAGAAGTGCTATGTTAAACCTACCATTTTGCCGGATATCCATTTGGATCTGATTCGTAAGTCAAAGCGTGTATTTGATAATCGTCAAATGTTCACGCTGCGCCAGATTTTTGCGTGCCGCGATAATGTTACTCGTCTGGAAGATAAAAGTTACGGCTACGTGCCAATCATATGATGCTGCAGATCTGAGTTTTCCACGTGAAGTGTAAGGTATTTTGTCATGCTGCAATCCGATACCTCCCTCCATTGGTGCGTCAGAATATGCGTACGTTGCATCAGATTGTGCTGCGTGCTCGAGAGCAGCCCTTGGTGAAGGTAGGTTAATAAAAAGACAATTTTAATATAAGTTGGTTTAACTTTCTTCTGCTATATTTCTTAGCTAACTCATGAAACAGCCGTGGTGCATCGCATTGATAAAAGCCACTGTCCACATGATTTGTCACATTGTGAGGAGTTACGAGATGACTTACCTATTCTGTTGAACTTAATAAAACAACGATGTTAATTCGGGAATTGGTCAGCAACAATACATTCATGTCTAAACCTGCCTGTAGTATCTTTGATACTCCAGATAATTCAGAGGTAAGCTTAACTGAGGGGAATTAAATCGGAAATATTTCTACTTTTATGTTCCCTCTTTTACAGGATGAAGTTGTCAAGGGAAATTTGAAAAAGATAGAGCAAATTGAATTCATCAGTTCGTATGAACGCTACTTGGCTATGTTGCCCACTGCGGAAAAGGAAAAACGAGAAGAAGCTGCACGCACAGAGGCGGAGAATAGGAAACGACAGTTGTGTACAAAAGCAAGAGATTTTTTTGAGGCCAGAAATCCAATCTACATCCGCTGCAGACACCAAACCGCAGCAACAGCAAGGGAAAGGAGCAATAAAGGGCAAAACACGCTTTAACAATAAAAATTAGAAAAACCAATATAAAGGGGCACAAGAATTCACATTCGAATCAATCTTCAGACACACCAGTGCAGCAAACTAATTTCGATCAACAAGTTAATTGCCCTTATTCT
The DNA here is from genome assembly GCA_963920525.1 of Dichetophora obliterata. Lineage (NCBI taxonomy): Eukaryota > Metazoa > Arthropoda > Insecta > Diptera > Sciomyzidae > Dichetophora > Dichetophora obliterata. The sequence continues at coordinate 154,363,311 of OY986437.1, read as the reverse complement.
TGTTGTCACCTCGCCTATGTGAGAGCTCACACTCGTGTCACGTCACTAGAAATCTGGTATTCTTGTTGTCATGCTTTGGTTGGTACAAACTCACGTCACATGACAACAAGAATACCAGATTTCTAGTGACGTGACACGAGTGTGAAAGCTCTCACATAGGCGAGGTGACAACAAGAATAAGGACAATTTACATTTGGCAATGTAAAGGGTAAAATTAGTTAAATTTAACATGTAACATTCATTAGTAATAATGAGAAGATGTAATATCTTATTTATATATCATTTTCTGACAAATAAAATTAATGTATCGCAGCTTTGGAAATGAAAGAAGGCGTAAAAACACTTTTCATGATTTTACAGGAGAAGCAAAAAACTTTCCAAATTTCTCAAGCGTTTGCACTGAGGGGTTTTAGAATTTTGTTAATAAAAACGTCGTTTTTAGTTGGAGTGCACAATTTTGCAGCATCATGTATTTTGATACGGTGCACCATAATGAAAAAAGATGAACCAACATGACAAGAATAAATTAAAAGATAGTTGACATTAAAGTCAGTTGGATTTTTGATTTTTGCCGACGAAAAGCAAAACAATTTTTTTGGCTATTTTATAAGAAAACATCAGCCGGACTTAAATCAAATTTATGTTTTTTTATCCTTTTATTTTTTTAATGAAAAAAATTATAAGAGGGTTAAAAAAACAAATATCTAAAGGGTTGAAAAACCTTCAAGGGATTACGAAAAAAATTTTTGTGACGAATTTTTTCTTTGTACAAGCTTGCAAAACGTAATCAGCGCAGGTAAAAATCAAAGCTTTGTTTTTTCATTTTTATTGGACTTACATGATAGGAATATTACCTCAAAAAATTATTTTGTTCTTAGTTTAGCCTAGCCATTGAAATGGTTAAAATTAGGGCATTTTTCAAAAACTAAATGTAAGAAAAATCTTAAGAAGTGGTTCGATTAGTAGAAACATAAAATGGATCTACACAAAATTTTGTTCTGTTTTGATCACATCTTCATGCTCTAAGATATCCTCAAAAATGACATAAATTATAAAAAATATTATATTGCAAAGATTTTTTGATGAAGTATAGCTACAACCTGAATATTGATTATATGACGTTTTTTCCGATAAAACGTCATCTTATTCCAGAATGTCCTTGAAAATGGCAAAATTTTTCTGAGGCCAGCTGATATTATGTAAACTAAACACGTTCAAAATTTCATTACGATCTGGCCCCAATTGTGTTGTTTTTAAAAAAAATATGGGCCAAAACTTAGGATTGTGTCGATGCTTATACGCCATTACAACGGCTATCTACACTATCCTCTTCTACAGTTGCAGCACCATCAAACTCTGCGGCTATCTCTGACAATGCTTCACAGAACAATGAACCACTCAGCAACTGCAAACAAATGTAACTAATGAAGCCTATAAAGTCGAATTGTATATGTTGTTATACCACTCATGTAACTTTAACATAATAATAATTAATTATCTTAATTCTTATTTTACACTATACATACTCAACAACAGCAAGCATCGATACCAAGCAACAGCAAGCATCGATACTGAACAACAGCAAAAAACTGTTTCCAAAATCATTATAAAATACAACTGTTGCATATAGCATATTTTTCTATTGATTAATAGATATTGTTATTACCGATAATTTTGTAAGAAAAAAAACATTTAAAAGTATATGAACATTAAAGTCCACTCCCACAAGCTGTGCAATCTTGGCCTTCCTTTCGGGGTTGGTAAGTTTCTTAGCATTCCACCGTTTTTTGGTAACTCCTGTCCGTTGTTCCGCCTTCTGAGTAGGATCGGCCTTTTTGTAAATTTCTTCAATATTATCAGCACGGATTCCCAACATGATGTAACAGCTGAATTGGCGTTTGAAGGCTTCTTTCTCAAGAGTGCGCATATAATCAACATGTTGACAAAAGATATGAGAACGATGAACATCGGCATTGAAGCTCTTGGTCTCTGCAGAGTACCCAGGGAAACGCTTGACGGAGTGTGGTATATTCAAACCACCATCGACAGCACCTTTCATGGCACCGAATACACGAGCACCAGTAGTGGTACGTGCTAAACCCACATCCAAGTTACGGAATGCACCTGGTCCATCATCGGCAGGTTCAACATTGTATTCCTCACCGGTAACTTCAGAGCAACCAGCATAAATCGAGTCTGAACCCAATTTGTTGAGCACACGACGTACCACCAAGCCAGTGCAGTAGACCGACCTTAATGCCTTATTTGGGAAGCTCATGCGAATCTGGCATAATTCTGTTTAGAGACAAACGAATTAAACAATTAAGAGTATTTCGCATACATTATTTACAACTTACATAAATTTATTTATTTATTTTCTTTGAGTGGCACAAAACATTTTTCGTGGTGAATTTATCAAAACAGTGAAGTCGAGCAGTGTGACGAAGTTAAAAAAGTACCCTTGAAAAGGTCCCAAATGAATCCACTTTAGAAAAAAGAGTATCCACGTATCAAATTCAAAAAATCAATAATATATTCATTTTTGATTAAAGTTTTTTCCTAAATGACCTCTATATTTATTATGTTGACTTTATATGATTTAAATACAAATTCTAAATGTTTGATAGTTTAAATCATACTTGATTTTAAATACAAATTCTAGTTGTTTGATAGTTTAAAATCGTTTATTGAGCTTAAGGTCAAAGTTAGAACAATTAATTGTTCTAACGAATCATTCCAAAGAAACAACAACAACAACAAAGTTTTTTCAATATGAAAAGGAAAAAATCACTAGCTGATCTGATTGCAATTTCTACCTGGCTAAGGGCGTCATCAGAAGTCTTTGTGATACCCGTGCAAGCGCGCACTAACTAAAAATGTATTAGGTATCCTTGACAACAACCTATTTTCTCACGAGCTGCAATAAACGAATGTCAAACAAAAGAAAACAAAACGAGCGTTCAATAACAGTTTTTTCAATACTATTTTAAAGCACCACCACCTCCGCACCATCGTATCGTGGAGTTTCAGTTTCTATCAACAAAGACAAAGATTAATTATGGAAATTATTAATTTGCATACATTATTTACAAATTAAATTTATTTATTTATTTTATTTGTGACACAAAATATATTTGATATCTCCATAGAAACCATAGCACGCCCTAGTTTTGATTTTCTTTTGGTTGACATAAGTTTATCGCAGCAAAAACTACCGATCCTTCTTTATAATAATTATACTATTGTAAATTGTAACACTCCACATAAAAAGTAATTTTTTTATTTTGATAAATTTTGAAAATAAGAGCCTGGACGGTATTGTAGATTTTCACTCTTCTATTTGCATTCAAAATAAAAACAAAGATTATTAATGGCATTCACTACATCATTAAAGCCCTGCTAATTTGCTAAACTTAACAAATTCGTTAAGTCCTGTCAAAATTTTGTATGGGAAAAGATTTAGCAAGTTAACAAGTTCAGGGGGTCAATTCCTGTTCTGCGTTATCTTCATATGAAAAGTGTTTTCAGCTTTACACGGAAAACGCGATTCCCGTTGTGTGTTAAAAGGGCAACAGCTGTTTATTTTTTGCTGAAATGAAAACAAAGTTAACGCCGGTTGCAAACGCGCGTTATCCAGTTGCTATATTACTTTCTGCTATTTTGTGCTACCGAAAAACTTATCTTAGTTATATTTATTTATGCAAAATTAATTATATTTTCCTTTTTTATTGTTTATTTGTAATATATAGTTTTACTTGCTGAATCAAGTTTATGGCTTTGGGAAAGCGATATAAGTTGAAGTGTTCCTTCGCAATTTTGGTGAAGTCTGCTCATAAAAATCTTTGGGTTTTTTCTACAAAAATCAATAAAAGAATGTTGGAGTCATCATCATGTTCAATAAAGTCATTTTTGTAAATATTTTCTACCATTTAATACGTTGTGTACATTTATTTTTCATAAAAGCTTTGTTTAATAGACATTCAGCAACTCTCAAATGCTATTCAGCAACTACTTTCCATTAGGCGAACAAGAATCGCGTTTTTGTGCGTAGTGAAGTGAAAAAGTGATGTCATTAAATGAAAATAATTGTGAAGAGCGTTTTTTCACTTCACTTTAACGCAGAACGGGAATTGACCCCCAGCTCCGTGTTTTTGCTTAGCCGACACCATTTGTTAAGTTCGAAACGTCAAACTTATTGAGTGAAGTGATAAATCGTTTTTGGAATGAGTACTAATAAGTACCATATTATTTTTTATTTGTAGCTTCAAAGTCTAAAAACTGCTCTTTATTAATAAAAAAATAAAAACTTTGCAACGGGGTTGGCAGAGATGTAAAACATTTCAAAGGTTCTGAGTAGCAAATGTTTAAAAAGGGTTAACGAACTTTAATATAAAAGTTGAAATACATTTTTTGTTACAGAGTACTGGTTACACGAGTTATTATAACAACATATTTTTAGCTGTATAAGTCTGTCTTTTGATATTGACATATCAGTTTAGCACTTCATTGTAAAATGTCTTAGCAGGTTCATTCATATCAACAGCAGCTAACTTTAACGATTTAGCAGTTTAGCAGGACTTAACAAATTTTACTGAATACCATTATTATTATGCAATAACAATAGAGTTCAGCTACTACAGCTTTTCGCACTTTCTCCGCATTAGATCATCTTAAGAACCAGCCCAAATAACATTAAAACATCTCAATAAGGCCATTCACAGTTCGAATACGCTGGTCTGCCATTTGTTCGATTTGCTATTTGTACGCCAATTTACGAAAGCGTATTTTGCTTTGTTGTTGTTTTGCATACATATGCAAATACGCAGGCACGCGTAAATAAAAGCAGCCCTTGGACGTGTTTTTTGTACCTCGTATTTTTATGTTCTGTCTACAGCCGCATAATCACATACATCACAGGGTTGCACAATCTTTTTATACGACAGTCACATGGCGAGGTGCTCACAGTTTGAACAATAACAAATTCTATAAATACGATTTGTTAAAAGTACGCTCAAACCGTGAATAGCCCTAATGATATCGATAAGAGTGGTCCAAAACAATCCAAAGTGAGAAAAATTTACCCACCATAATATGGGTTGGGCTCAGGGACAACACAAGACATAACAACTAACCATGCGATTACATAGATCTAATTACATTAGTTTTCAATCTACTTTTGAGTTGACCTTTCGATAAGTTAACATCAAAAAAGCTACAGTTGTTAACAAAGGTACTCATGCGATGTAAAGGAGCAGTAGCCATATAATTTGTTCTACTAAAAGGTAAGTAAATTAAATTGTTAGCATTTCTACTGCTTCAACGGTTAGTGTTAAAATTTATAAGAGTTAGGAGTTCTGGTGAATCGAATACAGCAGTTATGAGTTGGTGTAAATAGACGATATCTGCAGACTTCCTTCTCTCATTCAAAGATTGCATTTGTAATAGTTTTAAACGATCCTCATAAGGAGGAAGGTTTAAAGTGTCAGTTGCACTTAAGCCCCTTAGAGCAAACCGAACAAAACGTTTTTGGATTCTCTCTATACGTTCAACATGTACATTGTAACTTGGGGACCAAACTTGACTTGCATACTCTAAGTGAGGTCGCACAATTGCATAATACAGCGTTGTAGTTGTGATCATACTACTAAATTCTTTGGCCCAGTGTTTTATAAACCCGAGCATAGAAGATGCTTTTTTACAAATGTAATCAATATGAACGTTAAACGATAGCTTAGAATCCATGCATATACCCAGATCTTTGACAGCATCTACACGACTTAATGCAGTATCTTTTATCTTATAATCAAAAATTACATTATTCCTTTTTCGCGAAAAGGTCATAGTTTGGCATTTATCTGGATTTAGAAACATATTGTTTTAGAACACCAAATTTCAAAGGATTTCAAATCAGACTGGAGCAGATCTGAATTGTCTTTAGCATCTATTGTTCTGTATATTTTCATGTCATCTGCATAGATAAGTAGATGAGAGTGTTTGATGATGTGGGTTACATCATTAATGGCTAAAATAAACAGAAGTGGACCAAGGTGGCTACCTTGAGGAACACCTGATTCAGCAATAAATTCAGCTGACAATACGCCTCGAAATCGTATTTGATAAGATCGCTCTGTCAGATACGATTGAATCCAGCTTACAAAAAATTGTGGAAAACCCATTAACTTTAGTTTAAATAGAATTAAGTTGTGTGGCAGTTTATCAAATGCTTTACTAAAATCAGTGTAAATACAGTCGACCTGGTTACCAGAATAAAATGAATTTAAGCAAAACGTTGTAAAATCGAGGAGATTAGACACAGTGGATCTGCCAGTAACAAATCCATGCTGACGAGTTGTCATGACCTTCCCACAGTGAATTTTCACACGATCATACACGAGGCGCTCAAAAAGTTTTGGAATCGACGAGAGTTTCGCGATAGGCCTGTAGTTGTTTATATCGTTCTTACAACCTTTTTTATAGATAGGACCTATAAAAGATTTTTTCCAAAAAAGTGGAAAAATACTTTCGCTAATTGATTTATTGAATAACATGGACAGTGGTTGACTTAGAACGGAACCACATCGTGTTAACACTGCGGCAGGAATTCCGTCAGGTTCAGCATTAAAATCCTCATCGATCAATCCAATATACTTTAAAATATCCTCTGAAGTAAAGGATATAGAATCCAACGAAACCCTGGGTGTACTGTTCATATATTCAAAGTACTCTTCATCAGGATTAAAAGAGTCTGAACAAAATGACTCTTTAAAGAGATTGGCAAATAGACCACAAATTACGACAGGATCGTCAGTAAATCCGTCAGAGGTTTTAAATGATGAAGGGAATCCATCAGATTTTTTTTTTTGGTGTTTATGAAACTCCAGAATTTCTTCGGATCAGACAATATTCTCAGCTTAGTACTGTCTAAATAATTTTGATATTAGGTAGCTGAGCAATTTTTAAAATCCAGAAACAAACGCTTGTAGATTTCTAGGTCATTTAAGTCTAAGCTACAGACATATTTTTTCCATGCCCTATTCCTGCTGTTGCGAAGAATCTTTAACTCCTTTGTGTACCAGGGGTAAGCACAATTTTTCGTAAATTTGAGGCTATATGGCACGGACAGAGAAAACATAGCAAAGATTTCCATATAAAAAAAAATTAATTGAATCATCAAGAGTGTTATTATTAACATATTCTTAAACAACATGAAGTTTACTTTGAAGTAAATGATTCAACTTCAAAAAGTCAGCTTTTTTAAAATTGAATTCATAAACTTTATCTATTGAGTTAGACTTTACTATATTATCCCTGTCTGATTTGTAGCATATGCTCAATGGTGGATGGTATTCATCAACAGCAGTCAAAACATGAGGGGCCCTCTCAACAATCACATTGTTACTATCTGTAGTTAAGACCAGGTCAAGAAGTCTTTCACGACTATTATAAATACAACTCACTTGTTGTAAGTCAGAATATATATTATCAACAAATATATGCTCTTTTGGCGAGTCTTCGAATTAGATGCACAAAAATTTGTATCATCGTCAGAAGATTCCCATTTCAAGTCAGGCAGATTAAAATCACCTAACAATAAAATGTCGTCATTAACGTCAATTATGCTTATGACATATTCTATGCAATCCGCAAGGCTTGCATAAACTTCTACACTGCTCTTAGGAGGAACGTATGCATTAATAAGATATACATTAGAATTGCAATGTACAACCTTGACGCATGTAACTTCGATGTTAGCAGAGCAGGGAATAACAATAATGGAACTAACGAAGGAGTTCCTCACAGCTAATAAGACACCTCCACCGACAGCAGAAGTAATGTCAGCATGTCTATCTCTTCTATAAACTTCAAAACTGTTATCAAACAATTCTAAGTCAGTAATGCTTCCGTTTAACCAAGTTTCAGTCAGTGCGATAATATCTTCAGAGAAATTCTGAGACATTAAAAATATGTCTCGCGTCTTAGAGCGTAATCCCCTTACATTTTGATAGTAAAGGGATAACCTATTCAGTTTTTTTGGGATTGACGAGCGGCTTGAGTCGTCCCTCTAGGCTTATTCTTAGGCTGAAACTCTGTAACGAGTATATTATCAGTCCACAAATTAGAGTGTAGAACAGTTGCAAACTCTTCAGCTGGAACTGTGAGAATAAAGGAAGCATGGGAAGGTTTATTACCTATTTTTTTGCATGAGCAAAATGCATTTTGACTCAACAATTTATTATGTTTGATAAAAGACAATACATTTTCAACAGTTGTGTCGGGCTGAAGACGTGAAATAAATAAATTTTTTTCCTCGACACTGCCCTTAAGCTTGATAGATTTCTAGGCTCAATATGAGTCAAAACTGAACTATTAGTCAAAGAAGGAATGTTAGAAGGTGACAAGGAAGTAACTGGAGTGTTCCTGTTCAAAAGCGGTGCTGAGGGCTGCTTGGCCTGAGAAGTAGATCCAGATGATTTTCGCTTCTTATTAGTTTTTTATTTTTTCTCTTTCTTTTTGAGATAATATGGTCTTCTGATGAAAGAATTGTTTGTGTCCCGGAAGAAACAGTCTGTGACAAAGCAAGCGGGATATTTTCCGAAATGGAATTTTCATCATAGACGCTGGTACTGGGTGCGGCCCTAACTTCACTAAAAAATGTTACAATTTCTCGAAAATTGTTGTTTAACGAGTTAAGACTTTCCCCAAAAAGCTTAATTTTTGAATAAAGTTCATCTGGGGAAAGTGCCCTACACGAAGCACAGTACCAGCGAAGACCTGATCGCAGAGATTTTAAGTCGTCAAGGCATGACTTGGAAATACCGGCACAAGATGCATGAAACATTTGCTCACACGGACCAGAACAGCTGAACATGGGGTTCAGAATGTTTTGGCTTTTGCAAAGTTCGTCTAAAGAACAAGCAACGATATTTTCTGCAGAAAAATAATCCATGTTTAATTTTTAAAAAATGAGCAGATGCAAAATGTGCTTTTAGGGTTATTATATTCAGGCAGTTTGTGCACAGTTTAGTAGAAACTAAAAAACAAAAACAACACTCACTGAGCTGAAGATAAACAAATCACCGCACAAAGAAGAAACTAAAACACAGTAAGCATGCAAAAACAACAACACTGCATTAACTAAACAAGTTAAACAAAGTTAATATGCAAGAATTAAACTTACACAACTTAAATGCACAATTATTATTTAATGGAATAGTTGTATATTAATGATATTAGTAAGTACAATATAACATTTAAGTAATTACGACACTGAAACTGTTTTAATACACTCACGAATATAACAAACAAAGGCTTTTACATAACACGATAAAACACAACCGACACCAACTAGTATACGAGATCCTTCTGTTATCATTAAATAATGACGTACTTTTGAAATTTAAGTTTTAAAAACAGGGTTTTAACCGGGTTTAAGTGTAACATATACGATTTTTTTAAATAAAACTTTGATAGCGATAGCCACTGATGTTGTGAGTTAAATATTTCAGATGTTTAGGCTGAATAGCTTTTGTTTTTCTACAAAACATCGCCGAAAAAAGTAGTTTTGAGATAAATAAGTGTTAAAACAGTAAGTATGGATATTTGTACTGTGCGCTCGATACCTTCTAAAACTGCTGTAGAAGCGGAAATAACCTCAGTATGCTTAAAAAATTTAAAAGTATTTTCTCGAAAGCCTATATTTTTGAAATATTAGAAAAACTAGACACCTCATGCCTTAAAAAGAAACATACTGTTCAGTCTTTTATATAAATAACGTGTTGCTATTGCCTTTTATTCACATTAATTTTATAAGTATAATATTTATACAAAAAGCAATATCAAGATAATATATAATTACATAATAAAGGAACAAAATATGAAATAGCTTATAAAGTTTAATGTAACGTAAACTGTATGGGTAGCTATTGCCCTTTCCTCATTTAAAATTTAAAAGTTCAAACTTGTTCGTTTTTTAGGAGCTATATTAGAAAAAATATTTTAAAGAAAAGCTATTCGTCTTATCGTTTATTGCAAGTTTTGAATTAGAAAAATTAAATTACATCAGAAAAAAACAGATGAGAAAGATTTAAAAGGTTCATCACAAAATTTGAAAATTATTTGTAAAAAGGTGACTTTAATACATATTTTGCTAAGAAAATATTACCCAAAAAAGTCTCAAAGTCATAATTTGTCTTAACGTTTTTGTCGAATTTAAGGAACTACCAACTTTTTTATATATTTGCATACAAAAACATATATTCATATTAAAAAAATATCCTTACAGAAGCTTAAATAAAAGTATCCATCCATTTTTAAAAGAGAAAAGTATCCAAATTGATTTGCAGCTAAACGGCAACACTGAAGTCGAAGATTTTCAACATGGCTTATTCACCACTAAGAAACCAGGGAAATTTTCCTGTGCACTTCTGATTTCTTTTGTGTCATACCTTTTGTTACCCATTTTGTTCCAATAATGTAACTTTTTAAAGTATGCGGTGGTCGCCTATTATAGGTGAGATTCTCTTCGATTACCAAAAACCAGGGAAGTTTTCCGGTTACAATTACGACCACAGTCAAACATTTTGCGATAGTATTGGGGCAATTCGACGTAAAATCGTACATCGTGCCATCCCTTTCTACAAGTCGTCCATTGAAGTTTCCTATCTGGTTATCTGTGGTGGCAATGGTTGAACTTGCTGCATATCAAAACACAAGCTCACAGATCTACGAAGCTCATTTCTTGCAATTTCATAAAAAGAGTGAATCCTTTGTTGAGCAATTGTCTGCTGTTTGATTTCCAAGTTTTGTTCCATTTTGTTTTTCTGTTTATTTAACAAGCATTGAGCATACACATCTGTTGCAGGAGGTGAGAATCACCTGTTCAGAGTATTAAAAATATTCCAAAAATATGTTTTTTAACTTTCAGTGAATTATCTACTGAATCATTATAAAGCCCCTATAATTTCTTTATAATGAGTTGTGATGAAAGATAGCGTCTTTGAGATTTATTTCTGTTATAATGGCTTTCTTTCGCTGGTAAACTTTTAAGGAATTTTACAACACTTTCTTTATTCGGCTTAATCTAGCTGTGAGCCTATCTCCACCTCTATTCTCTTTAAGAATATTGCCATGAAAAATGATTTTTGCAATAGTATTCACTCCTGGACTGGTAAGCGACAATACTTTTAGAAAGAAGGCTTGACACACCCTCGATGATTTCTTCTTGTGTTTTAGAAAATAGTTACAAGACAAATTCTTCTTTTTGGATTCTGGAGTATACTTGTGCCACTTGGCTCCATATGGGACTATCAGCCATAATTCCTGATCCTGATCCTGATAAATTTTTCCTTTGTTTTTTTATAACAGCTCGCGATTCAGAATAATCAAATGAGTATTGAACATACCACATGTGTAAGCACCTTTTTCTTTGTGGCTGCATGGTTTGCGAAAGGACAAGACCAACGGATCATTATCAGCGTATCTGCGAAAAAATATAATCTCTTTTTCGTTATAGTATAATGAATATTGAAATAAATGAAGAAGCAACTAGAACAGATGGCAACCCTTGATAGAGTTGGTGGCGGTGATCTATAAATAGCCTACTGCTTTGAAATGTCATATGATTAGCAGCCATACAATTCATAAGAATGAATTCCAAAATCTGCACATTCATATGCTAGTTTAAACAGTGAGTTGATCACAGCTTAATCACTCAAAGACTACTGAAGAGGAAAATGTAGCGATTTCCGAAACAGACTGTCTAGTCAGCTAAGTGATTGACTCTATGCAGATTTGTTGTTGTTGTTGTTGCCTTCTTGAAAACTTACTTGATCTAATACTCACAATCTTAATTCATAATCTCTTTTAGTTTAAAAAACACTTAAACATCAAAAAACTGCTTTTTATGCCTGTTTGCACTTTTATTATTTGTTCTTTGTATAGGATCACTTTTTCTTTTCCCGACGGTTATACCCCCAACAGTTGCTTCTGCCATATCTGCTTTTTAAAAACGTACTAGATTTAGAATTCACTAAATAAGAACAGAAGCTACTACAAAACGTGATACAATAATTGCCGTTTTACAGTTATTAAAGAGTTGCCATAACAATAAATTTAATTATAGCTCTAGACAAGACACTAAAAACTCTTAAGTAATTTTTTGCATATTCATATATGGAAATGTTGCATTTTGGTCTGAACCGATATTTTTGGTATTGAATTGTAAAGAAATTATTGATATTTCATATTGTTTATAACAATTGTTAAATAGATTTTAATATGTAGAATTGGATTCAGTCAAAAAAGCTAAAAACTTGAAAAGTGGAATTGTTGCGTTTTGTTATGGACCTCCTCACAAAATATTTCAAGTTTAAAAACCTTTATTTATAACATGAATTAAATTGTGAGCTTTAGATCAAGTAAGTTTTTAAAGAAGGCAACAACAACAACTCTGTATAGAGCCAATCACTTAGCTGACCAGGCAGTCTGTTTCGGAAATAGCTACATTTCCTCTTCAGTAGTCTTTGAGTGATTAAGCTGTGATTAACTCACTGTTTAAACTAGCATATGAATGTGCAGATTTTGGAATTCATTGTTATGAATTGTATGGCTGCTAATCATATGACATTTCAAAGCATTGGGCTATTTATAGATCACCGCCATCAACTCTATCAAGGTTGCCATCTGTTCTACTTTACTTACTTAATTGGCGCTACAACCGTATGTTGGTCTTGGCCTCATCTAAGAATTTGCGCCAGCTATTTCTGTCTTTCGCTTGCTGGCGCCAGTTGGAAATTCCAAGCTTCGTCAGGTTGTTCCTACTTGGTCTTTCCAACGAAGATACGGTCGTCCTCTTCTGCGTTGACCGCCGCTGGGTACCGAATCGAATGTTTTCTTCACTGGAGCATCGTCTTTCATGCGCTGAACATGACCAAGCCAGCGAAGCCGCTCGATTTTAATGCGCTTGACTATGTCGATGTCAGCGTACAGCTCATACAGTTCATCATTCCACCGTATTCGGTACTCGCCATTGACGCAGATTAGTCCGTAGATCTTACAAAGAATCTTTCTCTCGAATGCTCCTAAAGTCTTTTCATCTAAACTGCTCAGCGTCCAGGTTTGTGATGCATAAAGTAGGACGGGCATGATGAGCGATTTATAGAGCGTGATTTTCGTTCGTCGAGAGAGGGCTCTGCTTCTCAATTGCCTACTGAGCCCAAAGTAACACCTGTTGGCAAGAGTTATTCTTCGTTTGATCTCAATGCTGATGTCGTTGGTTGAATTAATGCTGGATCCCAGATAAACGAAGTTCTTCACAACCTCGAAGGAGGTATTGTCAACGGTAACGTGGGTTCCAAGACGCTGGGACTGTTTGTTTGTTGACACTAAGTATTTCGTCTTATCTGCATTCACTGACAGACCCATTCGACTTGACTCTCTTTCTAATCTGGAAAATGCTGCACTGACTTCGCGCGTATTATGGCCAATGATATCGATGTCATCAGCATTGTGCCACTACGTCTCAGATCAGCACCTCGGATGATCTTTTCCATCATTAGGTTGAAAAAGTCGCACGGTAAGGAATCACCTTGTCTGAAACCTCGTTTGGTAATAAATGGTGGGGAGAGGTTCTTCCCGACTTTAACTGCGCTGCTGGTGTTGCTCAGTGTCATCCTGCAAAGTCGTATTAGTTTTGCAGGAATACCAAATTCAGACATGGTGGAGTACAGGTGCTTCCTTATTGGGCTGTCGAAGGCGGCTTTGTAGTCGACAAAAAGATGGTGGGTGTCGACTTGTTTTTCTGGAGTCTTCTCCAAGATTTGTCGTAGCGTGAAAATCTGGTCGATGGTGGATTTTCCAGGTCTGAAGCCACACTGATAAGGTCCGATCAGTTCGTTTACAATGGGCTTCAATTTTTCACATAAAACGCTCGACAGGACCTTATATGCGATATTAAGAAGGCTTATCCCACGGATAAGCCACAGATAGTGGGATCGACTTTCTTGTGGATTGGTTTGAATTTGTTTGTGTAAAAAGATGCAATTCCTGGCATTTAAGTAAATTATAATGTCGCAACCAAGTATCAAATTACTAACGCTATTCGGAGTAACGTCATTACTAACCTGGGTGTAATATCCATAAATTTTAATTCATCAATTTGTCAAAATGAACGGGAAAACAGTAAAACGGTTCTGCTTTTATTAATTTCGTATATTTTATTATTCTATGAAACATAAAATTCGTCCATTAATTAATATTTATTTTTAACAAAAATATATCAAAATAACATTAATTAGAGAACTAAAAAAACAAATATCATAATGATTTGAATAATTTCACATTCCGAGGTCAAATTATTTGCCACGTTCTTCGAGAGGGACAATTTGAAAAGCTAAAAGATGTATGAAAAAAAAATTATCTCTAAATTTTTTTTTGCAATGAAATTTTTTTAAAATAATGACCTCTATATTTATCTATCTAGAGATGCATTTGTTTTTATCTGAGCATTACCATGCATTATCATGTTGTGCATAATCAGATATACGTAAATCCCTTTAAACAGATTTCTATGTTACACTTGTTAAGCCATGTCTAATTGGACCATTACAAAAGTAATTGAATGATGCAATAATTGCATATAGTTATGAGTTATAAAATGTGTCTTTATTAATTAACATCAGTTTAACAACTGAAACTTACATACTAGGTTACATCATAAAGAACTTAAAATTAGAAGTTAAAGTTTGCAACAACATTTAAAGAGAGCTTAAAATTAGAAGTAAGAATAGATAAGCAATAGACGCTTGCGTATTAGCCTACAAGTAATACTGATAATTAAAGAGAAATGAAGAGAAAAAGTAAATATGTAAGTATGAAAGGATAAGTTAAGGATAAGTAGAGGTCAATATGTGACTATATTATGACAACAATCTGTTCAAATTTTTTGTCAAATACAATAGAACAATATTGAGTGTTCCGTTAAAATTACAACGAGAAATTCGAACATTTCCAAAGGGCTAAATCAAAATTCACAGTGTTGAGAAAGATGAGATCTTGCAAGCACAAACACGTCCGCATTCTTTCAATTTTTTCTATTGATTAACATAACGTGATGAAATCGTCGAAGCTGTTTAAGTCGATCAAAGGTTTAAATCTTTAATTTGAATTTCCTGTGTTGCTCAAGAGAGGTTTTTTATTTGAAACCTTTTTTATTTTACTTGAGAAACAAATCACACATTTATAGTAAATAATATAACATGATTACTAACGTGGGTGTAAACCACCCCAAATTTTTGTTCCTCCATTACTAACGTGGGAGTAAAACACCCACAGTTTTTGAAATGAGTAATTTTTATCATTTAGTTTAAAAAACAGTACTAAATTTTGTTTTAAAATATAGCAAAATACACAAAAAGAGATTGCATTTGAAATAATGATCGCACCATTAAACTATAAATTTTTTCCATATTTCATAACTTATGGGTGTAATCCACCCTGCGTTAGTAACGGAGGGTTGTTGAAAATTATTGCCTAGTTTAGTTTAGTCTATGGCGTAAACGCCGCTCTGTTTCACGAGTTAGAAATAAAAATACCAATCTTTTTAAACTTAAAACTTCTCTTTTATTTAAGAAGTCATTGGCCGCATAAGCGCAGACAACTGTTGTGTAAAAATTCGCTGAATAGTAAAATTTTGGTAGCGCTTACTAAAACTGCTCAGGTAGCATACGCCATTTAATCGAGCGAAAAATTCTATGCTACATGAACACAACTGTTGAATTAACTGTCAGATGCTGCTACTGACGCTATTAAAGTAAAAAACATAGAAAGAACGAAGCAAATTTAAATGAGAAACTTTTACAATTGAATTAAATTTACATAAAAATTATATATAATTGAATTAAATCCAATATCTGACGTGTAGAGTAGCAACACATTCAGAGAAAAACATCGCTTACTAAGGTAGCGCTACCATTACAGTTCACAACAGTTGTCTGCGCTGAATGCGGCCATTGGTTTTTGTAGCCTAAAAACTAATATTATTATTCTTACAATAATAGTTTCCTACAAACTCCTCCCCATTATTTTATTTCACTCAATGCTAATTTCAAGATTAAGTCACAATTTGTATTTCCATGTTTCCATGAACCAATCAAAAACAAATGCAGTGCTTGCACATTGCTGAACGTCATTAGGTCAGAGTGACAGCGAGTGCATTCTATTTTCGTGGTCGCGTCATCAACTCAAAACATGACCTGCTTTCGATCGATATGCAATTATAGATGCGACATGCAAAACAAAAGAAAGAAAGAAAGAAAGAAACAAATTATAACTGAACTCAATTGGTTTAACAATATGTGGTGTCGGCACGAGTGGCTATGACAGTCAGCCCTATTCCAGAATCCGTCGTAGCGTAAATTTTCTTTCGGATTCGTATGAAGTATTCTACAATCCGAATCGAATTCGAACATTCTTACATTCGTAGCATTGCAACTACAGATTCCGAACGTATCAACTTTTGATAGCTGTTTTTCGGATTTTTTCACGAAAGCCTTGCCTCGATGGATTTGTTTACGAAAAAAGAAAACAATTAAATTTTTATAGAATTAGGTCGTAAAATAAAACTTATAATTAATTTTTGGTTAATAAAGTTAAATTATTTTTATTTAAACTTGTGAAAATGGTTGTTGAAATTTATTTAGTGCATTTCCTACGTTTCGTAAGCCACTTCCAAAGGGTTGATGGAATCTCGCAATATTCTTCGACGAATTTCAATAGATTCTCTATGTGAGAAATCTTCTTTTTATTGTGCGAAAATTGAAATTGCAATGAAATCATAGATGGGCACTTTGCAGTACTAGTAAAATTGCAGTAAAAATAAATTTTTGCTGATAATGAAATTCAATTTGCATTACCAGTAAATTTTTACTGATTACTGAAAACAATTGCAGTAAAAATAAATATTTACTGATTACTGGGAAAAAATTGCAGTACAAATAAATTTTTACTGATAATGAAATTCAAATTGCATTACCAGTAAATTTTTACTGATTACTGGAAAAAATTGCAAAAATTTATTTTTACTGATTACTGGAAAAAAATTGCAGTACAAATAAATTTTTACTGATAATGAAATTTAATTTGCATTACAATTAAATTTTTACTGATTACTGAAAAAATTTGCAGTAAAAATAAATTTTTACTGATTACTGAAAAAAATTGTAGTAAAAATAAATTTTTACTGATTACTGAAAAAAATTGCAGTAAAAGTAAATTTTTACTGATTACTGAAAAAATTGCAGTAAAAATTTATTTTTACTGATTACTGAATAAAATTGCAGTAAAAAAAATGTTTACTGATAAATGAATAAAATTGCAGTAAAAAGAAATTTTTACTTATTACATGAAATAATTGCAGTAAAAATCAATTTTCACTAATTACTTAAATTAAATGAAGCAAAATAAAGTTTTTACTGATTGCTGAAAAAACGGCAGTAAAAACAGTTTTTGACTGATTGCTAAAAAACTGAACGCACTATCCACTGATCAATGCAGCCACATAAAAAACACATGGAAAAAACATAAAACCATCTGTGGTTGCTGTGGCTTTCAAAAAAATATTTCCTGATATAGCCTGCAGCTTGGGATGCTGTTATTGCAGCTATATGTGTTCCTGACATAAAATTGCTATTTTTGAAAGCTCTTTTAGAAACAGCAACAACACAAACAGAAGAAGTAAAAAAAATGTTCAGCACTTATGTGATGAAGTATGGCAAAATAGCCGATGCTGAAACTCGTATTCTGACGCAGACACCGTAAAAATCATTTCTTGACTTTGGGGATGATGGTAAAGATTTTACACTTTACTTTACATTTTTACATTAATGTATGAATTTGTTCATCAAGTTGCATACAATGTGTTTCCTCCAAGAATTATCTCCAAGAAACCATTTTATACCTCGTCGATCGAGACACAACGACAAATTATCTAAGAAACCATCCAGCCATAAAAAATGTTTTTCTGAAATATAATACCACATTACCCTCATCGGCACCTGTAGAACGGTTATTTTCATTCGCTGGGATTGTGAATCGTTCCAGAAGGCAAAAACTCAGCGGTGATAATTTTGAAATGCTAGTTTTAAGAAAAGCTAACAGCGTGTAGCTTTTTCATAAGTATATACATGTGCATACATGTATAAACATATCTACATACATAATAATATACATAATAATATACATATATAATACATGTGTAAAGAGCATTAATTTTCTTAAATTATTTATTTCATTTATGGCCAGTTTTTCAGCACGATTTCAAACTTTAGTCAAACAAAAATACATTATATGATAATTGAAGTCTATTTAACTTCATGCTAGAACATCAAGCTAGACCGAGGTTAAACGTCCAATTTTGGTGAATTAAGCTAGGTTAAATTTGACTTAAGTTTAAACTCGTACTGAAAAACTGACCCTTAGTGCTTGTACATTGATTTTTAACTACCAATTACTATTTTCAGTAACTAGTAAAAATTTTACTTATCATGCAAATGATATTTCATTATAAGTTAAAATTTACTTTTACTGCAAATTTTTTCAGTAATCAGTAAATTTCTGCAAATTTTTTCAGTAATCAGTAAAAATAAATTTTGCTGCAATTTTTTTTAGTAATCAGTAAAAATGTATTTTTACTGCAATTTTTTTCAGTGATCAGTAAAAATTTATTTGTACTGCAATTTTTTTCAGTAATCAGTAAAAATTTATTTTTACTGCAAATTTTTTCAGTAATCAGTAAAAATTTACTGGTAATGCAAATTGAATTTCATTATCAGTAAAAATTTATTTGTACTGCAATTTTTTTCCAGTAATCAGTAAAAATTTATTTTCCTGATTGATATTTCATTATCAGTAAAAGTTTACTGATTACTGCTTTTAGTAATGCAGTAAATATTTACTGCAGTGTGCCCATGTATGAATGAAATCCATTAAAAATCACAGCTAAAAAATACAATAGGGGTATTCACGATTCAGTGCACTTGCCTGTGCAGTTAAGGACTTGTGCACTTTACAAAAACAAAATGTACGTACGTCAAAAATCTGCACAAGTGCTTTTCTACTATTGCCTTAAACTTGAGCCGTTGTGCACTTGTGTGCATTGAAAAATGTTGACAGCTTTGAAATAGTGATGGTGGTATGTTCACGAAAACCTAACTGCACAAGTCCTCAAGTCTTTAACTGCACAGGCAAGTGCACTGAATCGTGAACAGTGATGTTCCTCGACGCGTCGTCTTTAATTGTCGACATTTTGGTGTCGACAATGCAGAATGTGTCGACAATGTAGACAATGTCGAGAATTGTGTAAACAATGTCAACAAAATGCAACACTGCGAAATTGCAAGTTCCATTTAGATTATGCTGATTCTTAAAACCTTTTGAAAAGTCGTTTAATTAACAAATTTTACAATTAAACAAACAAAAGCATGCCCAGAAGGCGTAACAATAAGGAATACTTCGAACTTGGACTCAATTTAATTAAATATTACAATAAACATGCAGCCTTTTACATTAATTATCTACACGTCGTTAAAAGCAATTGTCTACACGACATTCTCGACACCGTCGACAATAGTATTGTCGACATCATGTTCTCTACGCCGCACATCACTGATCGTGAATACCCCTAATGCTGATTAAAAACACTTCAGTTTTTCAATTTTTCCTTTTATTTATTTGTCGGCTGTTGAAACCAGTTGTTTTCGAACTCCCGAAAATAAGTTCGAAAAGGGGAAGTTTCGTTCGGATTTTGGATTAGCAAATTTGTCGTATTCGTAGCGTAGCTTTACGTTCGGAAATTCATTACGACGGATTCTAGAATAGGGCTGAGTATCACTACAACAGGCTGTCTGCTATAGTCTGCTAAGCGATTTACTTTTACAGTTGTTTTTGCTTTCTTTCACAAATTGCTTGACCTAAAGCTCAATATAACCTTATAAAATCATGAAAAGGTTACAATTATAAATCTAAAATTTTTCATTTGATTATATGCATTGAAAGTCGCATTCAATCTGATTCAAAAACTTTTTGGACTTATATTCAATCTTAAACAAGTTCATCTAATATTCCCTCATCTACGTTTTTTAGTGGCGACCGTAGCCTAGTGGGTAGAGTGCGTGGCCCCTAAGCTAGAGAACCGCGGTAGCCCGAGTTTAATTCCAGCTCAGACAGAATGTTTTTTCAATTGAATTAATTTTTATGTTCGGTCGTCACCTCTCTGCAGACAATGGCAAACCTCAGAGAGTAAAAATTGCCATGTAAAGCTTCTTGAGAACATAAGCCGTTCGGAGTCGGCATAAAACACGTAGGTCCAGTTCTCGGTCATTTGTGATCAAAACAATTAATAACACGCACAACACAATTGATCAATAGAAGCTAGGTCAAAGTCCTTCCAAGCACAGATAACCAGATAGGAAACTTCGATGGGCGAGTTGTAGAAAGGGATGGCATGATGTACGATTTGACGTCAAATTGCCCCAATACTAGCGCAAAATGTTTGACTGTGGTCGTAATTGCACCGGAAAACTTCCCTGGTTTTTGGTAATCGAAGAGAATCTCACCTATTAGGCGACCACCGCAGACTTTAAAAAGTTACATTATTGGAACAAAATGGGTAACGAAAGGTATGACACAAAAGAAATCAGAAGTGCACAGGAAAACTTTCCTGGTTTTTTAGTGGTGAATAAGGTTTGTTGAAAATCTTCGACTTCAGTGTTGCCGTTCGACTGCAAATCAATTTGGATACTTTTCTCTTTTAAAAATGGATGGATACTTTTATTTAAGCTTCTGTGTAAGTTAGGATACTTTTTTAATATGAATATATGTTTTTGTATGCAAATACATAAAAAAGTTGGTAGTTCCTTAAATTCGACAAAAAAGTTAAGACAAATTATGACATTGAGACATTTTCGGGTAATATTTTCTTATCAAAATATGTTTTTAAAGCCACCTCTTTACAAATAACTTTCAAATTTTGTGATAAACCTATTAACTTTTTCTCAGCTGAATGTTTCTAATTCAAAACTTACAATAAACGATAAGACTAAAAGATTTTCTTTAGAATATTTTTTCTAATATAGCTACTAAAAAACGAACAATTTTGAACTTTATAATTTTATATGAAAAAAGGGCAATAGCTACCCATAAAGTTTACGTTACATTAAACTTTACAAGCTATTCCATATTTTGTTCCTTTATTATGTAATTATATATTATCTTGTCTATTGTTTTTTGTATAAATATTATACTTACAAAATTAATGTGAATAAAAGGCAATAGCAACACGATATTTATATAAAATACTGAAATGTGTGTTCCTTTTTAAGGCATGAGGTGGTCTAGTTTTTCTAATATTTCAGAAGTATAGGCTTTCGAGAAAATACTTTAAAATTTTGTAAGCATACTGAGGTTATTTCCGCTTTTACAGTCGTTTTGGAAGGTATCGAGCGCACAGTAAAAATATCCATAGTTACTGTTTTAACACTTATTTATCTCAAAACTACTTTTTTCGGCGATGTGTTGTAGAAAAACAAAAGCTATTCAGCCTAAACATCTGAAATATTTAATTTACAACATCAGTGGCTATCGCTATCAAAAGCTGCGTTGCATTCGCTTCAAAATAATCCAGATTATTTTTTTTTACATGCAAAGCAAAAACAAAAATAATAATCCTATAACAAATAAGATTATTTTTGCTATCCACATAAAATTATGATATAGCCTTTAAAAAATTTGAAACACAGGTGCCGCACCTGTATATTTTTATGAGCTGTGATTTCATTTTTTGAATTATTTGTTTGTTTGATACAATGACTATTGAATAGCCATGACAGCTACCTATTTTCTCACGAGATGCGACCATCGAATGTTACACAAAAGAAAAAAAAAACAAACCGCGTGTATCACACACATTAGACGCATTCAGCGGAGCCAACAATTGCACTTAAATTATTTATGTAATTGCGTAATATTAATAATTAAATTAAATGATTTACAATTTTTCTATCGTTTAGAGTAAAACACAATCAGGGAAAAACATCGTTCACTTAGGTATCGCTACCATAACAGTTCACAACAGTTCTGAACGACTCACGTTCTCATGACACCTAATAGTTATTGTACCATGATTGTGTAGCGAATATATATAAAATATAACTAAAATTCAAACTATCAACGTTTATCAACACTAAAAATCAACGTTATTAAAAGCTACTCATTAAAGCTAAAACAACAATTGTAATTAGAAATTAATGTTACAAAAATATTCCTATACTACTTACGCTAGTTAATTAACGACACTTAATTTAACGTTTACCAACACTGAAAAATTAACGTTACAACAAACCACTCAATTCTAATTTAAAGCAACTAATACAAATTAAAACTAATGTTAGTTAAGTACTAAAAAGAATGCTTCACTACTTACTCTAATTAAATTATTACATGCATCTACTTAGACTAATTATAATTCTAATATGTCCATAGATTTAAGGAAGATATAAAAAGAGGGAACTGCTTCCCAAAATAAACATTCTTTAACGAGATTCAAAGCTGAATTTAATTAGCCGACTTTTTAATTAAAAAGCCTCTGGCGCTCTTAAGTACCGGCTTTATTTCATTTTTCTGCCAGTGGCATTTTTAAGCGCCGGCAACCAAAATTAGGCAGGGCCTATTGAACGTTAATAAGGACCAACACTACAATTGCTTGGTTGAATTTTATTTTGACTGCAACTTTAGTGCCCTCTACGAGTCGTTTTTCTTACCTTTCCTTTGAGATAATTTGTTATCGCGATTATATTAAGACGAAAGGAACGCAGCTAAAATTTTATTTAAAAAAAAATCGTATATGTTACATTTAAAACCGGTTAACAACTCTGTTCTTAAAACTTAAATTTCAAAAGCACGTCCTTCTGTTATCTTTATTTAATAATAATGGCATCCGTAAAATTTGTTAAGTCCTGCTTAATTGTTAAAGTCAGTAGCTGTTGATATGAATGAACCTGCAAAGACATTTTACAATAAATTGCGCTAAACTGATATGTCAAAATCAAAAGACAGACTTCTACAGCTAAAAATATGTTATAATAACTCGTGTAACCAGTAGTCTAACAAAAAATGTATTTCAATTTTATATTACAGTTCGTTTACCTTTTTTAAACATTTGCTACTCAGAACCTTTGAAATGTTTTACATCTCTACCAACTGTTGCAGTTTTTATTTTTTTATTAATAAAGAGCAGTTTTTAGACTTTGAAGCTACAAATCAAAAATAATATGGTACTTATTAGAACTCATTCCAAAAACGATTTATCACTTCACTCAATAAGTTTGACGTTTCCTACTTAACAAATGGTATCGGCTAGGAAAAACACGGAGCTGAGCTTGTTAACTTGCTGAATCTTTTCCCATACAGAATTTTGACGGGACTTAACAAATTTGTTAAGTTTAGCAAATTAGCAGGGCTTAAATGTAGTAGTGAATACCATTAATAATCTTTATTTTTATTTTGAATACAAATAGAAGAGTGAAAATCTACAACACCGTCCAGGCTCTTATTTTGAAAAATGTTTTTCACATAAATAAAATAAATTTCGTTTGTAAATAATGTATGCAAATTAATAATTTACATAATTTTCCGCCGCTGGTACCGAATCGAATGTTTTCTTCACTGGAGCATCGTCTTTCATGCGCTGAACATGACCAAGCCAGCGAAGCCGCTTGATTTTAATGCGCTTGACTGTCGATGTCAGCGTAGAGCTAATACAGTTCATCATTCCATTGTATTCGGTACTCGCCATTGACGCAGATTGGTCCGTAGATCTTACGAAGAATCTTTCTCTCGAATGCTCCTAAAGTCTTTTCATCTGAAATGCTCAGCGTCCAGGTTTGTGATGCATAAAGTAGAACGGGCATGATGAGCGTTTTATAGAGCGTTATTTTCGTTCGTCGAGAGAGCTCTGCTTCCCAATTCCATACTGAACCCAAAGTAACACCTGTTGGCAAGAGTTATTCTTCGTTTGATCTCAATGCTGATGTCGTTGGTTGAGTTTATGCTGGATCCCAGATGAACGAGGTCCTTCACAATTTCGAAGGAGATATTGTCAACTGTAACGTGGGTTCCAAGACGCTGGGTCTGTTTGTTTGTTGACACCAAGTATTTCGTCTTATCTGCATTGACTGCCAGACCCATTCGACTTGACTCTCTTTCTAATCTGGAAAATGCTGCACTGACTTTGCGCGTATTGTGGGCAATGATATCGATGTCATCAGCATACGCAAGCAGCATTCTACACTCTAGTAGAATATTGTGCCACTACGTCTCAGCAGCAGCTCGGATGATCTTTTCCATCATTAGGTTGAAAAAGTCGCACGATAAGGAATCACCTTGTCTGAAACCTCTTTGGTAACAAATTAAACGATTTTAACTGCGCTGCTGGAGTTGCTCAGTGTCATCCTGCAAAGTCGTATTAGTTTTGCAGGAATACCAAATTCAGACATGGTGGAGTACAGGTGCTTCATTATTGGGCTGTCGAAGGCGGCTTTGTAGTCGACAAAAAGATGGTGGGTGTCGACTTGTTTTTCTTGAGTCTTCTCCAAGATTTGTCGTAGCGTGAAAATCTGGTCGATGGTGGACTTTCCAGGTCTGAAGCCACACTGATAAGGTCCGATCAGTTCGTCTACAATGGGCTTCAATCTTTCACATAAAACGCTCGACAGGACCTTATATGCGATATTAAGAAGGCTTATCCCACGGTAATTGTCAGAGATAGTGGGATCGCCTTTCTTGTGGATTGGGCAGAGCACACTGAGATTCCAATCGTTCGGAATGCATTCTCCCGACCATATTCTGCATAGAAGCTCGTGAATGCATTTAAGTAGAGCTTCGCCTCTGTTCTTAAACAGCTTAGCAGGTAAGCCATCAGCTCCCGCGGCCTTGTTATTTTTAAGCCGAGCTATAGCTGTCAGAACTTAATCATAGTCGGGCAGCGGAACCTTGACGCTGTCATCCGATATTGGGGTTTCCGGAATATCTTCTCTATTGGCGGGTTTGTTGTCAGCGTCGCCATTTAGAAGCTTAGAGAAGTGTTCCTTCCATAACGTCAGTGTACTCTGGACATCCGTCACTAGATTCCCGTTTTCATCCTTGCAGGGCGAAGCCCCAGTTTTAAAACCATCGGCAGGCAAGGCGTCTTATTTTTCGAAAAATTTTCGGGCCTCATTCCTGTCACCATACATCTCAATCTTCTCTTGCTCGCACTTTTCTGCCTCTCTTTTTTTCCCCCTGAAAATATGTCTCTCTTCCCTCCTCTTTTCTTTGTATCGCTCCTTAGCAGCGTGCGTTACAACCGACTGCAGGGTGGCTTTGTAGGCGGCGTCTTTCTCTGCAGTGGCGTCTCGACACTCCCGGTCGTACCATTGGTTTTGGCGAGGGCGGTGGTAGCCAATCACCTCTTCAGCAGCCGCACGCATGGAGTTGGAAATGTGTGTCCACTGCGCGCATATATCATCCATTGGAGGAGTGCTTTGAAGCAGGAGTGAGAGTCGAGTGGCGAAAGCATCGGCTGTCTGTTTCGATTGCAGCTTGTCGACGTCTAACTTTCTCTGTGTAGGGTTGCGTGTATTCTTAGCTGCGCACAGAAGTGTACGGATCTTGGCTGCAACAAGATAGTGATCCGAGTCAATGTTTGCACCACGGATCGTGCGTACATCCAATACACTGGAAGAGTGCCTTCCGTCGATCAAAACGTGATCAATTTGATTTTTGGTTTTTTGATCAGGGGACATTCAGGTGGCTTTATGAATATTGAGATGCTTGAATCTAGTGCTACTTACGACCATGTTTTGTGCTGCGGCGAAGTCAATCAGCCTCATTCCGTTATCGGAGGTGTTGTCGTGGAGGCTGAACTTTCCGACTGTTGGACCAAAAATATTTTCATTGCCCACCTTAGCGTTAAAGTCACCAAGCACGATTTTTACGTCGTGACGGGGGCAGCGCTCGTAAGCATTTTCAAGGCGCTCGTAGAAAATTTCCTTGATCTCATCGTCCTTGTCTTCTGTCGGAGCGTGCGCACATATTAGGCTTATATTAAAAAATTTAACCATGATCCGGATTATGGCAAGTCGTTCGTTCACAGGTGTGAATCGCAGGACGTGGGGCCGTAGTCTCTTGCCAACTACAAATCCGCATCCAAACTCGTGCTTCTCCGCATGGGCGCTGTAGTAGATATCACAGGGTGCATGTCGAATGCAACCCTGTTCCTTCTATCGCATTTTTTGGATAGAAGTGATATCAGCTTTGTATCTTTCCAAGACATCAGTCAGTTGGATAGAGGCACCTTCCCAATTAAGGGTTCGGACATTCCAGGTGCATATCCGTAAATCATTATCAGTTTTTCGTTTGCGGTAGTCGTCATCAGATTTGGGTATAATTTTTCTTCTTTTCTTATTTATTTTCATTGAAATTGGTTTTTACGGGTGGGCTTCAAACCCGACGCACAACCTATTTTAAGCCTAGGGAGGCCCGACGCTCAGATTAGCCGCCAAACTAACGGTTGTCAGTTTTGACGTTGCCCAGGAAACACCACGTGGAGGTTTGAGTCGACTTGAGGCGATTTCACAAAGATTATGCTGGCCTCGCCAGGTTGAGACAGTCAGACATGTTACATTGTTACATCGCCCTCAGAGTCCCCATCTGTTCTAGTTGCTTCTTTATTTATTTCAATATTCATTGGTGTTCGGTAGTTTGTCGAAATGCACCATAGAAATGAAACGAGTTTTTTGCTTCGCCAGAAGCTAGTGTTCTAACTGAAAGGTGGCTATTTTCACAACGAAATGTTCAATTACACATGACTTTGTCATATAACAAAATGATCGAATCCTGAAAAAAATTTATGGTGCTCTATTCAGTAATATTTCTTATTTGCCAAAGTAAAATTAACACTTTATTGTGAAAAACAATATTTATTGTCAAAAATTTTCCACTGTGCTGTTTACTCAAAATCACTTTTTTGACCTGGTTGACAGCATAACTAAAACAGTTTTCGTCCGATCGATTTGATTCAAAATGGGTTTTGTTGAGAAAATGTGCCTCTTCAGCCTGAGGTAGCCGTTTTTGTATTTTTTTTTTTGTTTTATAAACAATTTTCTATTTATAAACACGCGAAAATTTTGATTTTTTCAAATGGTTGGCATTGACTATAGCCAATAATATACTTTTTGAGAATCTTTCGTTTTTGTCCTCAGTTTATCCATGAAAACGAATTGCTGTCAACGCCACTGAGGCCAGATTTTAGAGATGTAATTTTCAAAGGACCACTTTGCAAAAATTATACCATTCAAAAGCAAAAAATAAAATTTTTGTAAAGAACTTATTAATGTTTTTAAGATGTGTACAAAGTTTGATATGAATCCATCAAACTAAATTATTTTTATAAAATAAACAAAAAACACTTAAAATTAAGACGTTTAGATTGTTTATTTCTCTTAAAGTTACTCTGGTAAGTTAAAGGTACGTTGGTGCACCGGATCTTAAGCGCTATAGAATATGTATTATAAGTGGGATTGATTTGGAATTTGTTTACAGATCCTTGAATAGTTGGACAACAATAACACCCTACAACATTTATGGGAAAAAATTTTCACACACAAAATTAGCCGTATACACGTAAAACCAAAGACAACAGATAGCACAGTGCGATAAAATGGAACGAAGTTGAAATAGCTGAGAGATAATAATATTTTTCTGGTAGGTCTTGTCGAGTTAAAGAATGTTTTGTATTTGGAATTTTACGGACACCCTAAAATCTGAACTTACGGTAAAAAACCGATTTTGCCTACCTTTGCCCACTTATTAGCCTATAACTTACCTGACTACTAGCAGACTTTAAAAATTTAACTGGATCCTGAAAGACGATACTTAAACCTATCCAACGATATGTATACTGCTTAAGACAACTTGAGAAAACTGTGTGTATTTGCTCTGCAAATACAACTTTTTTCAATTTTTTTGGCTTTTTCAACTTTGACGATTTTTCTATATACTAAATTATATAAGGGATACACTAGACCTGTATGGGTTCATAAATAATATTTATTAACAATTTAATCGCAATTTTGTTTTTAAAAATCGGTCAATAATTGACAAAGTTATTCATTTTTCATGAAAATCGATTTTTTGAAAAATCCATTTTCAGCATGACAACTCAAAAATTTTTGCTTAACCGTTTTCTTTTTAAGTCGGCATCATTAGTTTGTCGTTGTTATGAGCAGTAATACTCCAAAATCATTTTAATTTTATTTTTTCCTTCAAAATGTTTTTCTATTGTTGCCATTTCTTGGTGAAAATGTTCTCCTTGCTTATCGCTGAACTGGCCTAAGTTTTTATATAAAATATTTCAAAGTTATAAAGACGTGAAAAACAAAACGTCAAATAAAGAAACAAACCATTTTTTACATAAGAAAAGCTCTCATTGTATATTGTTGTAATTTTTGCTTCTTCCACTTCTTATTTTTTTAAATATTCCGATTTTTTTAAAGCTTAACTTAAGAGAATGCAAAGAGCATAGAAAGCAAAGAGATTGTAGGTAAAATGTTCGTCAACGCAACCTGCTGTTTGATGATTCGCGAAAGAAAAAGTCCAAAAAACAAAATGCATCTCTTATATAAAACTTTTAAAAATTCTGCAACTCCAATATGTAATGAGAGCTTAACTTATGTCAGGAATGAGTACTTTTGTTTCTTCATTTGGCGTTTTGTTTCTCACAGCTTTATCACTTTGAAAACCATTTCATATAAAAAAATTTGCTATTTAATAAAAAATAGCGTGCAACTAATGTTAAATGTGCAAAAACCTAATAAATTTACTACATTTATGACTTTTCAATAGATATCAGTCGTCGGTGAGTTATAAAAAATATGCAAAAGAACACGAAAAACGTTGTGCAGGCATTTTTCAAAAATTTTGTTTTCATCAATAACTCAGTCAATTACTTAGTCAATTACTCAATCAAAAAACTAAAATTCGTCGTAATTGTTAATAAACGTGTTTGTTTGGTACATTAACAGAAAGTGTAGTGTATATATAAAATAGTGTGTACAAAATCGTGAAAGTTGGAAAATATTAAAAAAATTTAAAAAATTGAGTTTGCCGGACAAATACACATAGATTTATCAAGTTTCTATAAACAGAATGTATATCATTGGAAAGGTCTAAGTTTTTTCTTCTGAGTAAGAAACTAAAAATTGGTACAACATTAGCTAAGTAAATAGAAGCAATATATTATTATTTATCAATTTTGGTTCAACCGTAAACTTAAATCCTAATTTTGCTTTTAATTTTAGAATAAAAAATAGAAATCAATATTTACAAGTTATTTTGGGCTCCAAAATATGTTGGGCAAATTTTTCTTTTTATTTTTGCCTTAAGAAATAGATTTTTTAAAAATCAAAATTTAAAACCAATAGGAAATCAAGTTCTACAATGTGAGAGGATTCTAATGGTACCTTCAAAACGGCGGTGTGACAATTTATTCACAATGCTTTTTTGGTTTAAAAATCTAAAAAAAATTATTATTTACAGCCTTTGCTTTAAACATTCAAAGCATGGCAATATGGATATCAAATGAAAGAGGGCAATCTCTTTTATCAGAAATACGAACTGACTATACATCCATACCAAATAAGTGTATTAGCTTAATTGACTTATGTTTTATTTGAAAATTTATGGAAATAATTTTCTATTTGTTTGAAGTAAAAAAACTTCCACTACTTTTAATATAAAACAGAGACTGTAAATAATAATTATTTTTAGATTTTCAAACCAAAAAAGCATTGTGAATTGTCGCACCACCGTTTTGAAGGTACCATTAGAATCCTCTCAGATTGCAGAACTTGATTTCATATTGATTTTTAAAATTTTAAACAAAAAATAATAAATATTTCTGCTTTTTATTTTTTTAAGGCAAAAATAAAAATCAATTTTCGCCCGATATTTTTTTGGTCACAAAATAACTGGTAAGTTTTGATTTTTTTTTACATCAAAAATAAAAAGTAAAGTTTGCCCGAAATTTTTTTTGTCGCAAAATAACTGGAAAGTTTTGATTTTTATTTTTGAAAGCAAAAATACAAAGTAAAGTTTTCCCGATATTTTTTTGGTCGCAAAATAAGTGTTATGTTTTGATTTTTATTTCTTAAAGCAAAAATAAAAAAATAAAGTTTGCCCGATATTTTTTTGAGCAAAAAATAACTGGTAGGTTTTGATTTTTATTTTTTAAGGTAAAAATAAAAAGCAAAATTTGCTCAACCTATTTTTGAGCACAAAATAGCTTGTAAATATTGATTTTTATTTTTTGTTCAAAAATTAAAAGCAAAATATTTCAGTTTACGATTGAAAAATTTATATTAAGGGATTAATGTCATTTCGTAAGTGCTTCATAAGGGGCCGCTCAAATACTATGTAAGCAGATTCTTTGCAATTCTCAACCCATCCGCCCCCCTCGTTAGCAAAAGTAAGAAAAGCTCTTGCCCCCTCTAATTCTTACGTAAAAATTAGTACATGTATTTTTCAATGTGTTCTGGTTTCTTTGTTGATTGATTCATGAGCAGCAGTTGTAACATACCGTCTTCATGAGGCTTAGCACATGCCATCATACACATCAAGGCATCGAAAAATGTAGTGGAGACCGCCTATGCCATGGCATATATTATGTCCTGCGATAAATGCCACGATGTTTTTCATGGTATCTATCTCATGGCATGAACTGTGTTGCATACCTGAATTTCAATAGAATCGAAATATTTCAACAAACATGCCATGACATAGAATAACCACCAAGCAAATACTGTAGCATATTTTGACAGTTAGTGCTCATGCCTTGATGTATATGATGGCATATGATATGCCTCATGGAGACGGTATGTTACAACTGCTACTCATGAATAATTATTCTTTATTATGATAAAGAAACCAGAACACATTGAAAAATACATGTACTAATTTTTACGTAAGAATGGGAGGGGAAGCTTTTCTTACTTTTGCTGACGCGGGAGACGGGGGTTAAGAATTACAAAGAATCTGATACACTAATTTTGCTTTAAATTTTTGAATAAAAGAATGCAATTCAATATCTACACGTTATTTTGTGCTCTAAAATATGTTGGACAAATTTTGCTTTTTATTTTTGCCTTAAAAAATAAAAATCAAAACTTACCAGTTATTTTGTGCTCAAAAAATATCGGGCAAATTTTACTTTTTATTTTTGCTTTAAAAAATAAAAATCAAAACATACCAGTTATTTTGTGATCAAAAAAATATCGGGCAAACTTACTTTTTATTTTTACTTTAAAAAAAAATTAAAACATACCAGTTATTTTGTGCTCAAAAAAATATCGGACACACTTTACTTTTTATTTTTGCTTTAAAAAATAAAAATCAAAACATACCAGTTATTTTGTGACCAAAAAAATATCGGACAAATTTTGGTTTTTATTTTTGCCTTAAAAAAATGAAAAGCAAAAATAATTATTAATTTTTGCTCAAAACTTTAAAAGTCACAAGATAATTATTATTTATAATATAATAATTATTATTATAAAATGCATAGTCAGTACGGTATCTGATATAAAAACAATAAAGCTTTTACATTTTTTTTTTGTTAATAGCAGAGATTTACTTTTATTTTATACCTATATTGTAATGCTTTGAAGGTTTTTGGTAGGTATTTAAATAAATTGTTTTATACAATTCCTTTTTTTAACTAAAAGTCTTTTTAAAGAAATTCTGACGTTCTAAAGTAAAAGTGAGAACGCAGTTTTGCTGCCCTTTGTTTCTAGTTTCACGTGTATATTGTTTAGATCATGTGTGGAAAGTGCTGTCGTACGGCGTAAACTAAAAAACAATGTTTTCAAGAAATTGTTTGCCTAAGCCTCCCTCAAGATAGCTCTAAAATTACGGCTGTTATCGAGATTACAGACGGATATAAAAAAGTCAATTCAAGAGGTCATAACCCAATCAACCATTGTGTAATAGTGTTTGGAGTAAGCTTACCTACAATGGAATAATGAAAGCCTTTTCCAAACATGCTTTGAAAACACTTTTCTACGTAATAAATTTACTAATTGTGTTGTAAAATTGTATCGAAACGGGAAAACAGTAAGCTTTTTATAACAGTGCTTGAAGTTAGCTTACTGGTAGTTTAATTAACAAGCGATTTCAAAGCATGATTGGAAAATGCTTTCAGATGTAATAGTTTCACAACTTTCACATTTTAAGGGAATTCCCAATCATTGAAAATTGCAATTGCAATAAAAAATGAAGTCCCATCACTAACAATTTTGATGTTAGTGGCTTGAGTTCAGTGATAATTAGAACTCGTGTAATGATGATTGTCAGTCTTTTATAATATTTTTATGGTTAAATAAATACTTTTTATTTTGTTAGTTACATCAATGTGCTTAAAAAAATATATATTTAATGGTCCAAATAGTTTATATTTGTATTAAATTTCTTTTGAGTGGCAATGTTTTTACCTATTGCGTACTAAACATAAAGTTTCTATAGATTCGGATGTGAGGTCTTTCATATTGATTCATTTTACAAAGAAGATTAATTTTAGCTGCTATGCTAACGGCGAGCAAATTGGATTACTTAAATTTCTGAAAAACCTGTGTTAAAAGCTTGCAAAAATACTTACTTCCCATTATTTAATAAATGTTTTAATAATATTTTTATAACACTTTTTTCCAATTTTTTATAAACAGTTGTAAATAACTTACAATAACACTTACTTCCAATTATTTAATAATTATTTTCAATAATACTTTTACAACAATTTTTTCCAATTGCAAAGTAAGTATTGTAGAAAGCTTATTAACAACACTTATATCCAATTGAATAGTAAACGCTTGGAATAATATTACAGTAAGGAATATTTTTCCAAGGGTTCCTTTTTGCTTATTCTACAATTACTTGAAAGCATTTCACAACAGTTTTTACAAGCTTTTTCCAAGCGCGATGCTTAAGCTTGTAAGCATTTCACAACAGTTTTTACAAGCTTTTTCCAAGCGCGATGCTTACGCTTGTAAGCTTACTATTAGCTTATTCCAAGCTTGTTTGGCTTATTGGGAAAGAATATATATATATAAAGATAAAGAATATATATACTTTTCTATATATGTCACGCCTCCTTATCGGCGTTACATACGGAGTGACAACGATAATGTACCCATATACCCGTTACGCAAATCGCGTGGGGGTATAAAATAATTTAGCCTTTTGCCTAGGCATCTAGCACTTATATATTTATAATTATTTTTATGTTAGCAATAAATAATAAAACAAAAACAAAACACATTTAGATTTCTTACTTAAGATTCCTTTTTATAATTTGTGCTTCTATCGAATGTTGCTTTGTATACCGTTTAAGTGCAGGGAGAACTAAAGTTGGCTCAATTATTAAGTAGTGGTTAGCGCAAAACTCCTGTGTAAGGAAATATTCAAGGAATTAATGATATAATGTAAAATATATAATAAATACTAACGTGACTCTGCGATACATTTTGTTGAATTTTTTTTAAATCTCCAAGCATGGCCTTTGGTTGTAAGCATAAGTCATTGAAATCATTCCCAGTCTTAAAAACATCACCCAGAGCCTCAGGCGGAAAGTTTTCACAACAATTAGGGCACCAACAATAAGGACCAAAAAACTGTGCCAAGTGAGCAATGTTTTTAATGCCATTTATTCTGAGTGCCTTTTTTAAAATTAATTCAAATTATAATATTTTTGTATTAAAATTGAGACATATTACCGTAAATATATTGTCTAGACGCACAAGACAGTTTTGTTCTTCTATAAATGGCTCCAATATATTCAAGAGTTTATCCTCTATTAAAAATGCTGCTCGATCGGAAAGCTTGTGAAAAATTTTTTGTAAGACACGTGCATTCATATTGTCTTCATGTTCTAGCAATTGCAAGTTTTTTGTCTTACCTACAAGAACAATAGAAAATGCTGAAATATGTATTACATATTGAAAATTATTTCATACATGCTGTGTACACCGATTTTCTCCTTCTGATGATATTGTCAATGTTAAATTCTATTTTTGCTTCGATCCATGGAAATGATAGTTGTTGTTGGTAAAGAACTCTATCAATTTTAAAAACTTTTGTTTTTATTCTCTGCATTTCTCTTACATTCATTTCGGAAATTTTTTTGTACTGCAAACATAATTTTTATAAAATAAAAATTTATTATTATATGTCATAAATAATGGGGTATTTCACGTGAAGCGAACAACGAAAAAATGTCAGGTTCTGGATAATTGGGTTAGTTGGCTTTATATGAGACCTGAATAAATATACATCATTATTTTTTTTCCTTCAGCCTAGCTACCAAATTCTCAAAATTTGAGGAACAAATTTTTCAAAAGCAGTTAATCAGATTAATACAGTTAATAAGATTAATGCAGTTAATCAGATTAATGCACTTAATAAGATTAATGCAGTTAATCAGATTAATGCAGTTAATAAGATTAATGTAGTTAATCAAATTAATGCAGTTAATCCAGAGACCGTACTAAGTATGCATTTTAAAATAAAAAGCAAAAACTAATAATTATCTTGTGACTTTTAAAGTTTTGAGCAAAAAATACTAATTATTTCTGCTTTTTATTTTTTTAAGGAAAAAACAAAAATCAAAATTTGCCCGATATTTTTTTGGTCACAAAATAGCTGGTATGTTTTGATTTTTATTTTTTATAGCAAAAATAAAAAGTAAAGCGTGTCCGATAGTTTTTTTGAGCACAAAATAACTGGTATGTTTTTATTTTATTTATAATAAAAAGTAAAGTTTTCCCGATATTTTTTTAATACAAAATAACTGGTATGATTTGATTTTTATTTTTTTAAAGCAAAAACAAAAAGTAAAATTTGCCCAACATAATTTGGAGCACAAAAAAACTTGTAGATATTGATTTGAATTCTTATATTCAAAAATTAAAAGCAAAATTAGTGTTTCAGTTTTCGTTTCAAAAATTTATTTTAAGGGATTTATGTCATTTCGTAAGTGCTTCATAAGGGGCCGTTCATGTATTATGTAAGCAGATTCTTTGAAATTCTTAACCCCCCGTTCCCCTCGACAACAAAGTAAGAAGAGCCTGCCCCACCCATACTTAAGTAAAAATAAGTACATGTATTTTTCAATGTTTTCTGGTTTCTTTATTGATTGATTCATGCGCAGCAGTTGCAAGATACTGTCTCCATGAGAAGATGCCATCATATACCATGAGAAACAACTGTCAAAATATGCTACAGTATTTGCTAGATGGTCATTCTATGTCATGGCATGTTTCCTGAAATATTTCGAGTTCATGAAATTCAGGAAAGCAATACAGTTCATTATAATATAATACAATACAATACAAAACAATACAAAACAAAACAAAACAATACACTATAATACACTATAATATAATATAATATAATTATTATATTATATTTAAAATTTAAATATTTTTCTTAGACACCTTTTTGTGCATTCAGTTCGTAGTATTTGAGGACAGAATTTTTGAGGCGTCGATCGGAATTTTTTCTCCTTTTTAGGTCAACGTTTTCGAAAAAAGAACACGATTCAATTTTACAGGTCGGAGGTTTTTTCGAGAAAAGAAAACGCCAATATAGCGAAATCTAAATGCAAAACATTACTTTTAACTACGCCTAAGCCGAAGATATGTTTTTACAAGTGTTATTTAAAATTTTCGCCGTTTGTAGGAATTTGCGAATGATATTGCTAACTTTTGTAAAATACTAAATGAAAAAGAAAAATATGAAATTTGAAAGAATTTTAAAACGTGATGATTTTTTTAATGCATATATTGATTTTGAACAACATTTTGTACCCCATATTTGTAGGCACTGCTTGAATCAGACAAATCGACCTGTAACGTTTATAGAAACCCTGAATTTATGCGATGCAAATATATATCCATCAATAAGTCGATTCCTAAAGATTGGTACAACGTTGCCGGTTTCAGTCGCTTCAAGCGAACGCTCGTTTTCGTCACTTCGAAGACTCAAATAATATATGAGAAGTAAAACTGGAGAAGAGAGGCTCAATGGGTTAGCTCTTCTTAACATTCACAGGGATGTGGAAGTGACCACGGATGAAATTTTAAATGTACTAGCCCATAGTAAAAGAAGACTAGACCTAATGATATAAATATTATTTTAAATAAAAAAATTTAAATAAGTCTAAATAAAAAAAAATGAAACCCCCCGAAATTTTTTCCTGGGTACGCTACTGAATAAAAGAGACAAAAAAAAGAAAAGGGTTGTTAATACCAGCAGGATAGCTGTATACAAGAAATACTAGAGAGACAGAGTAAAAAACAGTGATCAGAAATTGATTAGAATGAGATATTTATGGTTTTTTATTAAAACTGGATGAGTGTGTAGGTTGGGTTTAGGATACGGGGAGAATGCATATATTTACGATAGGACGTGTGATAACACCGCTTTGTATGCGGATGTCCGCCACTCGGACTCGTTTGTCTGTCCCAAGGTAAATCTTGATAATCCGACCAAGACGCCATTCGGTTGGAGGGAGTAACTCGTCTTTGACGATTACGAAATCATTTTCGCAGAGATTGCGTTCAGAATTTTTCCATTTGTATCGTTTATGGAGTTCGCACAAATATTCCTCTTTCCATCGACGACTGAATTGATGGTGTAGAACTTTCAACTTTTCCCATCGATTGACAAGAGAGAGGTTCTCTTTGTTAACTTCGGGAAGGGATAACATTGGGGCACCTTTAAGAAAGTGACCAGGTGTTAAGGGTAAAAGCTGCGACGGGTCGTCGTTAATTAGAGAGAGCGGTCGTGAGTTTAAGACGTTTGAAGTGCATCTTGAAACTTTTCACAGTTGCTTCCCATAGTCCACCCATGTGAGGCGCACTGGGCGAAATAAACGACCATTGAAATCCCTGAGTGCTATATTTTTGAGAGACTTCAATTGCGGTCTTTTGGAGGAACATATCAAATTCTTTAGCGAGAAGTCGGTTAGCTCCAACAAAGTTTCGGCCGTTGTCCGAAAACATCTTCTTAGGTAAACCTCGTCGAATCACGAAGCGGTTATCGTCGATTGAGGATATCGTCGTCTGGAGTGAAAGTGTGAAATACTTCTAACTTTTTGGTTTCTGGCACGATAATGACAGTAGGCTGAAATTTAGGCCATTGATCTGGAGTTTGGGTTAACCACGGAGGGCCTTGCCACCAAAGAGAATTAGACACAAGGTCCTGTGGGGCGCAACCATGAGTGCCAAGGTCAGCAGGATTGTCAGAAGAAGAGACGTGCTTCCAGGTTGCGTTTTTCACATTTTTAAGTATGTCTGAGATTCTGTTTGCCACGTAAGTTTTTTACATGAAGGGGGGTTTCTCTAGCCAGGCCAAGATCAGTTGAGTGAACTCAACGTGTGCAGAAGTGTTTTGAAGCGCTCCAATAAAATTTTCGAAACTAAAACTTTATAAACTTAAATATAGTGGCATTAAGAGTGTAATGTCAGCAGAATGTACAAAGTGCAGAAGTGCGATACGTGGAGAGACAGGAATAAGATGTGCAGGTGTGTGTGGAAAGAATTTCCATTCAGCACCAAAATGTTCGGGCCTTGACCAATATAGTAGCAATATTCTAAATACAAACAATATGATAAAATTTATCTGTGATGATTGCATATTATATATAAACAATGTTGATTTGGTTTTAAAAGACATGCAAGAGAGTGTAACCACGAATGCAAGATACTTAAAAGAATATAAAGAAGAATTTAGTAATTCTTTAAAAATAAATGAGAGTGAAATAAAAAATTTGCTTGAAGCGATTGAGTCGAGATATAGAGAGAGAGTAAAATCTATGATTAAAGCTCAAGAATCATGTGAAGCTAAGGTGAGTGCCCTAGGAAACACTGTAAATGGCTTTAAATTGCAATGTGAGCAAATAAGTCGGGAAGTTGAAGCAAGTGCGAAGGAGAATAAAAAAATCTGCGAAGAATTAAAAAATTTCGTAAACAACAAAAACGTGAGTAGAGGTAAAAGTGAAACGTATGCTTCGAAGCTAAAACAATTAACGATCACTAGTGCGCCTGTTATTTTAAAACCTAAAGAAAAACAAGAGAGCGAAACAACAAGAAATGAAATTAAAAATAAAATAAACCCATCGGAGTTGAGTGTTGGAGTAAAGGGAATAGTAAACAGGCAAAACGGTGCGGTCGCTATTCGGTGTGAAAGTGATGAGGCTCGAGTAATCTTAGCAAACGAAATGAAAAACAAAATGAGTGAAAAGTACGATGTCCAACTGCCTAAAATGAGAAACCCAAAAATTTTAATATCGGGAATGAGTGCTAATTTAGAGAGTGAGCAAATAATAGCCGCAATAAAAAACCAAAACGACTTCTACTGTAAAGAGCTAAAATGTATTAAAGTGTATAAGTCATTTAAAAACCCGCGAGTGTACAATGCATTGATTGAGGTTGATGGCGATGGCTTTAAAAATATCATGAGAGAAAAAAAAGTTAATATTGGATGGGATAGATGCGCGGCGTACGAAAGCCTTAATGTAACGAGATGCTTTAAATGTTGGGGTTTTAATCATAAGTCCAGTGTATGCAGTGAGATAAATCAAGTATGTGCGAAATGCAGTAAAACAGGTCATTCCTATAAAGATTGCAACAATGGATTCCTAAAATGTATAAATTGCATCAAAGCAAAAGAAAGGTTGAATCTCAATGATCTTAATGTAGACCATGACTGCAGAGATAGTACCTGCAGCACTCTACAGAGAAAATTGAGAATAGAAGCTGAAAAAGTAATGTATTAGCAATCAAATTTGAAGTGCCTTAGCTTGAATATTGGAGGGATTCGTACAAATATAAATCAACTTGAAATAATAGTCGCCGAAAATAACTGGGATTTTATTTGTGTAACTGAAACGCATTTGACAGAATACATACTTGACTCAGAAGTACAATTAAAGAGTTACAATTTGGTAAGGTGTGATAGTATATCAAATCACACTGGTGGAGTGGCCTTCTAAATTAAGCAGGAATGGCATACGCAGGCATTAGAAGTTATTTCAGTTGGAAAAATGATCTGGTGGCTAGTGATAAAAGTTAGCCTGAAAAACATAAATTTAGTACTAGTGGCGGTATACAGATCCCCCGATAAACAAAAATCTCCGGAAAGTACCTTTTGTGAATTTTTTAAATCTAAAATGGAACAATGTGCGTCTTTAAGCGATCGCGTGTTAGTTATGGGTGATTTTAATGTTGACTGGTTTGAAAATAATATCTATAAAAGAAAAATTGAGCAAGTAATTAATGATAATTCCTTCAAACAAATCGTTACCGAACCAACAAGAATAACGAGAACTTCATCTACTCTAATTGATTATGTGCTTTCCAATAATTCATGTGTTAAAGCAAATACAAAAAAAGAATTTAAAGTGAGTGACCATGAATCAATTGATATTGATATTAAAATCAACGCAAGGGATGGAAAAAAAAAGAAAATCATTCGGACTGTGCATTATAACCAAGAGATTTTCTGTAGTGAACTAGTCCAAAGAGGTTTTGCAATGGTGAATTATTCTATAAGTTGCAACCAGTCGGCAAATGTTTTTAGTCGCATCATAAGTGATTCTTTAAATAGAATGGTAATTACAAGAGAAATCACAGGAGGAAATCAGTGTAACGCATGGTTCAATTCAAATCTTTATAATTTAAAAAAACAAAAAATTCAATCATATCAGCTTGCAGTATGGACAAACAACGTAAATGATTGGGACATCTACAAATGTTCTAGAAACAAATACGTATCCGAGCTAGATTTAGCAAAGAACCGTTATATAGCAAGAAAAGTAGACCAGGCAGTAGACCAAAAATCAATGTGGAGATCAATTAAAACATTAGTTCTTAACGAAGAGAAAAATGAAATAAATAAAATTGTGATAAATGGAAGAACTATAATAAACAAACAAGAAATCGCAAACGTTCTAAACAAATTCTTTGTAGACAGTGTTGAGTTTATAAATGCAAATATTCCTTATGTACAATATAAAAATCTACTTGAAAGAAGTGAAAATAATTTTAAATTTCAGTTGTTAAATTTAAATGACTTAAAAACTATAATGAAAAAAATGAATAACAAAAAAGACTTTAAATTTCTTTCCGTGAGGATGTTGTCTAGCGCGTTTGAGATAATTGGACCAACATTTCTTCAAATTATAAATGAATCTTTACGTTCTGGAATTTTTCCAGATTGCTGGAAAGAATCCACAGTGGTACCAATTGAGAAAGTGAAAAATGCTGTAACCCCAGAAAACTTCAGACCCATCAATATGTTAATGACAGAAAGCAAAATTATTGAAAAAATTGTTCATTCACAAGTAGAGGATTATATGGAATCGCACTCGTTGCTCTCTGACTACCAATCTGGATTTAGAAAACAACATAATTGTGAAGCGCTGTTGAATCTTGTTGTTGCACAGTGGAAGTCGGAAACACAAGATAAAAAAGTCATAGTAGCCGTTTTTCTTGATCTACAAAGAGCCTTTGAAACTATTGACAGAAATATACTACTACAGAAGCTGCATATGTACGGTATAAGAGAAAACGAACTTAATTGGTTTAAAAGTTATCTTTCGGGAAGAACTCAAAAAACAAAAGTAGCAGAATATGTTTCTGAACCAGCGACAGTTACTTTGGGTGTACCGCAGGGTGCAGTTTTGGGTACACTTCTCTTCATCATTTACATAAACGATATGGAAAAGGTTTTAAATAAATCGAAGATATGCATGTTTGCCGATGATACCTTATTGTATGTGACAGGTGATTCTGCCGAAGAGTGCATTAGTCATCTTAACTCTGATTTAGAAAACGTTGGAAAGTACCTTAAAATGAACAAACTTAAACTTAATACAAATAAAACAAAAGCTATTATAATAAATGGTGAATCTAGCAATAAAATTGTTGTAAACGGCGAAGAAATTGAATATGTAAAAGAAATTAAATACTTGGGTATTATGCTAGATAATCAGTTGAGATTTGATGTACATATTAATTACATATGCAAGAAGATAGCCAAAAAAATTGGATTTTTCCAAAGAATCCGCAAAAAAATATCATTCAGAAGTGCAATACAAATCTATAATGTTATGATTAAGCCACATTTTGAATATTGTCCAACAATTTTGTTTTTAGGGTCATTGCAAATGACAGAAAGACTACAGAAACTGCAAAATAGAGGAATGAGATGTATATTAAGATGTGGTTTTTTAACACATATAAGGTATATGTTAGATATTTTATGCTGGTTGTCAATAAATCAAAGAACTTTGATGAATGTGATATTATTTATATTTAAAATAAAACATAATTTGCTCCCAAAATATTTAAGTTGTCAGATAGTTTATGTTGCGGATGTACAACCCTATGGCGCCTGTTACACGTTCAATATTTATTGTGATACTTGGATCGCGATCCAAATTCATGGATTGATGGATCGCGGTTGAATGCTACACGTTCAATATTTATCACGTCAGTATTCATAAAATTTTTGCTAAGTGTGTTCACGAAAACCTAACTGCACAAGTACTTAAATGCACAGACAAGTGAATACCGTGAATACCGCTAATTTTTATTTCACTGCCTACTGCTGTATCGCGTATTGATGACACAAAATATGCTACACGTTCAATATTTATTGACAGTTTTGCGATCCGCGATCTGGATTTCAAAATATTTAAATATTTTGCGATCTGGATCACGATCCGTCAATATTGCATGCTACACGCACAATAAATATCACGATACTGTATATTGATCAATATATATTGAACGTGTAACAGGCGCCTATAATTTAAGGAATAATTCAGATTTCCGAGTAGGATACTTTCCAACGAGTAGAGCACAAAACAGTTTGTGGCATAAAGGTTTAAACTTATTTAACAGTTTGCCCAATAGCTTAAAAAATGAGGTAAATAGTAATATATTTAAGAGAAAACTTATAATTTATATAAAGAATAATTATGATTAAGAAAATAAAAATATGATAGTATGTAAGTTCCTTTTTCTTCTTTTCTTCTCTTCTCCCCTTTTCCTTTTGACGTGTTCTTGAATTCATGTCAATCAGGTGGGCGGATTACGCCCACTTTGAATTCCATATCTTCGAACACCAAAACAAGGAAAGGATGAGGAGGAAAAAAAAAGAAAAAAAATTAAATAAACCCTGTTAGAATAAGTTTAGTTTAAGTAAAAAATGTACTGTTTCTTTAAATAGCGAAGAAGCTAAATAAATAAATAAATAAAAAAAAAATAAATAAAAAAGACAATGGAGGAATTTGACCACAAATAAAGTTCATGAGACGAAATTTTGAGCTGAGATAACACATTTTTTACCAATTTGGAGAGAAGTACAGCAGCACACAATTCTAACCGCGGTAAACTGATTGTTTAAAGTGGGGCCACTTTACTTTTAGCTACAAGTAAATATGTGGTAATCTTAAAATTGGGATCAACATTTCGGATATAAAGGGTAGCGCAGTATGCCTTTTCTGACGAGTCACAGAAACCGTGAAACTGGATTCGATTCTGAGGAAAAAATCCAATCCATCTGGGAATTTGTATATGCTCTATTGTCTGCAATTGCTCGAGAAAAGCATTCCATTTTAGTCAAGAAACGCACTCATCCTAATCTACGCCCTCAAGCCAATGCTGCTGCAAAAGAGATTTTGCTTAGACTATGATGGGAGCTAGCCAACCGGCTGGATCAAATAAAGCGGATACGGCAGAGAGAATTTGCCTTTTTGTAGCAGACGTTGTTGGGTTCAATGGCCTTATAGAGTAGGAAAATGAATCGCTTAGCGCATTCCTTCGGATACCCAGCGCCTTGGTGGAGCTGG
This sequence comes from Dichetophora obliterata, assembly GCA_963920525.1. Classification (NCBI taxonomy): domain Eukaryota; kingdom Metazoa; phylum Arthropoda; class Insecta; order Diptera; family Sciomyzidae; genus Dichetophora; species Dichetophora obliterata. The sequence continues at coordinate 154,320,317 of OY986437.1, read as the reverse complement.
TATCATAAAACTTTAAAAAATCCCAATCAAGAAGATCCTCAGGGGGTACATTATTGAGTAGATCAGGGTGATTCGCTGTTAGTTTTTTAAGAGGGAGTACTGCGGACTTTAGAGCATCTATCAGTTGGGTTTGGGCATTCAGAGCAGAATGAATATCATGGCCACCTGACAATACATCGTCAACATTGGTCTCACGTTTAAGTATTGGAGATGCTAGGGGGTGGGAAAGTTCACAATCCTCAGCTAACTTATGTAAAGTTCGGATTGCTAAAAAGGGAGCACAGTTAACGCCAAACGTCACTGTTTTAAGGGCGAAATCTTTTATGGGCTGAGTAGGGTCTGCGCGAAAGAGGATTCGCTGAAAGTCTTGGTCATCTTTATGAACGAAGATTTGACGATACATTTTCTGTATGTCGCCATTAAACACAAAACGGTAGCATCGCCAATTGAGGATGACGATCATTAAATCCGACTGAAGTGTGGGACCAGTACAAAGCACATCGTTTAAAGAGAGACCACTTTGAGACGCTTTGGATGCATTAAAAACCACTCGCACTTTTTTGGATGTGCTTTCGGGTTTGACCACGGCGTGATGAAGCAAATAAAAACAGAAATATTTCTCATCACGAACAATTTCGGTTGAGTGGGTCTTTCTCATGTGAGCTAGAGCCAAATATTCTGAGAGAACATCATTATATTGGCTCTGAAATGGAGGATTTTTATTTAACGTATGCTCCATTTGGTTATATTGTTTGAGGGCAACAAAACGAGAGGCTCCGAGTTTTATTTGAGACGGAAAATTGGGTTTAAACGGCAGTCTGAAAACGTACCGACCATCTGAACGACGTATGGTTGTATTTTGGTTGCTTCGCAATAACTGTCTTCTTCAGAGATGGGTCGAGAATCTGGAATTTCTTCTAACTCCCAGAACTTCCAAACTTGGTCACTTAGCGAGGGTTCACTGACATATGAAACATATGTCGAGAATGAGGTACTTTCGGCGGCAATAGGTCCACTCAGGAACCATCCAAATACTGAGTTTTGCGCTAGTAAATTTCCAAAAACTTTGAGCGTATGCCCTCAAGCAGGATGTGTGGAATGGTATCGCTTCCAATGACCATATCGATTTGTGCTGAGGTATAAAAATTGGGGTCAGCCAGTACTAAGCCTTCTATATCCTCAAGACGGGGCTTTGATATAGGGAACGATGGCAAAAAGTTTGTGAGTTTTCGAAGAACAATAGCTTAAATTTCCAACTCAAAATTGTGACATCTGTTAACGAGTTTTAGAGTGCATATATTGCTGGAGCTGCCAACTACTTGACCTCCCATGCCCGAGATATTTGTGATCATCTTCTTGCTTGGAAGTGCAAGGCGACTTTGTACTTTCTCGGATATAAAGGTTTTTTGGGATCCTTGGTCAATGTGCGCCCGAAGCGTGAACAACTCGCCAAGATGTTCTACATAAACCAGAGCAGTTGGTAGAAAAACTTTTTCTTCGAGTGCAGAAAAATGAGCTTCAACCTCAATATTTTCATCCGAGCAGGACTGCGTTCCGTTGGAAACAGAAGAGTCAATTGGCGTGGATGACTCGAGATGCATCGAAGTTACGGGTGTGTTTCGTGAAGTGGAAGGTCTAGGTTCATTAGGGTTAAATTCTTGGCTTTTGAAATGCAGCATTGAGTGATCGCCCTTTTTACAATACAAGCATGAGAATGTGCTCTTGCAATCATTTCTAAGATGAGAGAATGCTAAGCAATTCGAGTATATTTTATTTCGGGTGACAAATTGCAATCTCTCTTGAACCGAAATACTTTTAAACTGCGGGCAAAACCTGAGAGAGTGGTTTTCCTGACATTTTTTACAACCTGAGGACTTTTGAGTTGACGTTTTTTCCAAATGAAAAGATTCAGCTCTAGTCCTATTTGGGTTAAAATTTTGGTGGGGCCTATTTGCAGTAGAGTTAACTGAAGGCCTGTTTGGTGAAAAATAGTTTGTGGGCCGATTTGGAGGATATTTATTGGGTTTTTGTTGTGATGAGTTTTGGGATTGTCCACGGCCTTTCGAGCTTTTGATGCTGTTGACTCTTTCCACGACTTCGTATCGAGCGGTGAGGAACTCATCCATCTGCTGCCACGTCGGTAAGTCCTTCCGAATCTTCAGAGATTGCTCCCATAGAACCAAGGTGTCTTCTGGGAGTTTGGTAGAGCACAAATAAATCAAAATTGGGTCCCAGTTGTCCACACATACATCTTGGGATAACAGCATTGACAGGCAGTCGTTGACTGTGGACTGGATCCGTTGAATCGCATCACTATTTTCTACCGAAGCGGCCGGGATATTAAAGAGAATTTGGAGCTGGTTATCGACTAACATACGTTTATTTCCGTACCGAGCTCGTAGGGCCTTCCACTCCTGGCAAAAGTTCTCATCACAGAGCTGATATCGTTTTACGATATTTCCAGCTGCTCCACGAGTTTTGTTTCGTAGGTGGTACAACTTCTGGCCGGGAGTGAGTTTAGGGTGCGTGATACACACTGCCGTGAACATTTTCCTAAATGAAGGCCATCCTTCATAGCTACCGTGGAAAATTTCGGTGTCACAGGGAGGGACTTTTATGCAAGCCGCATTAGCTGTCGGATCTACTGCAAAAACTTGGGTTGAAGTGGTTGATGGCGGTTTGGGAACTGCCCTGTCCTCCGAGATTTTTCGTAAATTCAAAATCAAAGATTTGCATAGCGTATAGGACTCAGCACATGTGCTAAACTTAGCTTTAGCCGATTCCGTAAACTCTGTATCCGTGAGAGAATCTTCCGAGGTCATGAGCTTTTCGAAATCCATGTTAAGCTTCTTCCATCTATCTTCGAGATCATGAAGCCTTACCTCCAAAATGGTGTCAGTTTGCTCTTCTGTCGAAATAGCTTCAAACGACGAGCAGAATGTGAGTACCTGGCCTGAGCAGAATATAAATTTTCGTGGAGCAGACATTTTGAAAGAAGAAACCGAGAAATTTGGAGTCGAACAAGTTTTATTTATGGCAGAGACTGGCAAATTTGATTAAAAACGAGCGAGTCTATAGTTGCACGAGACTTACAACTATGAGTGCAATGAGAAAAATTTTAAAAAAGAGATTGGCAACTCTGACTTAAAATGAGCGAAAATTTTTTTATTTATTAAAAAATATTCAATAGTTGCATGAGATTGACAACTATGAATGAAAAGAGAAAAAATTCTTCAGAGTTCAGTAGTTGCACGAGATTGGCAACTCTGATTTAAAATGCGGAAATTTTTTTTTATTTATTAAAAATATTCAATAGTTGCACGAGATTGACAACTATGAATGAAAAGAGAAAAAATTCCTCAGAGTTCAGTAGTTGCACGAGATTGGCAGCTCTGATTTAAAATAACCGAGAAAATTTTTTTTTATTTATTAAAAATATTCAATAGTTGCACGAGATTGACAACTATAAATGAAAAGAGAAAAAATTCTTCAGAGTTCAGTAGTTGCACGAGATTGGCAACTCTGATTTAAAATGCGGAAAAATTTTTTTTTTATTTATTAAAAATATTCAATAGTTGCACGAGATTGACAACTATAAATGAAAAGAGAAAAAATTCTTCAGAGTTCAGTAGTTGCACGAGATTGGCAACTCTGATTTAAAATGAGTGAAAAATTTTTTATTTATTAAAAAATATTCAATAGTTGCATGAGATTGACAACTATGAATGAAAAGAAAAAAATTCTTCAGAGTTCAGTAGTTGCACGAGATTGGCAACTCTGATTTAAAATGAGCGAACATTTTTTTTTATTTATTAAAAAATATTCAATAGTTGCATGAGATTGACAACTATGAATGAAAAGAGAAAAAATTCTTCAGAGTTCAGTAGTTGCACGAGATTGGCAACTCTAATTTAAAATGAGCGAAAAATTGTTTTTTAAAAAATATTATTTATAAAAAATTTGCATTTAAAAAACGAGAGTTTTAAATACAAATCTTGATGCTTGCTTACACGGAAAATCAAGATCGCAACGCAAATAATTTTTAGTTTTTCAGGAATTGCTTAAGATATAAACCTTATTGTGTATGTAAATTGAAAACAAAAATTTTAGGTTGTGATGTGGGTTAGTATTGTGATATGATTAAATTTGTACTTGTATTAAAATATTAAAAATTTTGTATTAAAATCTTTTCAGTGTAATAAATATGCTGTGAGTAAGATTTTGATTGCAAATATATGTAAAAAACTTTTAAATTTTTATTGCTATATATAGGGATATATGTTTGTTATATGATTAAATTTGTGCAATGAATTTTTAAATATTTGTGTGAGATGAAATAAACGTAAATATTTTAAACTATATTTAAAATATTTTGAGCTCATAAGCTCATAACTGTGTAAAATTTTTTTTTTATTGTATATAATACTATTAAGTATGTATGTGTAATATATGTGTGTGTGTATGATTGATTTTTTTTATTTTTTTTTAATATATGGAAGTGCTTGTGCGTGCGTGTGTATGTGGTTTGTGAGTTTTACACTAGTGTTCGTGAGCGTGGACTGGCCTTGATTTTGTCAAGGTACAGTCTAAATAAATTGGGAAACAACGCTACCTTATGCCCTTGGGATGCCCTACAAGGGTTACTGCAGACACATGTAAAAAGGCAACTGTCGCTGCGTCTACTGCTGTTGCCGCTGTTACGTTCCCACCAGTGGGGAGCAGCCAAAAGTTTGGTTATTCTGGCTCAATAACTTAAGAGTTTTATTGTTCTCACCGCACCCACGTGAGTCAAAATAAAATCTTTATTTTTTCACAATACTGTAAGTTACTTGCTGCACCTCAGACGACCACTTTACAGCAATAATTATCAAGTTTTTGTTTTTTTTTTTTAAATTTTGAATTCACACACGTGAGTCTCAAAAAACTTCAATTTTTTCCACAATACTGTAGTTCACTTACTGCACCTCAAAACGACCTTATTACAGCAATAGTTATTAAGTTTTTTAATATTTTGAATTTACACACGCGAGTCTCAAAATCTTCAATTTTTTTCACAATACTGTTAGTAATTGTTTTTTTATGCTACGTTTAATACATTATTATAGAGAATATAATATAGAGAATACAAATTTTCCAAACGAAACGCGCGATTTGCTGCTTGCGATTGGCAGCAACTCAAAAACTTGACCAACTTTGAGAACTTAAAACCGTGACCGCACTCATTGCTTTGTTGTTGCACTCACAATATATATGTAGGTCTGTTTGCAGTAATTTTTTCTTGTTTTGTTTCCTTTTAAACTGATTCACACGCGAATCTAAAAAAATTTCAATTTTTTCATTAGACTGAGTTAAACTGCTGCACTAGCTTTATGCAAATTATCGAGGCACTTAGAGCCAGAGTTATATAGTTTTTATTGTTTTTATGTTATGTTTTTAAACGATCTCTAGTTTACTGCACTATTCAATGTTAAAAAACTGTATAAATTACAAATTTCACAAAATAAACCCGCGCGATTTGCTGCTTGCACATACTAATTGACCGATTAATTATATGACTTTCAACGAACTGGCCTGCATTCAAAGAAGACAAGAAGAGATGGCTGATCATCGATAGATGATCGAAATTGAAACGCTTGTGTTGCGTGTGAATGTGGGTGAGAAGCCGAACAAAGCTCTACTGCACTCGTTGCTTTGTTGTTGCTGTCTTTGAGGTTGTTCAAAGACGTGATTTTTTAAATGCGTTGACTGAATATTTTGCACTTATTTTTATTTATTTGTTTTTCCAGTTAAAGCTTGATTTTATGTGTGACCATTACACGCAATGAACGTTACAAGTATTAAAATAACAAAATGTTTATATATAGCTTTTAGATTTTTCTTATAATCTGCATTTGACCGCACACGACGTTAAACTGAGGATTTTATCGTTGCTTCGTTTCGACTGTTTGGTAATAAGCACGCACACACAAACCAATTATTTTTCCTTCAGCAAAGAGAGGAACAAAAAAAATGGCTAATTATCTCACCTCTTTCCTTTGTTCGTGGGTCGCATGTTCTTAACCTGTTGCGAAACTGCTTCGGTGTTAACCAATGTTGTCCTTGGTCAAGGGCAAGGGAATAAAACTGACTCTCTTTTTTTAAAAATATTAAATTATTCCTTTGAATTACTGTGGCGTTATATATCTACTGCGTTTCCTTGCTGGCTTCGAAGGACCATGTATAATTCGTGGGGTATCAGGCGTATTACTGACTCCGGGTAATGCTGAGGGATTCTAAATCCGGGTATGCTCCTAAGGACTTCAGTCGCTTTGTGCCAAGAAATAAAAATAACAGAGCGGTTATTGTGTGTACAAGTGCTTACCCTTAGGCGAGAGATTTATTAGTGAGTTAAACTTTTACATTGGGCTTAGAACAAGCCAATTAAATTGCCACAGAGGGCGGTTAACAAATAAAGGGAAATTTTTAGTACCTTGCCGAAGGTAATGTTTAGTATAAAATAATTCATTAAGCTCGAAGTACAATTCAATAATCGATAAGTTATGATAATTATAATTCAATACATAGTTCGATAAAAAAAGAGCAACAATTCAAAGTTTATATCAATTCAATTATAAATTCAAAGTAAGTAGTAGTTCAATTTACGCTGCTCGCGTAAAAATTCCGGTAGATGAATTGTCTCCATCTTCTCCGGGTCTGAATCATTGGATTTTTTTAATTTGGGGATAAATGCTCGGAAAACTGACAATTTTCAAGACTAAAAATGGAACAATTCAAACACCGTTTTTAGAGAATTTTTAACAGAATACCAGAAGAAGTCATCCGCTTGTAAAGAAAATGAGAGGATCTTTCTCCAACTTAAAGACGATTAGAAAACCTTTAAAAAATAAAAATAAAAGTTTTTCCCTCAAAATACAAAAGCAATTGTTTTTAATTTAAAAAATTAGGTACGACAGTTATTAGGGCCCACACTGTTATCTTATATTGAAAGTAAATATAAGTGTACAATTTTTACCTTGTTTTCGTTATTTCGTCGGAATTGTTGCGATTTTTTTTCCAAATCATTTATACTTGAGTGTAGTTTCTCAATATCGCAAGTCAATTTGCTAACCAAAACTTCAGTATTTATTTTTGCTTCAACAATTTTTTTTTTTAATAAAGAAATGCATTCATTTAGCCTCCCAACTCTACGTTTTTGCTGATTGTTAATAATAACATTTTCTTCATTTCTTTTTTGGAGCACTTGATAGTTATAATCTAGTTTTTCTGACGTCATTAAAACAACATTTTTCGTCTTAAGCAATTCCCATTGTAACATTTCTGAATCCTTTTCGAGACGAATTCGAGAACGACGAGTAATAGCTTCTTGATCTGCACAAATTCGGCTTATTTCATGACTGTAGAATGATTCCTTTTCTTTAACGATAAGAAATTTTGTTTTTTCGTTTTTTAACATTTCGTCATAGAATTCTTTCCATTTCATTGAAGCAGATAACTCAATATTTGACCTTTCATTTTGGATTGTATTATACAACAATCCAAAGTGTTGATTATATGCATCCTTAAGCAATTCAATTTGGTTATCAATTCGTTCTACCAAGCAGCTAAGATCATTTGACTGTTTTTCCTTATCAGAATAATAAATGTCGCTTATAAAATCTATACCAGTTTGGCACTGGTTAATAATGGCATCTTTTTTCTTCATTATATCTGAAACACTATAGTTATGTTCTTTTATCTTTTCAGACAGCTCAATAGGTTCCCTCAATGATTTCAACTCAGACCATTTTGACGATATATCGTGAAAGCGCGCTAGAGACTCAATCGATTCGCTCTTTAAATTTGTTTGAAGATCTGTAAGATTCATTAAGTCATGTTTACAAACAATTTGGTATTAGTATTATATAACTTTTAATTATAATTTGGTAAAGTATTGCAAATATGTTCTAATATTAAATAAGGTGCGTTCAAATAAATAAATTCTCGAAGTTTGTTGTAGAATTATTAGTAAGAACGTAAGTTATGACTTCGAGAGAAATAATGTTCTTATAAGTAAGATATTATTTTGCTTGGTTTGAAAATATGTTAAATCAATTCAAACTTACTTGAATTAAGCATTAAAAATTACTTAATGTATTTTTAATAAAATTACTTAATGTATTTTTAATAAATTCAAGTGCTAGTGTTGATAGCGCCTTGTTATTAAAAAAAAATTCTTCCCTCACAAAAAACATAATTTCTTAGATTCTGACCTAAATTTACAGAAGGATGACCATGATGAGAATGATCAGCTGAGAAAAGAACAGAAAAAACTCACCATTTAAATTTTCATATAATATTGGCTGCACTGTTGTTTTGAATTCCCATATATTTACGATAGAGGTTATGTATAGTGCTTACTTCTGGGAATTTCGAAGAAATATTCAATTACATATTCAATAATTCAGTTTAAATAAAACTAACCACTTTAATCAAGAAAATATTGAATTCTATTTGATGATGACGAAAATGATTTTAATATGTTTTTATGGCGGTATAACTAGAGGACAAAATACAGAACCATAAAATTTCACAGATCAGAATCTTCTGCATTTGTTATACTTCTGCGATTAATATTTATGAGAAAACAACACTATATATTTTAGGGTGAATATTTTGTTTTGGGAAAGAACAGAATAAAAAAAATAAAAATTCCTAAAGAGGGCAGAAAAAATTTAGAATTTTTTCGAGTGCAAATTGACATTAGTGTCAATTATTTATTGTATAGCTTAGTAATTGAAATCAGTTCCCAAAATCAGTTTTTTGGTTAGATATGTAAATCGTTTTAACAATATGAACTACTGACACTAATAAAGTGAAATATCGCCAGGTTATAATAATCAGCTAATAATATAATACAATACAATACAATACAATACAACACAATACAATACATTACAATACAATACAATAAGTAGGTACGATATGCCGGTTCTGGACCATCAGGCTCCAGGCTCTATTACCATCAGCGCCATATGCGGTGGAATGGGGAACTATTATAATAGGTAAGTGGTTTGTGTCTAGAGTATAGAAAAAAGGTTAGGTTTGTGTCTATATTATATATTCATATAGCAAAGATCATGTTGTTAGTGTGTTTTGTATAGAAGAATGGGAAAATTTTTAATATGGTTTGTGTCTATAGTATAGAAAAAATGTTAGGTTTGTGTCTATAATATATTCATCTAGCGAATATCATGTTGTTTTGTATAGAGTATAGAAAAATAATCATGTTGAAGTTATTATTGAAATCACTGCTCATACATCGTAAAAGTTCATGAAGAGCGTAATTAGAATTGCACTGACTCAACTTGAAAAACAGAAAATGTCTAGTTCCTCTCCTTGGGATGTTAAAATTTAGAGCTGAGATGAGATATTCCAAATTAATCCCGCCACGAAGTAATTTATACAGAAACGTGACATTAAGCATCGTTCTTCTGCTTCTTAGGAAAGGTAGTAAAATAATCATAAGGCGTGTTTCATACGATGGAAGCATAATATTGGGATTCCAACGACTATGACGTAAAGCAAAAAGTAAAAAATATTTTTGATCGGATTCTACTGCGTCTATGTAGACATTATATTGTGGGTTCCATATAACTGATGCTGATTCAAGAATTGGCCTCACGAGAGAGGTATATAATAATTTAGTAGTAAAGGGATCACTGAATTCTTTTGCCCATCTTTTCCAAGGACTCATCTTGCCTTATTTATCACCATATTAACGTGGAGAATGAAGCGAAGTTTTGAAACCATAATAACACCAAGATCGATAAAACTGTAAAATATTTCTATGCTAGTGTTATTTATAGTGCCATTAATGTTATTAGCAGATCTACGCGAGAATGTCATTTTCTTAAATTTTTTTAAGTTAAGATTTACAGCCCTATTCTGGTTGTTAGCTTAACAAGAAATAGTTAAGGAGCTCTTGTTAAGCTGATTGTTATGTTATGTAAATGTTGGTACTCTTAAAAATCATTAACAACATAAAAGCTTAAAGAACCTTGCCTATTGAAAGAATAGATGCGCTTGAAAAATTTGCCACGGCTACTGAAAGATTTCATTATCAACACTTAAAATAAGTAAAAAATTCTTCCATTTTTCAGTTTAATGTATTTAAACTCAATATTATATTATAGTTTGTATTTTTTTATTATTTTCACAACAATTTTTTATCTAAGCACATACATTTCATTCGTTGTTAAGACTCTTTCTGTTATTAACAAAATTGTAAGGAAAAGAGCTTTTAAATTTGCAGCAGAATACGAAACCTTAACAAATTGTTAATATTAACTATTTTGTTAATGTGGTGAGCTTAGTTAAGCTGCCAGAATAGGGCTGTAAATATATTTAAGCTACACCAGTCCACTAGTCTATTTAGATCAGATTGTAAAAGATGTCGTTCTTCGGGTTATTTGTAACAAAAAAAAAGTTTCACGTCGTAAAGACGTTACAGTATTTTATTACCGAAGGAAGATCATTAATGAATAGTAAAAACAAATCCGGTCCAAAATGACTGCCCTGAGGAACGCCAAAAGTGACCGAAATACTTTTTGAAAAAAAAAATTCTTATATAAAACCTTTTTAGTACGTCTCAATTTTAAATACGAATTTATCCTGTTTAATAATGTGATAGGAAACCCAATAAGGTGGAGTTTTTTCAAAAGAAGATTATGATTAACACTGTCGAAAGCTTTGCTAAAGTGCGTATAAATAACATCAGTCTGCAGTCCCAAAGTTTGCAGGTTAATAGCACATTGCTTTAAAATACAGCTCGGAATTTCATCAGGGCCGGTCGTAAAAGAGGATTTTACTTATCGAAGATAACACATAACAATATTTGGGTTAATTACAGGAGTTTTAAAAGAGTTAACTGGCGGGAGAAAAGGATACACCGTACTAGTATTAAATGGTTTATAGAAGTAAGTTGATTTAAAGAAGTTTGCAAACATGTTAGAAATTACATTGTCACAAGATGATTCTTCCTGATGGAATTTCATAAGGGGTGGAAAGCTGGAGGCTTTACGTTTTGAGTTAACAAAACTATAGAAAAGTTTTGGATTATCTTTAAGTTGAGATTTGATGTTAATAATATAAGCAGAAAAGCATTGTTTATTTAATAGTTGATATCTATAACGACAAGAAAAATAGGAAACAAAGTCTAAACTAGAACCAGATATTTCATATTTTTTAAATAAATGGTTTTTAAAATTTTTTAGTTCCTTGAGATCATATATTAGCCAGGGTGGATTTAAAGGATTGGATCAACACCTTTTTTTTGGGACGGACAATAAGAAACACCTTTGCAGAGTATCATTAAAAAACTTTACCGAAGATTCGACGTCATAATATAAATATGATGCTTCGCTAGTTAAAATTGGACACCAATCAGTCTGCGAAAGTAAGGAATAAAGTTTTACATAGTCCGTTTTTTTTTAAATAAAAAACTTTTTATATCGCGCATCAGCAGTTACTTTATCTTCTTTTTCGTGGGAGAGTAAAACTGTTATTTTAAGAGTTGGATGATGCACATCTTCTTGAAGAGATACGGGATTCGAGCAATGGAGATTAACAGTCGTGCATCTATCTACAAATACAATTTTATATTTAAAAATTAATATAATTATTTAAAATATCATTCACTTGTTGAAGACACAAATCAGATTGCTTATCTAAAGGCGAATTTACACGATTCACTATCATCGTTCATTTTGGATGAATCATCTGATTTGTAAAATGTAAATTGAGTTTCATCTTTAAAATGAAGATGATTGTCATCCACATTGAACAGTGAAAGAAGTAGAAGGTCTTCCTACTTTTGATGAAAGTGAAAGCAAACCGAAATGATGTGTCTTTCGTACTAAAACACAATCGAAAGGTGTTAACATAATTTCAAGCAGAAAGTTTATATATTTTTTTATTTAATTGCTGAATAGCTTTTATTTATTTAATTTTTTTAAACGTCAATAAAATTAATCAGCCAACGAATATATTTTGACATTCAACCCCGAATCATCCATCAAATATCTTATTTACACTTTGAATAATGTAAATTAAAAATTGATTCACTGTCATCGTTCAACGTTCACTATCATCGTTTTGAGTGAAATGTGTAAATTCGCCTTAAGAAATCATTTATCCAATCACTATTAGAAACAGGTGTAAGAAATGAAGAATCGACAGACGATCTCCAAGTCACAAAAGGTAGGTTAAAATCACCCAGCACAATAAGAACGTCTTGATTTTTTAACAAATTATGAACTTATTCCATGGCATTTATGTGTTTTAAATAAATTGATAAGTCACATTTAGGAGGAATGTTTGAGCAGGTAACATAAATAATACCATTATTTAATTTAACTGCAACGCAAATGAACTCAATGTCACTGGTGCCAAGAATTGTCAATTCTTCAGATGCAAACGAGTTTTGAACAGCTATCAAAACACCACCACCGATCTTATCATGACGATCTTTACGAAAAATTTGATATTTATTGCACATTATTTCGGAATTTAAGATATTAGAGCAAAGCCAAGTCTCTGTAAAATTTACAATGTTATATTCGAAATCAAAACTGTTAATGAAAATATCGGAAAGTTTGTAGTTAAGACCCCTGACATTTTGGTACACAAGCTCTAATTGAGACTTGCGGTTTATTAATCGTTTTTTGGATGAGATTCACGGCTATTTCGGGGACGCGGCAAATGTAGAACATTTACCGGTCTTGGATTGCTTTTAAATTCAAATTCGCGTACAATTGTGTTTGGCGGCCAAAAGTTTACATCAACTATATAATTAAATAAATTTTCAGAAACTGTTAATCTAAAAGAAAGTAATCGATCTCACATTTGAATATTTGAATTTATGAACCGAAAGATTTAAGGAACACTTCAACTTTGATTTAATGAAAAAATCTATATCAACCTCTGTTGTATCCGCAGCTAAGCGAGAAACAAAGATATATTTAGTTGGTGGAATTGAAATTAATGGCTTAGGTGGTACAGAAACCTGAGAAGTAAGAGGAACAAAATGGAAATCGACCAGAGTTGGTGAAAGAGAAATAGTTTGGGAATAAGACATGACTGGCAATGAATGTGAAGGTGCCAGCACTGGCAAAGGGGCTGGTATACCACAAATGTCCATGTCATCAGCAGTGTCATGTTCAGAAGAATGTAGAGTTGGAGTTGAATCCGTTTTTTGCTTACTACGCGCTGACATCTGTTTTTTTCCGCTTGGGTGAAGGAATTGACTCTTCAATATATTTAAAATCATCGAAAAGAGACTGGTATTTATAAAATTTTGCAGAAAGGGAAGAAAGTTCCTTACTTTTTTCAGAGAAGTCTTGCTTCGTTTGCTTAAAAAGCTTGTAGAATTTGATGTCAGCCAATCTACATTTCTCGCAAGACCAACGCAACCCTTTACTCGACCTGTCACGCCTGCACATTTAGTGTGAACAGCATTATCACATAACCAACATGATAAAAACGGCTCAGTTTCACCCCTTACAGAGCAGCCAGGCTTAGCACAAATCATATTAAAATAATGCAAGATAAAAGGATGAAAATAAAGCAAAAAAAACACTGCACTTAATTGACAAACAAAAATTTGAAAATTTTTTTCAATAAAAAAAAGTAGCGTTGTAACCACCTTGTACTCAAAAGTTCCTAAAAGTATGCAGCCATTACCAAAAGAATGCAGCAAAAATTTAGAATACAATTGATGAAAAAATGCTGAATGTAAGAATGAGACAAATAATCAAACGAAGAACAAAAATAACAGAAACAAACGAATATGAATTTAAAAACAAAACTCAAAAACTTTGCTTCCACAGCTCATGAACAAATTTTTTTACCCTTATTTGATAGATTAAATGGAAGTAAACCAAATTATAAAAACCTGACTGAAAGACGTCCTCAAATGTCCCAAAAAGCACAAGTTTACACAAAACTTAGAATTTAATATTCAAAAACACTGGAATCAATAAAAAATTTTCGCAACCAAATTATCAAACAATCTGTTTAGAACGAGAGTTGATGAGAACTGGTAAGTATATATAAATATTTATTTCAAAGGAGCACCCTATTGGAATAATACTCTTTGATTGATGTTGACATTTCTTAAAACAGGATTTAAGTTTAGCTTCCATTAGCGGGGTTCACATGGTCCTACATGTTGTCACGCATTGTAGGACAAGCCTCTTATTTGACCGTTCGAACGCTCGATGCAGCCGACTGACAACATGTTATCTTGAATATGAAATATTTCAAATTCAAGGCCATCACGCCAGGCGTGACAACATGTAGGATCATGTGAACCCCGCTATTATGTCGTAGGAGTATAATGATTTAAACTTTAAACTTACTTGATTTATTTTTTTTTTATTTAATTACTTAGAGAAACGTGTTGGTACAATAAGAACCAGGTTCTTTTATAGTACGATATAAGCATTAGCTTGAAAAAACAAAAAAAAAAAAAACAATAATACTAAACTATACAGTCATAACAACAAGTATATACTTAAGGTTACGTTAAATTTTTAAAAGAAAGAAAGAAAGCTATAATAAATATTAAGTATATTAAATGCTAAATTGAATCACATTGCAATTATTTTTTAAGAATTAATAATATAGAGTAAAGAATACAGGAAATAGAATAAAATATAGTCATGAAACTATGAAGTAGAGAAGAAAGATAGGATAGAGCGCCTAAAATTACCTCTCCCACTAATCTCTCTTAACCAACGAGGCAAAGCATTCCACAATTTAATGGCGTTAATGAAAAAAAGATGAGACGAATGTAACGAATAATGCCTAGGGACTATTAAAACATGACTTCTTCTTGAAAGACAAAACTGGAGTTTTTCAAACAAGTAGCGAGGTGTTTTTTCATGTATGATTTTATGGAGATACATACAGTTACGAGCACTAAGATATGTAGTTATGTCACATCCAATTATAGCGTTTCTGAACGTGGAAAGGTGGTCAAATTTTCGCACACCATATACGTAGCGTGTTGCATAATTAAAAGCAATCTGTAGTTTTAATTGGGAGGAAGAGTCGAGTTTACTGTACACTGTTTCTGAATATGAAATTAAAGGTAAGATCAATTGTTTTACCAATCTACGTTTTAAATCAACAGGAGTAACACTAGCAGACATTCTTGAATTACGAAGGACATAATAAACTTTTTGTACAATACTATTAATGTGGTCAACACAAGACAAAGATGAATTTATGACAAAACCAAGGCTTACTGCTTTTGATACCACATTTAGCTTGCTAGTTCCTATAAACAGGTCAGGGACATCATCAACACAAGTTTTACTCTTACAGATGGGAAGGACATACGATTTGGCAGCTTTGAGTTGAATCCCATTACATTTAGCCCATTCATCAATGCTACTGAGATCTTCATTCAACCTGACGCACAGATCATCAAGAAGCCCAGTTCGCCGAGACAGATAGAGCTGGATATCATCAGCGTACGCATGAAGAAAAGCGTGCTTACATACATTAAAAATGTCATTGATGAACAAAGAGAATAGCAGCGGGCCTAGAATGGAACCTTGTGGGACGCCACTTTGTACAATTTTATACGATGAAAACATTTGACCGACATTGACTCTTTGAATTCTGTTACATAAATAATTAGACAAAAGATTGACAGCACTATTACAAAACCCAAAGAGAAATTTAAGCTTTTGACACAAGTAATTATGGTTTACTTTATCAAAGGCCTTGGAAAAGTCAAGTAAGCAGAGTAAGGTCATAGAGCCAGCGTCATATTCAGGCCGAATATCATCAAGCACTTTCAAAACTGCAGAAGAACACCCATGTCCTGCCCTAAAACCCGACTGGTATGGGGATAAAAGTTTTTTCTGAGATAAGTATTTGCTTATTTGTTGCGACGTAATTTTTTCACATATTTTAGACAATGGCGACAGAATGCTTATTGGCCTAAAATCATTTACACCAGAGGGATTTCGCTTTTTAGCCACAGATAAAGGGAAGAATAATTAATATGATTAAAATCACGATACGAGAAAGTATTATTAGTTCTATGATGGGATAAATTGACATTTAACGTGCAGAAAATTAAATCGTGATTCGAGACAAAAACAATTGATCAAATAAAGACACAGCAGAAGGATCCGAGACAATAAAATAATCAAGTAAACTAGCAGTAGAATTATTGCAGCAGCGAGTGGGCACAGTGTCGTTTACTACTGAAAGTCCTATTGTCGATATTTTATCGAACAGTACTTGTTTTACGGAATCATTGGATAGAATATTGACATTGAAATCAGTACACAACAACATTAAGTCATAGTTAAGAATGCTGCTCGTTAAAGCAGAAAACAAAGGATCAACAGAAAAACATTTGTTGGGATTATACACACATGACAAAGAAATTTTAGTATTATTATCCCAAATGCATACATTTAAAAATTCTATACCAGGTCCACTAGACTTACATATTACTTTTGAATTCAGAGAAGTTTTACAATAAACTGCAACTCCTCCACCTTTCCTCCCAGACCGATCATTACGATACAGAGTATAATTGTTAATGTTACAATTAGTATCACTTATATCATTGCATAGCCACGTTTCAGATACACAAATAACGTCTACTAAAGAATTTTCGAAAACATGTTTTATATAATCAAGTTTAAGCATATTCAAACTTCGTGCATTGAAATGTACAACATTTAGGCCACTGTACTGCTTACACAGTACCTGCATTAAGATTTTTACATTTTCATTAGCGCCAATAGGCGAATAACTAGAACCTGACATAGGCAGAGAAAACAGCAGGAGAGCTAAATTTAGAGTAATAAGAAAGTAGTAAGAGATGGAAGAAGAACATTACAGCTAAAGAGTGAATTAGGAGAAAAAAATAATAACAATAATAATAAACATAAAATACATATAAGACTGTAAATTAAAAAACTGGTTCGCCATCAGGTACATCATCGAGAATCGCACTGCGAAGTTCTTCCACACTCGCAATGAGTCGAGCATCCGCATTTCTTTTCTTTCTGATATACACCGAGCCACGAAAGGAGAAAGCGTTAAAGATGTCTTTATTACGTTTGCAGATAATCGCAGCTTGGAGTAATTTGCGGCTTTCAGCATTGAGGCTTTCATGAACAAACACATTACAATCGCTGTCGAATCCAGCATCTCTTAAGTTGACGGCTGCTTTAGTACGTCTTTGATAAGCCCCAAAAGCTTTGAGGACACGATTCCGGTCAAAAGCCGAAAAATATTTTATAGTAATTAAAGAATTCGGATTGCTGGGATTTTTTTTTTAATGCGAAATATATCTTTAATTTGGGGTGGTTGAAGGTCAACAAAGAGACATAAGCTATTAAACATTGCTTTTAAATTTTCCTCGCTTGAAAACGGCAGCCCAAATAACACTGCATCCGAAGAGAAATCCGGTTTGTTGTTGTTCGAGTTATTGATGTTGTTATTTATGTTTTTAAGAGTTTCTTCTCTTAGATTTTCCAACTCACTACAACGACGAGTTAAATCACACAACTCATTTTCGAGCAAGACAATTTTTTTATCAATCTCGCTGTAGTCATTCTTTATGACAATCACCTCAGTTGCAATTTTAGTGACGAGTTTGGTCTCAACACTCACAATGTCATCAGAGAGTTGCTTAAAAGATTTATTGTAATGCTGGAGAAGCCGGTCTTCAAGCTGCCGCATGTCGGTTTTAAAGCTGCCACTCATCCGCTCTTCCATTGCAATTAGTTGAGCCCGAATAGAGCGAGATAACAAATCACCACTCAGCAGCTTTGGCGTTCCATCATCAATGTTATTAGCACGATGCTGAAGTTGTTGACGAGTTAAGCGGGGGGTTGGAGTCATCGTTAATACACACGTTGAGCCGCGAAGACAAAGTTGAGTGCAAAATTAAAATATGTAAGCAACAGCAGAAGAGTGAAAAAAACAAGATTAGTTCAACTCAGTTGCGAGGGTGATCGGCTCGTTACAGCAAGCAGTCTTCGGGAGTCACCACCACTTTAATATTTTTTATTTTGTTTATGTAAATTTTAGCTCGCGTTCTATATTATTATGTATGTATTTATTTATGTTAGTTAGCGTTTTTATATATTTTGCTTCGCTTTACCACCGCGGATAATAAATATTAAGGTTGAGTGTTCAAGTTAATTTAAATTAAATATAGTTTTAATTGTTTATGTAATTCAAACTTTAAGTGAAGATCACAAACTGTTAGACAAAAATTAAATGTGAATAAAGTTTAATGCATGATTAAGAACTGAATGTTAAATTAAAGACAAATATATTGGAATTGAAACACAATCAAACAGCTAAATTTTGTTGTTTATTCTTCTTCTTATTAAAATTGCTATGCAGGCTCTGCATATCAAAGAAAAGCCATTAAAACTTTGATTTATGGTATGTATTTAAAAAGTTTAGAACCCACAAAAATTTCCACATAAAACACAAAGTTTTAACCATTGATCTTTTTGATAATAAACTACTGTTTTAAATGTAATTAAAATTGTTATGCAAGCTCTGCATTCAAGCTCTTCATATCAATGAAAAGCCATTAAAACTTCGATTTCTGGTATGTGTTTAGAAAGTTTAGAACCCTACTAGAATTTTCACATGAAACAGAAAAGTTTAACCGTTGATCTGTTTGATAATAAACTATCGTTTTTAATGTAAATTGAATCTACATATAAATGAAAAGCCATTAAAACTTTGATTTATAGCTAGAAGCTTAGCTTTTTGATAAAAAGCTTCATCTATAGATTATCATGTGTTTGTGGATATTATAGTTTACAGCAGGTTCATACAGCGATTTTCATGTGTTTGTACGTATTGTAGTTTACAACAAGCTAATCTAACGAATTTAGATAAGTATGTGCTGTTGCTGTTGCTGTAAATTGAAATTGATTTGCAAGCTCTTCATATCAATGAAAAGCCATTAAAACTTTGATTTATGGTATGTATTTAGAAAGCTTAGAACCCTACAAGAATTTACACATGAAACAGAAAAATTTAACCGTTGATCTCTTTGATAATAATAAACTATTGTTTTTAATGTAAATTGAATCGACATATAAATGAAAAACCATTAAAACTTTGATTTATAGTTAGAAGCTTAGCTTTTTGATAAAAAGCTTAAACTGTTATTGTTGTTGTTGCTGTAAATTGAAATTGATATGCAAGCTGTGCATATAGAATTAGAGAGAGAGAGAGAGAGATAGAGAGAGAGAGAGAGAATGTATCTTTTAATTTATAGTTCCAGTCTGAAAAAACTTCAATATAAGGCGAACCAAAAAATATATTAGCTTTAATTCGTAAAAGATCTTTTCATTGAAAGCTTGTACGACAAATAGAAAGGAAAGTTTACTTTAACACTTTTAAAAATAAAAACTTTTTCAAGCTTTTTAAAAATCAGTGAAAAAATATAAAAACAAAGACACTATATTAAACATTAAAATTAAGTTTCACAATAAAGTGTAGTCTAAACAGGCATATTCAACTGAAACATCAAAATCAACAATCGCAACATTTTCAATGCGATAGTTGTAAGAAGTTATTTTCACGGAAGGATAATTTAAACCAATATAAAGGAAAACTTCATGCAGTATCTTCTTCTTCCTCGACTGCAGCATCAACATCAGTAGCAGCAGCAGCAGAAAACACAACTAGAATTCAAGGTTCCAGGCGAATTTACAAAATTCAGTTCCCAATCTCTATTGCAATATTTGCAAGAAAATGATATTGACGAAGAATTGGCCATATCACACCAGAACAAACGCTCACAAGACAAATAGTGGTGAAATAGTAACGAGCATTTAACTAGAATCTCATCTGTAGTTAATGAACGTATAGAGTCATCAGCTGCGTTTCATTTGCTTCAAAATAATCCAGATTATTTTTTTTTACATGCAAAACAAAAACAAAAATAATAATTCTGTAACAAATAGGATTATTTTTGCTATCCATATAAAATTGTCATATAGCCTTTAAAAAATTTGAAACACAGGTGCCGCACCTGTATATTTTTATAAGCTGTCATTTCATTTTCTGAATTATTTGTTTGTTAGATACAATGACTATTAGGTAGACAAGACAGCTAACTATTTTCTCACGAGCTGCGACCATCGAATGTTAAACAAAAGAAAACAAAACAAACTGAGTTTGTCACACACATTGGACGCATTCAGCGGAGCCAACAATTGCACTTAAATTATTTATATAATTGCATAATGTTAATAATTAAGTTAAATAATTTACAATTTTTCTGACGTTGAGAGTAAAACACATTCAGATAAAAGCATCGTTCACTAAGATATTGCTACCATAACAGTTCACAACAGTTTTGAACGACACACGTTCTCCATAACACCTAATAGTTATTGTATCATGATTGGTTGTTTGAATTTAATTTTGACTGCAAAGGTAGTGTCCTCTACGAGTCGTTTTTCTTGCCGTTCCATTGCGAACATTTGTTATCGCGATTATATTAAGGCGAAAGGAACACAGCTATTTATACACAAAAATAATAATGAGAGTTTATTGATTTCCGAAGAGTTTCTAGCAAACGCCAAAAATATAGTTATAGAAACTCTTCAAGAAATGTTGCAGAAGCACGTCAACATTAAATTTAATATGGAATTGTTCTGTGAATACGTAAAAATGAGCAAAAATGAGATGTCAATTGACATTTAATCACATCAAACCCAAATGGTTAAGAATCGACAGACTTGAATAACATTTTTGATGAAAAGTGCAACAATTCTGATGAATATTGCTTCAAATGGGCAGTAATATCAGCATTAACCCCAACTAGTATACGCTCTGATAGATGTTCAAGTTATAATATAGAGGATATTACAGCCTCCATAATACATTTGAACAACGATGTATCTATCAACTTTGAAAGTCTTGTTTTTCCGCTACTAGTAAAAGACATTAGAATATTCAAGGAAAATAATCCTAGATTAAGCATCAATGTATTCGGGTTCGATGATGAGATCAAAAGTATCGTCGGACCCTACTACTTTACAAAGGAGGAGAAGAGTACACACCTCAATGCTTCAGGAAGGAGACAAATCCCATTACATATCAATCAAGAATATTTTAAGGTAAAAAAAATATACATTTTATTCATCTATTTATTTTTTTCTTATTATATATATTTAATAATATCAACAGCATTTTTTAACAATTTTTTTTTCTTTTTATTTACAGGCTTTTATGTAGCCAAGCTCATAAAGGACATGCATGTAGGACATGCTCATAGAATATTTCTATGTAATTGCTGCCTGCAGTACTTCAGTTCGGAGTATAAATTACGGCGTCATCGTCTGGAGTGTAGCCGAATAGTTACTAAGGTTCCTGATTTAGAAAATAGTAAACTTAATTTTACAAATTATAGACATAAGTTAGATGTACCATTCGTATTTTTTTTTTTTTGATTCGCCCGGAGGTATGAATCTAGTATCGCATGCACGATTTACACTCTAGAACCTGCTCGGATCAGATTGGGACAGACAGAATGCACCTATGTACTAAACATACCCCCTATTGGCAATTAGGATCTTCCACTAAGCACATTAATTGGCTTTTCAGCGGAATTTAAAAATTTAATATATAACAAACGCGTATTTAAGTATATTTAATTCTATATAAATAAGCAACATCGAATTAAATTATAGTGATTTAAGTACCCGAAAAACAATCCTTATTTCAAAAACAATCCAAAACACTAAACTCATTTTAACTGGTTTGCGGCCATTGTCCAACCCAAGGACCTACGTGGAAATGAGATAAATAGTTACAGTACACCCTGCAACACTACCCATAGAAAATAAGATAACGCATGGTAAAGTGTTCTTAATATAATTCCAAGAACATTTTACCATATAAAACCCATGTTTGCTATTTTATGACACACTTATGTCGCAAACATAACACTCTTTTTTGTCACAACTTGTGTGGCAATATTAAATTACAAATAAATTAAATTAAAAAATCTAAATCAATATTGAAATTGCTTACAGATTGCTCAAGTGAATTCCTCCGAAACCACTTGAGTAACCAAAAACTAAGCCAGCCAACACAAGTACATTCTACTGCCCTAGCTAAATTCCATGGAAAGAAAAGTGAGCGTACACATAATTGTGCAAACGAATCCACGCTTACACAATTAACCAATCGTTCACCTACTGACCTAAAGAAAGAAGCGCAGGCAGAATTGTGCAAGCGAGTCAGTCGTTCACTTATCGACCTAGTTCGATTCTTAAGAAAGAAGCGCAGGCAAATTTGCGCTAGTGAACACATGCTGACCAATCATCGCTTGATGAAAGCGAAAGCAAAACATTGAATTAAAGAATTTATTTTGAACCAATAGCAATGGAAAGAAAGTGTTATACGGAATTTGCGTAACTTTCTTTCCCATCAAAAGTATCTGCCAAAAGAGCAGAAGAGTTAGTTTGAGACTTCGAAGTATAACAATTAAGTAATTATAAATACTAGAGTTAAGAGTATTTTTAAGCAGTTAACAAGTTTAGTTCAAAAATAAAAGACATAAATAATCTCCAACACTTTGTGCGTTATTAATTAAACTGAAGTTAAAACTGGCGCAGTCGGCAGGATTGTCAAAGCAAATAAATTTTATTTTTATTTTGCGTGCATTTTAATGCTTCAACGACAATCAAAACGAACCCTGAAGCAAAAGATTGCTTTTCATCAAGAATAATTTTGAAAGATCAAAGCTTTAAACTCTGCACACCAAATCAACGACAGTCAAAACGAACCCTGAAGCAAAAGATTGCTTTTCATCAAGATTAACTTTGAAAGATCAAAGCTTTAATCTCTGCACTCAATGAAAATCTACAAAATTGTGCAGACATAACGAGAGATTTTTTTTCATCTATCACAACGAACCATACTTTGGAAGACCAAAGTATTGCAACAGCAAGGAGAACATAGGATTGTTCCCATCGACATCATTTATAACAAAACAAAGTGCAAAGTGCGAGAACGAAGCCTGCAAGGACTACCCAACCCCCATGCCACTATTCGGTGACGACGAAGACACCTGGGACTTTTCAGAAAGCGAGCAATTTCAGCAATACCTGCGAGACAGAGCGAACAAACAAGAGAAAGACAAGTCAACTAAACTTCTACCAACATTACCAAGGCCAAAATCAACAGCAACAGCCGTAGTGAAACCTACCTTTCGGAAACAGTAAGATCAATTTGCCTCACTTGATTATCATTATTATTATTTTGTTATTATATTAAGTTCACAGAGTAAGAAAACATTATTATCCT
This sequence comes from Dichetophora obliterata, assembly GCA_963920525.1. NCBI lineage: Eukaryota > Metazoa > Arthropoda > Insecta > Diptera > Sciomyzidae > Dichetophora > Dichetophora obliterata. The sequence goes on along the minus strand of OY986437.1, from coordinate 154,296,950 downwards.
TAAGCTTATTTGCATATTTGAACTATTTTTAGTACATTCGTTTAACCGATTTAATTTTAAGTTTGAACTAAATTCTTGTTTGTGAATAAAAATGACTGCTCCTACTCCACCCTCTGAGTCAATAAACCCAGTTAAATATTTAAACTCACTCCCAGAATTTGATGGGAAAAATAAAGATTTACAAACTTTTTTTTTTACAAACAACAAGTTTAGAATTCGCAATGGATATCCTTTTCCAAGCTGGATACGCACATTTGAATGGTATTCAAAATACGAGATCAAATAACATAACAACATATAGACCTCAACAAGGCCATCAAATAAGACAAAACAATTTTAATGGAAATTACCACGGAACAAATACACGACAGAATTTCCCTTACAAACGACAACAAAATAATTTCCAAGCACAATAACATACTAACAACTATAACAGACGACAACAAAATAACTTCCAAGCACAACAACATACTAATAACTATAACCGACAACAACAAAGTAATTTCCAAACACAACAACATACTAACAACCATAACCGACAACAACAAAATAGCTTCCGGACACAACAACATTATAACAATACAAGTAACAGACAATACAACCCGAACTTTGAAGCAAATGACAGTAGGCAACCAGGCCCTGAACCTATGGACGTTAATAACATTGAAACCCTAAATTTTCCTTCACACGCCTCGGAGGAAAATTACCATATATAAAAATAAAAACAAAATTAGGATATCTGGATCTTATAATTGACACTGGAGCAACTAACACAATTCTAAATCCAAATATCTGCAATCCAAAATGGAATTTTCCATCTGAAAATATTTCCATTAAAACACTACAACATACAATTACTATCAGAGAAAAAGTTAAAATACCAACATTTAGAGAATTCGTAGACCCAGACGGAACGCTAGAATTCATAATTTGCAAATTTCATGACCAATACGATGGCTTAATAGGAAACGATGTCCTGGGGCGTTATAAAACAAAAATCGATTACTCAATCCCAGAAGTAATCATAAACAATAAACCATTACCTATTCATTTTCATGAACACAACGATGAAAATAAAGTAAATTTAATTTTTAACATAGAAAATGGTTTAGTTTTGCTAGAGGAAAAGAAATGCACTAACGGGGAAACAATAATTGAAAAGGGAATTTACAATATAGAAAATTTTAAAACCGAAGTAAAAACTAAAGCATTATGCAAAGTTGAAATTCGAGTAAAAGATACCGAAATAACTAAAATTACAACGGAAAACTTTTGCGTATACAACGAGAAGCCATGGTGGGATGCGCTTATTGGAAAAATCAGGCGAGAACATCTAAATTCAGAGGAACATCAAGAGCTACTCAAATGCTTAAAAAATATAAAGATATATTTTTTCAAGAAGGAACAAATTTGTCCGGCACAAACGCAATAAAACATAAAATTCGAACCACTAATGATATTCCAATTCACACAAAATCCTATAGGTACCCCTACATTCATAATAATGAAGTAGATAAGCAAATAAAAGAGATGCTGGATAGCCAAATAATTCGGCCCAGCAATTCTCCTTACAATGCGCCTATATGGATTGTGCCAAAGAAATCCGATTCTAGTGGAAGGGAAAAATGGAGATTAGTTATTGACTATCGAAAACTAAATGAAGTAACGATCGATGACAAATACCCAATCCCGAATATTGATGAAATACTAGATAAATTGGGAAAATGCCAATATTTTACTACCCTCGATTTAGCGAAGGGGTTTCACCAAATCGATATTGCAGAGGAAGATATACACAAAACCGCGTTCAGCGTAGAAGGAGGTCACTACGAATTTCTCAGAATGCCCTTTGGTTTAAAAACGGCCCCAGCAACGTTCCAGCGCCTAATGAACAACATCTTGGGCGAACTTATTAACAAAATATGTCTCGTCTACCTGGACGATATCATAATTTTCTCTACATCATTGCAGGAACATATAAATTCGCTAAATTTGGTTTTTGAACGACTAAAACAAGCTAACTTAAAGGTTCAGTTAGATAAATGCGAGTTTCTAAAGAGGGAAACAGAGTTCCTCGGACACATTGTTACGCCCAATGGAATAAAACCAAATCCTAAGAAGATAGACTGTGTAATGAAATTCCCAATTCCAAAAACCCCAAAGCAAATTAAATCATTTCTAGGCTTAACAGGTTACTACCGTAAATTTATCAAAGATTATTCAAGAATAGCAAAACCAATGACTCAATTCCTAAAAAAGAATTCCAAGATCAACATAGAAAATTCTCAGTATATTCACAGTTTTGAAACATTAAAACGATTACTGACCAATGATCTAATTCTACAGTACCCTGATTTCAACAAAAAATTCACAGTTACAACAGACGCTAGCAACTACGCACTGGGTGCAGTCCTTTCACAAGACAACCACCCACTATGCTTCGCCAGTCGTACGCTTAACGCCCACGAAATCAATTACAGTACGATAGAAAAAGAACTACTAGCTATAATTTGGGCAACCAAATACTTTAGGCCCTATATTTTCGGACGAAAGTTTTTTATCGAAACGGATCACAAACCATTAACGTGGCTTTTTTCAATAAAAGAGCCTAATTCCAAATTGGTCAGATGGAGGCTAAAATTGTCGGAATTTGACTACGAAATTAAATACAAAAAAGGAACGAAAAATAGCAATGCCGACGCATTGTCCAGAATTGAGCCTGCAAATGTAAACACACTAGAACTAAATTCTCCAACGATAAAAGAAGGCACGGCACCCATCAACTTGTTTAAAAATCAAATCATAATAAGAAAAATTACATCCGGCTCAGCAAAAACAAGAAGCAAGGAAATATTCAAAAATCTGAGAAAAACTATCGAAATCAAGGAACTTGACCAAAACACAGCAATCATTATCTTTAAAAATCACTTTAAGCCCACACACTTAAATGGTTTTATAATAGACGAAGAATTCTTCCCAATATTAAAAATATATATGAAGAACTCTTCCCTAACCTTAAAATAATAAGATGTTTTCAGAAATTAGAGGATATACAGGACGAAAACAAACTTACCGAAACTATAGAAAAAGAACATTTATCTAAGAACCATAGAGGTATACTATAAGTTTTTGAAGAACTGAAAACCCAAATTTATAACCCCAAACTAAGGTTAAGAATAACTCAATTTATAAATAATTGTGAAATATGTGCTCTCGAGAAATACGAAAGGAAACCACCAAAAGTCCCCTATAAAATTACTGAAACACCATCCAAGCCAAGAGAAATAATACACATCGATGTCTTCTACACATTAAATAAACAACTATTTATGACAACAATAGATAAATTCACAAAATTTGCAGCAGCATTCAAAATTGATGGAAGAACTTGGACAGAATTTAAACTAAAACTAATGCAATACATAAGTACCTACGGCAAAGTGAAAAAAATAGTAGTAGATAATGAGTTAGGTTTTAAAGCTATCCCAATACAGCAGTTCTTAAAAGACGAAAACATCACAATACACTACACATCCAACAGCAACCATAACTCAAATGCAGACGTTGAACGGTTGCATAACACTATAAACGAGCATATAAGATTGTTGAGACATGATGAGCGAAACGAGGATGAAACTATTGAAGAAAAGATACTTCGAACAATTAGCTACTACAACAATACTATTCACAGCACTACAAAAGTTAAACCAATTGACTTCTTAAACGGAAAAATCCACGAAAGCAAATATCCCCAAATTCACGAACTAATATTGGAAAAAAAGGAAAAATACATAAACAAACTGAACAAATGTAGAACGGATGTACAGCTAACCGAAGGAATTAATTTAGTGAAAGAAATAAGAGGAGGAAAAAACCATAGGAAATTTAGGAAAATAGTTGCAAGAAAAATCGATGACGAACATTTAGAAAACACACGAACGGGGCACAAGTATTACAAAACACACATAAAACAAAATAGGAAATACCAAAATAAGGAAAGTCCTACTATAAAAAGCAAATAATAAACAAAGACCTTTTTCAGATGACATCCCTGGTAATGCTTATAATCTTCACAACAACCGCAGCAAAAAAATCGACATCCAAGATCTGAACAACAACAATGGATTCGTTCCGGTGAAAATAGATGAACTCACTCCAATCGAACATTACAGTAAAATCCTGCATATAATTAATACAACAACCTATGTAAAAACCATGGAATTCATAATGGATAATATTCACTCGCTCGAAGAGATGACATTTCAATCCAAACCACTCTTGAACACAGTACACAAGAATTTTGCACTACTAAAGGCTAAAATTGAAGGACTCAACCCGCATTTTAGAAGCAAACGTGGATTGGCAAACGTAATTGGCAAAGGTTTAAAATTTATAGCGGGAACAATGGACAGTGACGACGAGGTACAAATAACTAACTCAATAAAAACTCTAAGTGACAGCAAAGAAATTATAGAGGGAAAAATTAATAAATTGACATACTTAAACAATTTCCTATCCGATCAAATTCAAAATATTACAACACACATTAATCACCAACAAGCTCGCATCGGACTTTATTTTAATAGTTTCAAAAACGTATTACAGAACAAAATTGCAAGCCTAGAGGACGAAATAACATTTATGGGACAGGTATACCAATTAAATAATGACATTTCTCTTCTACAAGATCACGTAAACGACATCGGACAAATAATTTTCTCTAGTAAGCTCGGAATAATTCCTACGGACATACTGACTAAAACAGAACTCGATCTTATAATGGATTTCAATAGCTATACCAATATTAAAGTATCAGTAGCAATTCAAACCGATACTATAATTGTAATCCTCCTTATACCCAACTACTCTAAGGACCCTCTGTCTAAAATTACTCTGGAACGAATTCCCAACATATACAACAAGTCAATTTTATTGAACAATTACAATATCCTTGTAGACTCAGAAAATAATGTTTATGAAGACTTCATTAAAGAAAACCTCAAGAAAAATTTAGTACGCATTTATGACGAATGCTTAAACAATATTTTCAATTTCAAAGAGGCACAATGCAAAATGCAAACACTAAAACAAGAAAACGTATCTGAAATTTTCCCGGGCATATTAATTTTCAAAAATTTCTATTCATTGTCATTTTCTCATAATTGCAGTAAGGTTAAAATAAAAATAAGAGGAACTTTCCTAGTAAAATTCGAAAATTGTGAAATAACTGTGCTTAATAAAACATACTCAAATGTTAAACTTAAAGTCTATGATAATTTTATTTTGCCAAATGCAATAACAAAAATTATAGGTAGTTCCAATGCTACTCTACTTTTCGACATAAAACTAGAATCATTATATATCAAACAAATTGAACACGAACAAAACCTAGATAAAATAATATTTGAAAATAAGAAAACAAAAATTGTAAACGTAAGCACAAACATTATAATAATTGTTGTAATATTAATTTTAATATCCTTTGTATTATACAAGAAAAAAAATACAACAATTCAAATTTCGTCGGAGCCTCAAACTAACGGTGGGGGAGTTACAGTACACCCTGCAACACTACCCATAGAAAATAAGATAACGCATGGTAAAGTGTTCTTAATATAATTCCAAGAACATTTTACCATATAAAACCCATGTTTGCTATTTTATGACACACTTATATCGCAAACATAACACTCTTTTTAGTCACAACTTGTGTGGCAATATTAAATTACAAATAAATTAAATTACAAAATCTAAATCAATATTGAAATTGCTTACAGATTGCTCAAGTGAATTCCTCCGAAACCACTTGAGTAACCAAAAACTAAGCCAGCCAACACAAGTACATTCTACTGCCCTAGCTAAATTCCATGGAAAGAAAAGTGAGCGTACACATAATTGTGCAAACGAATCCACGCTTACACAATTAACCAAGAAGCGCAGGCAGAATTGTGCAAGCGAGTCAGTCGTTCACTTATCGACCTAGTTCGATTCTTAAGAAAGAAGCGCAGGCAAATTTGCGCTAGTGAACACATGCTGACCAATCATCGCTTGATGAAAGCGAAAGCAAAACATTGAATTAAAGAATTTATTTTGAACCAATAGCAATGGAAAGAAAGTGTTATACGGAATTTGCGTCACTTTCTTTCCCATCAAAAGTATCTGCCAAAAGAGCAGAAGAGTTAGTGTGAGACTTCGAAGTAAAACAATTAAGTAATTATAAATACTAGAGTTAAGAGCAGTTAACAAGTTTAGTTCAAAAATAAAAGACATAAATAATCTCCAACACTTTGTGCGTTATTAATTAAACTGAAGTAAAAATTATAAATCTCATATCCGCCAAATCAAAATCCCAATTAGTTGGATATGCATTTGGGCCAACAAAGGCATAAACTTGTGTGCAAAAGAGATATACTCTGGCACACCAATCCAGGTGATAGAGTGAGTTCAGTCTAATTTCAAATCAGAAAACCACGTGAGCACGTAAATCACAATTCGATTTAAAATTAAAATATTGAATAATTAAAAAGTAAGTTTTAAAAACGATTCATATTTGATGGTGCTTACTTTATAAAATATAATATCGAGACAAAAAGGAGAAACAAAACAATCTCAATTACCGATATTACATTGTTATAAAACTGCGTTAGGTATAATAGGATGAAGGTAAATTGATTTAATTATTTAAATGTAATATAATTTTCCGTTTTAAGACGTCTACCGAATCAGAAAAATTAATCATGTTGAAGTTGTCATTGAAATCACTGCACATACATCGTAAAGGTTCATGAAGAGCGTAATTAGAACTGCACTGACTCAACTTGAAAAACAGAAAATGTCTAGTTCCTCTCCTTGGGATGTTAAAATTAAGAGCTGAGATGAGATATTCCGAATTAATCTCGCCACGAAGTAATTTATACAGAAACATGACATTAAGCATCATTCTTCTGCTTCTTAGGGAAGGTAGTAAAATAATCATAAGGCGTATTTCATACGATGGAAGCATAATATTGGGGTTCCAACGACTATGACGTAAAGCAAAAAGTAAAAACTTTTTGAACGGATTCTATGGCGTCGATGTAGACATTATATTGTGGGTTCCATAACTGATGCATATTCAAGAATTGATCTTACGAGAGAGGTATACAATAATTTAGTAGTAAAGGGATCACTGAATTCTTTAGCCCATCTTTTAATGAAACCAAGGACTCCTCTTGCCTTATTTATCACCATATTAACGTGGAGATTGAAGCGAAGTTTTGAATACATAATAACACCAAGATCGAGAAAACTGGAAACTATTTCTAAGTTAGTGTTATTTATAGTGTAATATATGTTATTAGCAGATCTTCGCGAGAATGTCATTTGCTTACATTTTTTTAAGTTGAGATTTAATATATTTAAGCTAAACCAGTTCACAAGTCTATTTAGATCAGATTGTAAAAGATGTCGTTCTTCGGGTGATTTGTAACAAAGAAAAAGTTTCACGTCGTCATCGTACATTGAGACGTTACAGTGTTTTATTATCGAAGGAAGATCATTAATGAATAGTAAAAACAAAACCGGTCGAAGATGACTGACCTGAGGAACGCCAGAAGTGACCGAAATACTTTTTGAAAGAGAATTCTTATATAAAACCTTTTGAGTACGTGTAGATAAATACGAATTTATCCAATTTAATAATGTGACAGGAAACCCAATAAGGTGGAGTTTTTTCAAAAGAAGATTATGATTAACACTGTCGAAAACTTTGCTAAAGTGCGTATAAATAACATCAGTCTGCAGTCCCAAAGTTTGCAGGTTTGTAGCACATTGCTTTAAAATACAGCTTGGAATTTTATCAGGGCCGGTCGTAAAAGAAGATTTTACTTCTTGAAGATAACACATAACAATATTTGGGTCTATTACAGGAGTTTCAAAAGAGTTAACTGGCGGGAGAAAAGGATACACCGTGCTAGTATTAAATGGTATATCGGAGTAACTTGATTTAAAGAAGTTTGCAAACTGAAGTTTGAAGGGTGTGTTGAAAAAAAAATGTTTTGTTGGTTCGAAATGATAGTTTTTGGAAAAAATCACTAGCTGATTTTATTGCAATTTTGGCACTGCTAAAGCAAAGATTATATAGTATAAAGATGTGCCACGTAGAACATTAAAAAGTAACAAATATTTTTCAGATCAATACGTAAGCTTTTGTGAGCGCGATTTCCTTATTTTAAGCGAATCAGATTTTTCTTATTCACTGCTTGCTATTAATATTGAATATTTTTTATTGACTCAGCCAGAGCAGTAAAATCTGCATATATATTCAGAATCTTAAGGAAAACTGAATAACGACATACATCCATCCAATGAATTCAAAATTGTTTATAAATAACATTTTTAATTCACATTGAATTTTAAAAAATTGATTAGCAATTAATTTCAATTATTTTTTTTTCGTTATTCAGAATAATTAATTAGTTTTTTATTCATGCACAAAGAATGCAATTCAAAAAGAATTTCAAATTTTTCAATAATAATTTTTTGTACATTATTATTTTTTGATTCATTGCCTATTCATGTGTTATTTATTATTAATTTTATAGTCATTTTTAATTTTTTATTTATTATTAATTTGGTTCTTTATTCAAAAGTGAATAACAAGATTTTTTTCATTTTATTAATTATTCAAAAGTGAATGAAAAATTAGAAATAAATACGAAATTTATAATGAATAAAAAATTAATAACGAATAAAAAATAAATAATGAATAAAAAATTAATAAAAAAAATTAATAGCGGAGAGCGTTTGAAATACGATTGTTCTCAATTATCGTTCTCCTCATATAAAATTGTTCTCGCAAATTATCACGAACGAATGGGGAACTCTCTGCTGGCGTCGTATTTTTTATCTCTGAAAAATTTGTCAGTCTAAAATTTTTTTGATCGAATTTTTCACAAAAAAATAACAAGCAACGAACGTTCGTTTTTAATTTTTCATAAAAATTAATTGTTCAAAAATTCAGGAACGTTCGTTTCCTAAAATAAGTTCGCAAAAAAAATTTGTTGCGGATGCGTAGTATCGAGCGCTGTTGCTGTTGAATTAACATTTTTCCATACAAGGGCAAATTATTTTATCATAAAAAACACCATAAAAAAATTTATTTGTCCTTGTAGATGTTGTTATTACCATTCCACCATTCCGTACAAGGGCGAATAATTTTGTCATATCTGTGTCGATAAGCAATAATAGCTTAATTCGACTAACGACAGATCTGAGTTATTGATGTAGCTGTGTTCTACGCATATGCATTACATACGCACAAAATCTATTGCTTCTAACATGACCAAAGCCAAAGTTATGACACAGAAACAAAAGACACTTCCATTTATCTTATATAGCGATTGAAAAATTTAAAGCAAGATTTATCTAAACTTTTAAATCAGACTTAAGGCGTTATTGCATATCGACACAGATATAGTATTTGTTAGAACCACTTGAGATTATGACGTTTCAAAAGCGGACATAGTCCCAAGCGGTCTGAATCCCCATTTGGTGTTATGATCGCTTATTAAGCGGTCATATTACTAAATACAATTTTTGGGACTATGTCCTCTTTTTAAACGAAAAAAATTTGTAATTTGGGATTATGTACCTTGGGGTTATGTCCCGTCACCTCCTATGTTACCAGAAAAGCACGATAAATAGCACTTATGGTATTTTTCAAAGATTTTGTGAACGTTCGTGAATTTTTTCTTCAAACGCTCATTTTTAATGAACAATTCCAAACGAACGTTTGTTGCTTTTTGGTGTTGTTCGAAAAATTCGTTCGATAAAATACAAGCTCACAAATTTATCAGTGATAAAAAAAACGGCGCAAGCAGAGTGTTCCTTTTACGATTGCGAACGTTAGTCTACTTTTAAATTTTTCGTTTGAAAAATTCTCACACACAGCAAAAAACGAACGATAAGATCGTATTTTAATCAATTGCGAACGAATTTTTCCGCACTCTGTATACAAAATTTTTTATTCATTATATTTTTTATTTAAAAGTAAATAGCAAATTAAGAACAGTGGTAAACAATTTGAAAAAATTTTGCGCAACGAAAACGACATTGTTAGTTCGATTGGGTATTTTTTCTAGATAATAAAAATCATTAAGACTTTTTCAGGTTGGTTCGAATTTTTTTTAGAAGAATTTTTCGACTTTTTAGAGTTTTGAAAAATATTTCCCCAGTTATGATCCTATAACTCCAAAAGTATTCATTTATTTTACAAGTTTTATAAATATTTACAAATGAGACATTTATACCTTTTATTTAAGCTATTATTTACACGATTTTTGTAGACATTTTCTGAATACATACTACATTTGTGAAAAAGTTTAAAATATACCGTTTGTTTAATATTTCCCCACACATTAATATTAAAGTGTGCAAAAATATGACTTTGATATATAATTTTGTTTTATTTTTACTTTGATGTTAAAAAAAATATTTCAACGAAAATATTGAGGTAAAAAGTATGATTGTAGTAGGTTGGATATTTACGTATTTCAGTTTTAGTAAAAATACTCAAAATTACCTGCATCAAAGTCGACGTGGTGAGTTTGTACTAAAAAAAATTCTTCAGACTTTAAAAACCCAATTATCATATACTTAACTAAAGATTTTGTTTACAAACAATGTTCTTAGCGTTTTAAGCTTAATTTAAAAATCCCTGAACTAGTATATATAACTATCTGAAACACTGTGTGTTGCTGCTACGCCCCCGTTGCCAAACGCCCATAACATGCTATCAGTAAAACGGCACAAGTAAATTGTGGTCGAGTACCAAATTCCGAGGCTGTGCGGCCACCTATAACTTCAAAGCTATTCAATATCAAAAATTTCAGTTGTGTGGGAGGGGTCACGCCTCCTTGTCTAACGCCCATAAAACGTTATTAGTGAAACGTGTTAATTGTATTCAAATACCCAACTCCGAGGCTATGCGGTCTATAACTCCAAAGCAATTCGACATCGCAAATTTGGGTGGTGTAGGAGGTGCCACGCGCCCTTTACCAACACCCATCACATGTTATTAGGGAAACGCTACTTGTAAATTGTGGTTGAATACCGAATTCTGAGGCTTTGCGAAATATAATTATAAAGCTATCTGATATCGCATATTTGGCCTGTATAGGAGGTAATTTTGAGTATTAATCATATTTTTTGAACTCTTTCCCAAATGTAATATTTAGAAAATTTATACAAAAATCGTTAGATCAATACAAATGATGGCTTAAATAAAAGATATAGACGTCTTATTTGCAAAAATGTATAAATTTTGTAATATGAAAAAATACTTTTGAAGTTATAGGATCATAGCTGGGGACATATTTTTCAAAACTTAAAAAAATCGAAAAAATCTTTGAAAATTCTTCAATTCTTTTCGAATTTCATTCATCCTGTAATACTCATATAACTTAACACAAGTGTTATTTTTTAAGTGTTACTTATTTTCTGGTTTGTTTGTTTAATTGACATTTATACAAATCTAAATGGCTTAACAGACTCCGCTCAATTTGAGTACACATATTGTGTGCATCCTAGATTAGATTGTAACATACTTAGTTTTGATCACGCTCATTAAACTCATTTTCACTTACGTAAATTTTCATTTTGAAAATCTTTCTTGAAAAATTTTTTCGAAAATTAGATTTAAAAAATTTCAGTAATTTTAATACCAAAAACATTCACATATCTTCAGAGTTTGAGAAATTTTTGGTACAACGACTTTTTCATAAAACATCGTTCCCCAAGAATGAGAAAAAACTACATGAAAATCAAAACTTTGACTTTCGATGCAAATATATCCGCTATTTTTAAATATATTGAATTCAAATTTTTTTGATCAAAGTTTTAATAAAAACACTTAACAAAAATAGTTTCAACTATAGCGTTAAGTCAGTGAATATATTCTTTATTTTTTTTTTCAAAAACGGTCCAAAATATTGAATTTTTACTCAAAAAATGATTAAAAAATGTTTTTGTTGTATAAATATAAACAATTGAAAATTGCATTTTTGAGCATTTTTCATAAAGTTAAGCATGCATTTGCAATAATATAATAGAAATATATAAATGAAGTTAAATAAAAAATTTTCCGCAAAAAACAACTTAAAAAATATTGCTTACAACATTATTCGCGGCTAAGCTTCAACTGATGGAATCGCCCTTACAATAATATAACACTAAAAATATCATGTGGCAAAACGGCAAAAAAACCAAGTAAACACACAAAATATACCTAGATTACGTCATCTTTATGATATTATATTCATGAAATTATTTAACAAAAAGATAAGAGATAATGCAAAAAATATACTTACTTACTTACTTAGTTGGCGCTACAACCGTATGTCGGTCTTGGCCTCATCTAAGAATTTGCGCCAGCCATTTCTGTCCTTCGCTTGCTGGCGCCAGTTGGAAATTCCAAGCTTCGCCAGGTTGTCCTCTACTTGGTCTTTCCAACGAAGATGCGGTCGCCCTCTTCTGCGTTGACCGCCGCTGGGTACCGAATCTAATGTTTTCTTCACTGGAGCTCGTCTTTCATGCGCTGAACATGACCAAGCCAGCGAAGCCGCTCGATTTTAATGCGCTTGACTATGTCGATGTCAGCGTACGGCTCATACAGTTCATCATTCCAACGTATTCGGTACTCGCCATTGAAGCAGATTGGTCCGTAGATCTTACGAAGAAATCTTTCTCTCGAATGCTCCTAAAATCTTTTCATCTGAACTGCTCAGCGTCCAGGTTTGTGATGCATAAAGTAGGACGGGCATGATGAGCGATTTATAGAGCGTGATTTTCGTTCGTCGAGAGAGGGCTCTGCTTCTCAATTGCCTACTGAGCCCAAAGTAACACCTGTTGGCAAGAGTTATTCTTCGTTTGATCTCAATGCTGATGTCGTTGGTTGAGTTTATGCTGGATCCCAGATAAACGAAGTCCTTCACAACCTCGAAGGAGGTATTGTCAACTGTAACGTGGGTTCCCAGACGCTGGGACTGTTTGTTTGTTGACACCAAGTATTTCGTCTTATCTGCATTCACTGACAGACCCATTCGACTTGACTCTTTTTCTAATCTGGAAAATGCTGCACTGACTTCGCGCGTATTATGGCCAATGATATCGATGTCATCAGCATGCGCAAGCAGCATAACACTCTTGTAGAATATTGTGCCACTACGTCTCAGATAAGCAGCTCGGATGATCTTTTCCATCATTAGGTTGAAAAAGTCGCACGATAAGAAATCACCTTGTCTGAAACCTCGTTTGGTAACAAACGGTGAGGAGAGGTTCTTCCCGATTTTAACTGCGCTGCTCAGGGTGTTGCTCAGTGTCATCCTGCAAAGTCGTATTAGTTTTGCAGGAATACCAAATTCAGACATGGTGGAGTACAGGTGCTTCCTTATTGGGCTGTCGAAGGCGGATTTGTAGTCGACAAAAAGATGGTGGGTGTCGACTTGTTTTTCTTAAGTCTTCTCCAAGATTTGAAGCCACACTGATAAGGTCCGATCAGTTCGTTTACAATGGGCTGCAATCTTTCACATAAAACACTCGACAGGACCTTATATGCGATATTAAGAAGGCTTATCCCACGGTAATTGTCACAGATAGTGGGATCGCCTTTCTTGTGGATTGGGCAGAGCACACTGAGATTCCAATCGTTCGGAATGCATTCTTCCGACCATATTATGCGTATAAGCTCGTGAATGCATTTAAGTAGAGCTTCGCCTCTGTTCTTAAACAGCTCAGCAGGTAAGCCATCAGATCCCGCGGCTTTGATAGTTTTAAGCCGAGCTATAGCTGTCAGAACTTAATCATAGTCGGGCAGCGGAACCTCGACGCTGTCATACAAAATTGAGGTTTCCGGAATATCATCTCTATTGGCGGGATTGTAGTCAGCGTCGCCATTTAGAAGCTTAGAGAAGTGTTCCCTCCATAACGTCAGTGTACTCTGGACATCTGTCACTAGATTCCCGTTTTCATCCTTGCATGAAGAGGCCCCTGTTTTAAAACCATCGGCAAGGCGTCTTATTTTTTCGAAAAATTTTCGGGCCTCATTCCCGTCACCATACATCTCAATCTTCTCCTGCTCGCGCTTTTCTGCCTCTCTTTTTTCCGCCTGAAAATATGTCTCTCTTCCCTCCTCTTTTCTTTGTATCGCTCCTTAGCAGCGCGCGTTACAACCGACTGCAGGGTGGCTTTATAGGTGGCGTCTTTCTCTGCTGTGGCGTTGCGACACTCCTGGTCGTACCACTGGTTTCGGCGCCGGCGTTGGTAGCCAATCACCTCTTCAGCAGCCGCACGCATGGAGTTGGAAATGTGTGTCCACTGCGCAAATATATCATCGATTGGAGGAGTGCTTTGAAGCAGGAGTGAGAGTCGAGTGGCGAAAGCATCGCCGAGTAAATGTTTGCACCACAGAACGTGCGTACATCCAATACACTAGAAGAGTGCCTTCCGTCGATCAAAACGTGATCAATTTGACTCTTGGTTTTTTGATCAGGGGACATCCAGGTGGCTTTATGAATATTGAGATGCTTGAATCTAGTGCTACTTACGACCATGTTTCGTGCTGCGGCGAAGTCAATCAGCCTTATTCCGTTATCGGAGGTTTTGTCGTGGAGGCTGAACTTTCCGACTGTTGGACCAAAAATATTTTCCTTGCCCACCTTAGCGTTGAAGTCATCAAGCACGATTCTTTCGTCGTGACGTGGGCAGCGCTCGTAAGCATTTTCAAGGCGCTCGTAGAAAATTTCCTTGATCTCATCGTCCTTGTCTTCTGTCGGAGCGTGCGCACATATTAGGCTTGTATTAAAAAATTTAACCTTGATGCGGATTATGGCAAGTCGTTCGTTCACAGGTGTGAATCGCAGGACGTGGGGCCGTAGTCTCTTTCCAACTACAAATCCGCATCCAAACTCGTGCTTCTCCGCATGGGCGCTGTAGTAGATCAGGGTGCATGCCGAATGCAACCCTGTCCCTTCCATCGCATTTTTTGGATAGAAGTGATATCAGCTTTGTATCTTTCCAAGACATCAGTAAGTTGGATAACGGCACCTTCCCAATTAAGGGTTCGGATATTCCAGGTGCATATCCGTAAATCATTATCAGTTTTTCGTTTGCGGAAGTCGTCATCAGATTTGTGGATAAGTTTTCTTCTTTTCTTAATTGTTTTTATTGAAATGGGTTTTTACGGGTGGGCTTCAAACCCGACGCACAACCTATTTTAAGCCTAGAGAGGCCCGCCGGTCAGATTAGCCGCCAAACTAACGGTTGTCAGTTTTGAATTTGCCCAGGAAACACCACGTGGAGGTTTGAGTCGACTTGAGGCGATTTCACAAAGATTATGCTGGCCTCGTCAGGTTGAGACAGTCAGACATGTTACATTGTAAAGGTTCGCCCCCAGATTCCCATGCAAAAAAAAATTGCCTAAATTTTTTAAGTAAAACCTAATGAAATTCTGCTACATTTTGTTGGCAGCTACATCGTTTATTTAGATGTTTCGTGCATCAAGTCTTTACATATTATTTCTATTGCTTTTCAACATTATACTCACATTTGCTCACATTGTCGCTTACTTATTCTCTCGCTCTTAAAAGCTTTAAATCGTTCGCTCGCTGACTCTCATAAAGCTTTTATGTGGATTTATGGTAAATCCACATTCAAATTTTACTGTGCCGCGTGCTTGTATGGCGGTGGCACATCTTTCTATTATATTATCTGTGGCTAAAGGCTTCATCAGAAATCTTTGCGATACCCGTGCAAGCGCACATTAGCGCACTGTACCACAGAGGCGATGATTTTAAGTGACAATTTCTCAGTTTTTCTCCCATTTCATGTTTTCACATTTGTTGTTGTATTTTTGCTTTACTTTAGTCTTTATGCTCATGCTATTATTATGGAGTCCAACAGTCTGCTGGAAGTATTCCACTAAATAAACATGTTTACTGAAATTGTTTTTAGATTTTTTCTGATATATTTTCAGCTTGTTTCTGTTTGGTCGTGCTTTACCATTTGATTAAAGTTTTTTCTAAATGACCTTGTTATTTATTATGTTGATTTTATATGATTTAAATACAAATTCTAAATGTTTGATAGTTTAAATCATACTTGGTTTGATTTATTATAAAATATAGAAAATAAAAAAATCTTTTAAATATAGTTAATAATGTTTGTATTAAAAAAAAATTCGACTAGTATATGGTTAATATATGGTAGAAACCTAAAATAAAATGTGGTTATTAACCAAAATATAAAAAATGTGTTTTATACACCTAAAATATGTATTTCTAGGAATAAATTGCAGAAATCAAAACAGAAAATAGTGAGTAGGATAGCAAGATAGAGAAGGAGGTTTAGATTGAAGAAACGGACTGGTTAAACGAACAACTATGAATGTAAACGACATAGCGAAAACGGTGAATAATTTGGTGCCCTTGTTTTTGGGTACCGAGTCACCGGCACAAGTATATAGGTTTATCCAGGGATGTGACCTGGCCGCAAGAGCAATTAAGGCAATAGATATCCCAATTTTCATAGAGTGCATAACAACCGGTTGCAAGGGGACGCTTTCGAACTATGTAGGAGCCGAAAATTTGACAAGGTAGAGGATATTCACTTATTGATTAAGTCAAATTATCTAAGGCCAACTACATACGATTCAATAATTATTGAATTATCTAGGTGTTAACAAGACCCCGGGCTAAGTTCAATAAAAGCTAGAGGGAGAGACTGTAAAGGGAAAGGCAAATCACTCCTCAAACAATTAAAAATCTCCGTAGTTACAGCATTTAAAAAGCGGTATATTGGATCCCGAGATTAGGACAGTAGTGTTATCTGATAGGAATGACCTATCAGAGTTGGTAAAAAAGGCTTCAGATTTAGAATATATGTTGAAAGACAAAAGCAGGAATGGGTCAGGACGACATTTACCGCGTTAAACTTGTACGATACAGGGAAATGACGAAGAACAGAGATGGAATAGGAGAGTAAATCAGGGTTTAGGGATAAGAGATTTAACACCAGTAGATATGTGCGAAGACAAAAGGCAGGACCAATATAAAACAAACATCAAGTGCTCATTCTGCAACAGACAGGGACACACAAGGGATGAGTGTCTCACGAGGTAAAATTCTCCATATTGCGAAACATGTCAGGAGTATGGGCATGAAAATTGTTGGATGAGTACACCCTCATTCACTTCAAGAGGACAGCAGAAAAATTTTAGACAATTTGCTAGTAGACAGCAAGAAAACAGGAGCATATTTAACGATCGATTGAATTTTAGGGTAAATAATTTAGGTAATGAGCTGCCAGTGAGACAGCAACAGTTACGCTGTAGGTGGTGTGACAAGGTGGGTCATGTGCAGGCTGAGTGTTATAGGAGGCACAACTGGGAAAATCGGCAGGGAAACTTTCACGGGCCCAGCCAAGGGCAATGAGTTGGGAACCCCGAAATAATGGCGAAATGAGGCCATCAAAGATAGTAACGGATAATTCTACGTCTAGAAAGATTGTGAATATCCGTACATCTAAGCCAATAAAAAGGATAGAAACAGATAATTCTACGTCTGAAGAGATTGTGAATATCTGTATATCCAAGCCAGTGGAAAGTTCAGTAACATATCATTCGACATCTGAAAAGATTGTGAATGACTGTACATCTCAGCCAATAGAAAGAGAAGTAACAGAGAATTTGACATCCGAAAGGATTTTAAATTTCTGTACACCTCATTCAGGAAGGAATGTAGAAAGCATAAGCCCAGAATCTAAGGAAACAGTTGAGTCGTTGCATGTGACACCAAATAAGGTTATAGAAACACTCGGGGAAATAAAAGAAAAATTCGATGTGGTATCGAGAAATTAAATGGAAATATAATAGAAGAAAAATTCAATGAGGTAGCAAGAATATTAAATGAAAAAGTAACACAAGAAAAATTCAATGTGGGACTAGAAAAATTAAATTAAAATATAACAAATGATGGTTGGCACAAAAATCTGACAGTGCTGAAGAAGAAAAAGGGTGAATGTTTTTGAATCTCCAAAGTGAATGATGTGTTTATAGAAAATCCTTGCAAGAATGCTATAAATGGTATATTAAAGGATTTTCAAAAAATATTAAAGGATTTTCATGATTTGCCATTAGGAGGTCATCAAGGAGCACTAAGAACGTTCTTTCGAATAAGACAACAATACAAATGGAAGGGAATGCAGACAGAAATTAAGGAATATGTAAGAGCATGCCATAAATGTCAAGTAAATAAAAGTTCCAGACTCACCAAAATGCCTATGGTATTGACCCTTTGGCAAAGTTTATATGGATATAGTGGGCATATTGCCAGAGATTGTGTCTGGTAATAAATATATTTTAACGTTTCAAGATGATTTTTCGAAGTATATGGCATGTGTTGCGATACCAGATGCCGAAGCAAGCACGATATCGAGAGCATTTTTTAACGAAATTATAACTCGCCACAATACACCAAGGGTGTTAATTACAGACAAAGGCTCAAATTTTATTTCACGCGTGTTTTCAGATGTATGTAAAATGTTAGGTATTAAAAAGTAACATATTTATAAAAGAGAGAAGTCATATGCCTTTGGCAGAATATTTGAGAGGTTTTGCAAAAGCTGACGGGTCAAATTGGGATCAGTGGCTATTGTCCGCTATGCACGTTCACAATAACACACCGCACATGGCAATAAAGCAAACACCTTTCAAAACATTATGTGGGTTTGACTCAGAAATGCCAACTAATTTAAAGTGAAAGTGTAGTCCGGTGTATAATGCCGAAGATACTTCAAAAGTAATGAAATACCAAATTCAGAGAGCGCACAAACTGGTAAGACAGAACAGAAGAAAAGACAGAACAGAGTACAGAGCATGCAAAAGAAGTATCTAAAAAATATTATGATTATACTTTAAATGCAGAAGAATTCAAAATTGGGGACAGGGTCCTAATGAAGAATCAAGCAAGGAGAATAAATTTTCACCAATATGGATAGGACCGTATGAAGTTTTAGCGGTTAAAATCCTAGAAACTACCAAAATTTCGATAAAGGGGAAAGCAAAGAAAATTCATACCAATTTACTAAAATTGTTTCATGGGAATTAGAAACAGAAAAAGACAGTTTAGGTTGTGGCGGTAGCCTTTGTACCGTCCTCCCTTACGTACGCGGGTTCACATTAGTTCGCAAATTCCTGGTAATCGTGTTTCGGCTCCGCTAGACTTTGGCGACACTTTGTCGTAATACAGCACCCTTGCTGATAACGTAATTGGGTTAGCTTAGTTTGGTTCGTCACTCAAGTGATGACCCAAGCGAATTCCTAGCCACGCGCAACTTTGTTGCTGCTGTGAACACTGCAGCTCTTAATATTAATCGCAATGTAAGCTTTGTACATTGTTGCTGCCATTATCGCCACAGTGGTTATTTGAGCCGTTAAGATAAACATTGTTAGTTTGTAACTCAAGGCTTGAACGCCCAAGCTGAGCGTCGCTTTGTTATACTGACGGTATGTCATGCTTGTCGATCGCGACGATGAGACCGCGGGGCGAGTCAACGATCAGTGGCAGCGGTGGTTGGTGATCATGTGCTTGTGTGGGATCGCACATAATTTAAATAAACGACGCACACATAAGTGTCATTTATTTCGCGCTATAGTTTGTGTGTTGGAGTAGCTAACCAACACACAGACGAATAGATAGCCAGTACGATGACTGGATTAATTGCACCAACCATCCCCGCTCCGTCGTACGCCCGTCTTATTGTTAGCGCTGATAATAAGACGGGCCAATAAAAAGAATGATCGCTTCCATTGGCGAAAAAGTATAACCATGGACGTGAATAAATTCGTGTTGTTGGTGCTGACTATGTGCGCCGCGGCTACCGTGTATTGTGCGCTGCAATACATATTTAATGCCTTATGGTGGCATGGACTATGGTCCATGTTACCATAAAGAGAATTTTAATAAACTAGTCGTCTTTGTGAACCCGTGGCCGCTACTCGTAATCAATCGGTTTTGAAGTGACGTGTTGTAATTGTAAAAATTGTAAATAAGTAATAAAGGACTAAATTAAGTGACTTTGTGTTCGTTATATTTACTTTGGATGATATCCATAAGGTGTTAGAATTTTAAACAAAAATGAGAGTAAAGCAAAAAAGTAAGTAGTATAGTATACATATTAGGAGTACAATTATGAGGATAAAATAAATATTATATTATAGAAGATTTATTAAAAGTAAAAAAATGCTTCATATAAAACAGAAATAGATTACAGCTCCGCTAAAAAAAAACACGAAATTTGTTGGATAATATCAAAATTTTTGTTCCGCTACCGCACATGACATGATAATGTTGATGTATGAATTTAAAAGCTGATACTATTTCTACAATACAAAATAATATTTTTTATTTTATGGTGAGTAGTTAAGATTATAGATCAATAAAACTTAACACGTGCCATAAACGTAAAACACCCTGTATATTGAAAATTTTAAAATATAGGAGGAAACTAAGTACAGATTTGAAACCAGCATTGAAAGTACATATAGAAATGATAATGGGTTTACCGGATACGAAATTTGTAGACTAGTATTATTTATCCAAACATATTTGAATATAAGTATACTGCTATTATTTTGCTCGCAGCTGTATGTATCAATTATATGCAAGACATAAAAGAAGGAATAATGTTTAATTCAAATTAAACTAAACGTGTACAAAAACGCAATTGCTGATTAATATACATGTTTTACTTATATTATAATAGAAATAAATTTACGGAAAATAATATAATTTAAAGAATTAATGGTATTCAGTAAATGTTATTTTTCGAAGTCATGTGTTAATTTAGTAACAATTGAAATGTTCAAAAATTAAGATAAAAATAATATCAATAACAAATAAGATAAGTGGAAGAATATATAAAATAAATAAGGGTCACTAAAATAGGGCCATTATAATTACTACTTACTTAGTTGGCGCTAGAACCGTATGTCGGTCTTGGCCTCATCTAAGAATTTGCGCCAGCCATTTCTGTCCTTCGCTTGCTGGCGCCAGTTGGAAATTCCAAGCTTCGCCAGGTTGTCCTCTACTTGGTCTTTCCAACGAAGATGCGGTCGTCCTCTTCTGCGTTGACCGCCGCTGGGTACCGAATCTAATGTTTTCTTCACTGGAGCTCGTCTTTCATGCGCTGAACATGACCAAGCCAGCGAAGTCGCTCGATTTTAATGCGCTTGACTATGTCGATGTCAGCGTACGGCTCATACAGTTCATCATTCCAACGTATTCGGTACTCGCCATTGAAGCAGATTGGTCCGTAGATCTTACGAAGAAATCTTTCTCTCGAATGCTCCTAAAATCTTTTCATCTGAACTGCTCAGCGTCCAGGTTTGTGATGCATAAAGTAGGACGGGCATGATGAGCGATTTATAGAGCGTGATTTTCGTTCGTCGAGAGAGGGCTCTGCTTCTCAATTGCCTACTGAGCCCAAAGTAACACCTGTTGGCAAGAGTTATTCTTCGTTTGATCTCAATGCTGATGTCGTTGGTTGAGTTTATGCTGGATCCCAGATAAACGAAGTCCTTCACAACCTCGAAGGAGGTATTGTCAACTGTAACGTGGGTTCCCAGACGCTGGGACTGTTTGTTTGTTGACACCAAGTATTTCGTCTTATCTGCATTCACTGACAGACCCATTCGACTTGACTCTTTTTCTAATCTGGAAAATGCTGCACTGACTTCGCGCGTATTATGGCCAATGATATCGATGTCATCAGCATGCGCAAGCAGCATAACACTCTTGTAGAATATTGTGCCACTACGTCTCAGATAAGCAGCTCGGATGATCTTTTCCATCATTAGGTTGAAAAAGTCGCACGATAAGAAATCACCTTGTCTGAAACCTCGTTTGGTAACAAACGGTGAGGAGAGGTTCTTCCCGATTTTAACTGCGCTGCTCAGGGTGTTGCTCAGTGTCATCCTGCAAAGTCGTATTAGTTTTGCAGGAATACCAAATTCAGACATGGTGGAGTACAGGTGCTTCCTTATTGGGCTGTCGAAGGCGGATTTGTAGTCGACAAAAAGATGGTGGGTGTCGACTTGTTTTTCTTAAGTCTTCTCCAAGATTTGAAGCCACACTGATAAGGTCCGATCAGTTCGTTTACAATGGGCTGCAATCTTTCACATAAAACACTCGACAGGACCTTATATGCGATATTAAGAAGGCTTATCCCACGGTAATTGTCACAGATAGTGGGATCGCCTTTCTTGTGGATTGGGCAGAGCACACTGAGATTCCAATCGTTCGGAATGCATTCTTCCGACCATATTATGCGTATAAGCTCGTGAATGCATTTAAGTAGAGCTTCGCCTCTGTTCTTAAACAGCTCAGCAGGTAAGCCATCAGATCCCGCGGCTTTGATAGTTTTAAGCCGAGCTATAGCTGTCAGAACTTAATCATAGTCGGGCAGCGGAACCTCGACGCTGTCATACAAAATTGAGGTTTCCGGAATATCATCTCTATTGGCGGGATTGTAGTCAGCGTCGCCATTTAGAAGCTTAGAGAAGTGTTCCCTCCATAACGTCAGTGTACTCTGGACATCTGTCACTAGATTCCCGTTTTCATCCTTGCATGAAGAGGCCCCTGTTTTAAAACCATCGGCAAGGCGTCTTATTTTTTCGAAAAATTTTCGGGCCTCATTCCCGTCACCATACATCTCAATCTTCTCCTGCTCGCGCTTTTCTGCCTCTCTTTTTTCCGCCTGAAAATATGTCTCTCTTCCCTCCTCTTTTCTTTGTATCGCTCCTTAGCAGCGCGCGTTACAACCGACTGCAGGGTGGCTTTATAGGTGGCGTCTTTCTCTGCTGTGGCGTTGCGACACTCCTGGTCGTACCACTGGTTTCGGCGCTGGCGTTGGTAGCCAATCACCTCTTCAGCAGCCGCACGCATGGAGTTGGAAATGTGTGTCCACTGCGCAAATATATCATCGATTGGAGGAGTGCTTTGAAGCAGGAGTGAGAGTCGAGTGGCGAAAGCATCGCCGAGTCAATGTTTGCACCACGGAACGTGCGTACATCCAATACACTAGAAGAGTGCCTTCCGTCGATCAAAACGTGATCAATTTGACTCTTGGTTTTTTGATCAGGGGACATCCAGGTGGCTTTATGAATATTGAGATGCTTGAATCTAGTGCTACTTACGACCATGTTTCGTGCTGCGGCGAAGTCAATCAGCCTTATTCCGTTATCGGAGGTTTTGTCGTGGAGGCTGAACTTTCCGACTGTTGGACCAAAAATATTTTCCTTGCCCACCTTAGCGTTGAAGTCATCAAGCACGATTCTTTCGTCGTGACGTGGGCAGCGCTCGTAAGCATTTTCAAGGCGCTCGTAGAAAATTTCCTTGATCTCATCGTCCTTGTCTTCTGTCGGAGCGTGCGCACATATTAGGCTTGTATTAAAAAATTTAACCTTGATGCGGATTATGGCAAGTCGTTCGTTCACAGGTGTGAATCGCAGGACGTGGGGCCGTAGTCTCTTTCCAACTACAAATCCGCATCCAAACTCGTGCTTCTCCGCATGGGCGCTGTAGTAGATCAGGGTGCATGCCGAATGCAACCCTGTCCCTTCCATCGCATTTTTTGGATAGAAGTGATATCAGCTTTGTATCTTTCCAAGACATCAGTAAGTTGGATAACGGCACCTTCCCAATTAAGGGTTCGGATATTCCAGGTGCATATCCGTAAATCATTATCAGTTTTTCGTTTGCGGAAGTCGTCATCAGATTTGTGGATAAGTTTTCTTCTTTTCTTAATTGTTTTTATTGAAATGGGTTTTTACGGGTGGGCTTCAAACCCGACGCACAACCTATTTTAAGCCTAGAGAGGCCCGCCGGTCAGATTAGCCGCCAAACTAACGGTTGTCAGTTTTGAATTTGCCCAGGAAACACCACGTGGAGGTTTGAGTCGACTTGAGGCGATTTCACAAAGATTATGCTGGCCTCGTCAGGTTGAGACAGTCAGACATGTTACATTGTAAAGGTTCGCCCCCAGATTCCCATGCAAAAAAAAAATTGCCTAAATTTTTTAAGTAAAACCTAATGAAATTCTGCTACATTTTGTTGGCAGCTACATCGTTTATTTAGATGTTTCGTGCATCAAGTCTTTACATATTATTTCTATTGCTTTTCAACATTATACTCACATTTGCTCACATTGTCGCTTACTTATTCTCTCGCTCTTAAAAGCTTTAAATCGTTCGCTCGCTGACTCTCATAAAGCTTTTATGTGGATTTATGGTAAATCCACATTCAAATTTTACTGTGCCGCGTGCTTGTATGGCGGTGGCACATCTTTCTATTATATTATCTGTGGCTAAAGGCTTCATCAGAAATCTTTGCGATACCCGTGCAAGCGCACATTAGCGCACTGTACCACAGAGGCGATGATTTTAAGTGACAATTTCTCAGTTTTTCTCCCATTTCATGTTTTCACATTTGTTGTTGTATTTTTGCTTTACTTTAGTCTTTATGCTCATGCTATTATTATGGAGTCCAACAGTCTGCTGGAAGTATTCCACTAAATAAACATGTTTACTGAAATTGTTTTTAGATTTTTTCTGATATATTTTCAGCTTGTTTCTGTTTGGTCGTGCTTTACCATTTGATTAAAGTTTTTTCTAAATGACCTTGTTATTTATTATGTTGATTTTATATGATTTAAATACAAATTCTAAATGTTTGATAGTTTAAATCATACTTGGTTTGATTTATTATAAAATATAGAAAATAAAAAAATCTTTTAAATATAGTTAATAATGTTTGTATTAAAAAAAAATTCGACTAGTATATGGTTAATATATGGTAGAAACCTAAAATAAAATGTGGTTATTAACCAAAATATAAAAAATGTGTTTTATACACCTAAAATATGTATTTCTAGGAATAAATTGCAGAAATCAAAACAGAAAATAGTGAGTAGGATAGCAAGATAGAGAAGGAGGTTTAGATTGAAGAAACGGACTGGTTAAACGAACAACTATGAATGTAAACGACATAGCGAAAACGGTGAATAATTTGGTGCCCTTGTTTTTGGGTACCGAGTCACCGGCACAAGTATATAGGTTTATCCAGGGATGTGACCTGGCCGCAAGAGCAATTAAGGCAATAGATATCCCAATTTTCATAGAGTGCATAACAACCGGTTGCAAGGGGACGCTTTCGAACTATGTAGGAGCCGAAAATTTGACAAGGTAGAGGATATTCACTTATTGATTAAGTCAAATTATCTAAGGCCAACTACATACGATTCAATAATTATTGAATTATCTAGGTGTTAACAAGACCCCGGGCTAAGTTCAATAAAAGCTAGAGGGAGAGACTGTAAAGGGAAAGGCAAATCACTCCTCAAACAATTAAAAATCTCCGTAGTTACAGCATTTAAAAAGCGGTATATTGGATCCCGAGATTAGGACAGTAGTGTTATCTGATAGGAATGACCTATCAGAGTTGGTAAAAAAGGCTTCAGATTTAGAATATATGTTGAAAGACAAAAGCAGGAATGGGTCAGGACGACATTTACCGCGTTAAACTTGTACGATACAGGGAAATGACGAAGAACAGAGATGGAATAGGAGAGTAAATCAGGGTTTAGGGATAAGAGATTTAACACCAGTAGATATGTGCGAAGACAAAAGGCAGGACCAATATAAAACAAACATCAAGTGCTCATTCTGCAACAGACAGGGACACACAAGGGATGAGTGTCTCACGAGGTAAAATTCTCCATATTGCGAAACATGTCAGGAGTATGGGCATGAAAATTGTTGGATGAGTACACCCTCATTCACTTCAAGAGGACAGCAGAAAAATTTTAGACAATTTGCTAGTAGACAGCAAGAAAACAGGAGCATATTTAACGATCGATTGAATTTTAGGGTAAATAATTTAGGTAATGAGCTGCCAGTGAGACAGCAACAGTTACGCTGTAGGTGGTGTGACAAGGTGGGTCATGTGCAGGCTGAGTGTTATAGGAGGCACAACTGGGAAAATCGGCAGGGAAACTTTCACGGGCCCAGCCAAGGGCAATGAGTTGGGAACCCCGAAATAATGGCGAAATAAGGCCATCAAAGATAGTAACGGATAATTCTACGTCTAGAAAGATTGTGAATATCCGTACATCTAAGCCAATAAAAAGGATAGAAACAGATAATTCTACGTCTGAAGAGATTGTGAATATCTGTACATCCAAGCCAGTGGAAAGTTCAGTAACATATCATTCGACATCTGAAAAGATTGTGAATGACTGTACATCTCAGCCAATAGAAAGAGAAGTAACAGAGAATTTGACATCCGAAAGGATTTTAAATTTCTGTACACCTCATTCAGGAAGGAATGTAGAAAGCATAAGCCCAGAATCTAAGGAAACAGTTGAGTCGTTGCATGTGACACCAAATAAGGTTATAGAAACACTCGGGGAAATAAAAGAAAAATTCGATGTGGTATCGAGAAATTAAATGGAAATATAATAGAAGAAAAATTCAATGAGGTAGCAAGAATATTAAATGAAAAAGTAACACAAGAAAAATTCAATGTGGGACTAGAAAAATTAAATTAAAATATAACAAATGATGGTTGGCACAAAAATCTGACAGTGCTGAAGAAGAAAAAGGGTGAATGTTTTTGAATCTCCAAAGTGAATGATGTGTTTATAGAAAATCCTTGCAAGAATGCTATAAATGGTATATTAAAGGATTTTCAAAAAATATTAAAGGATTTTCATGATTTGCCATTAGGAGGTCATCAAGGAGCACTAAGAACGTTCTTTCGAATAAGACAACAATACAAATGGAAGGGAATGCAGACAGAAATTAAGGAATATGTAAGAGCATGCCATAAATGTCAAGTAAATAAAAGTTCCAGACTCACCAAAATGCCTATGGTATTGACCCTTTGGCAAAGTTTATATGGATATAGTGGGCATATTGCCAGAGATTGTGTCTGGTAATAAATATATTTTAACGTTTCAAGATGATTTTTCGAAGTATATGGCATGTGTTGCGATACCAGATGCCGAAGCAAGCACGATATCGAGAGCATTTTTTAACGAAATTATAACTCGCCACAATACACCAAGGGTGTTAATTACAGACAAAGGCTCAAATTTTATTTCACGCGTGTTTTCAGATGTATGTAAAATGTTAGGTATTAAAAAGTAACATATTTATAAAAGAGAGAAGTCATATGCCTTTGGCAGAATATTTGAGAGGTTTTGCAAAAGCTGACGGGTCAAATTGGGATCAGTGGCTATTGTCCGCTATGCACGTTCACAATAACACACCGCACATGGCAATAAAGCAAACACCTTTCAAAACATTATGTGGGTTTGACTCAGAAATGCCAACTAATTTAAAGTGAAAGTGTAGTCCGGTGTATAATGCCGAAGATACTTCAAAAGTAATGAAATACCAAATTCAGAGAGCGCACAAACTGGTAAGACAGAACAGAAGAAAAGACAGAACAGAGTACAGAGCATGCAAAAGAAGTATCTAAAAAATATTATGATTATACTTTAAATGCAGAAGAATTCAAAATTGGGGACAGGGTCCTAATGAAGAATCAAGCAAGGAGAATAAATTTTCACCAATATGGATAGGACCGTATGAAGTTTTAGCGGTTAAAATCCTAGAAACTACCAAAATTTCGATAAAGGGGAAAGCAAAGAAAATTCATACCAATTTACTAAAATTGTTTCATGGGAATTAGAAACAGAAAAAGACAGTTTAGGTTGTGGCGGTAGCCTTTGTACCGTCCTCCCTTACGTACGCGGGTTCACATTAGTTCGCAAATTCCTGGTAATCGTGTTTCGGCTCCGCTAGACTTTGGCGACACTTTGTCGTAATACAGCACCCTTGCTGATAACGTAATTGGGTTAGCTTAGTTTGGTTCGTCACTCAAGTGATGACCCAAGCGAATTCCTAGCCACGCGCAACTTTGTTGCTGCTGTGAACACTGCAGCTCTTAATATTAATCGCAATGTAAGCTTTGTACATTGTTGCTGCCATTATCGCCACAGTGGTTATTTGAGCCGTTAAGATAAACATTGTTAGTTTGTAACTCAAGGCTTGAACGCCCAAGCTGAGCGTCGCTTTGTTATACTGACGGTATGTCATGCTTGTCGATCGCGACGATGAGACCGCGGGGCGAGTCAACGATCAGTGGCAGCGGTGGTTGGTGATCATGTGCTTGTGTGGGATCGCACATAATTTAAATAAACGACGCACACATAAGTGTCATTTATTTCGCGCTGTAGTTTGTGTGTTGGAGTAGCTAACCAACACACAGACGAATAGATAGCCAGTACGATGACTGGATTAATTGCACCAACCATCCCCGCTCCGTCGTACGCCCGTCTTATTGTTAGCGCTGATAATAAGACGGGCCAATAAAAAGAATGATCGCTTCCATTGGCGAAAAAGTATAACCATGGACGTGAATAAATTCGTGTTGTTGGTGCTGACTATGTGCGCCGCGGCTACCGTGTATTGTGCGCTGCAATACATATTTAATGCCTTATGGTGGCATGGACTATTGTCCATGTTACCATAAAGAGAATTTTAATAAACTAGTCGTCTTTGTGAACCCGTGGCCGCTACTCGTAATCAATCGGTTTTGAAGTGACGTGTTGTAATTGTAAAAATTGTAAATAAGTAATAAAGGACTAAATTAAGTGACTTTGTGTTCGTTATATTTACTTTGGATGATATCCATATTGGTGACCCCGACGTCGCGAAACGCGACCTAAACAAATTAAATAGTGAAAATAAAAACTTTTAAAATATTGAAAATAAAAACTTTAAAAATATTGAAAATAAAAACTTTAAAAATATTGAAAATAAAAACTTTAAAGATATTGTGAATAAAAATAAATTAAAAGTAATAATATAAAAAGTAGTGAAATGACTGAGTCGGGAAAACAGTTAATAGTGCACGATCACACCCTCTCAGATGAGGAGGGTGCCGAAGGTGGCACGGCAACTCCGGTGGAAGTTGTCGTTGAAGAAAATAAAGATTCGCCAATGGACAAAGAGGCAGAAATAAGCGGCGTATCAGTAATAAAAACACCACAGTTCTGGCACGACTCGCCAGATTTATGGTTCCTGCAGCTGGAAGCTCAGTTTTCGAAGATGAAGGTGTCGAGTGACCACATGCGTTTCTATACCGTGGTCGGGGCCTTAGAAAAGGCAGTATTAAGACAGGTGAGTGAAATCGTGAGGAAGCCGCCGTCCAAGAATCGCTACCCGCTACTGAAGGCTAACCTGCTGGAGATATTCAGTGCTACTGAGCAGGAAAAATTACGCCAACTCTTATCGGAAAAAGAGCTTGGAGACTTACGCCCGTCACAGTTACTGACGGAAATGCGCGAGCTAGGCGGAGAAAACTTGCCAGAAAAAATGCTCGAGAGTTTGTGGACGGCGCGCTTGCCAGCCATGGTCCAGGGCATGCTGCAAACAGTAGTTGTAGAATTACCGCAACGGGCCGCCTTGGCAGATAAAATTATGGAGACTTTAGCAGGCTCCCGTGGCGTCGCCAGCGTTGATGCAGCCTCACCATTGCTAAACGAAGCAGAGCGTGTGCATGCGGAACAATTAGAAAAGCGCATTAATCGTCTAGAAGACGCTTTATACAACAAGAAACACCCAAAAAACCAAGGGCGACGTCGTAGTACACATCGCAACTACGGCAATCCACTCCCAGCCATATGGTATGAAAATGGAAGAGGTTTCCAGCGAGAAGTGCCTCCGAGGTTTAGGTCAAAGGTTAGACTGGATACCTACCGATCCTCTCAACATCGTGCGCCAGGACAAGGGACTTCGGGTAACAACCACCGTTTTTCTCAGCAACAGTTCAACCCGGCAACCAGTCAGTCATGGCACGATTCTAGTAAGACTCGCCAAACAATCGATGACCATTCGGATTTCGCTCCGGGTAAAAAAGCGAATAGGTGCCACTACCATCGCAGGTACGGTTCTTTTGCGACCAAATGCCGCCCGCCATGCTCTTGGCAGCAGCGGCCAAAAAACTAAAAAGCCCGCCACCAGCTACAGGCGACAAGGCTGGCGACCTCGAAGTTTGTCGTCTGTACGTCACTGACACGGTATCTAAAAGACGCTTCTTAATTGATACAGGAGCTGACGTGTCGGTGATGCCACCAACACAAGGTGATAGATTTAACGCGCCTCACAAGCTCAAGGTTTTTGCGGCGAACGGTTCCAGCATCGAAACGTTCGGGACGAAAAAAATTGTTTTGGACCTAGGTTTAAAAAAGAGATTTGCATGGGATTTCATAATAGCTCACGTGAAAACGCCGTTAATAGGAGCCGATTTTTTAAGACATCATGGACTCCTTATCGACATGCGGAACAACAGACTCACTGATCGGGCCTCAAACTTGCAGACGGCCGGTAACACAACAGGGGTAAGTCACTCTAATATTTATACTTACAATATCATGCAACCCTACGCTGATCTGCTGGCGGAATTTTCTGATATTACTGCATTGCGCAAGGAAAAGCCCGCAAGAAGTAGCAAGGTCACGCATCACATCGTGACTAATGGTCCGCCGGTTAACGCCAGGCCACGTCGTTTAGCGCCAGATAAGCTCGCCGCTGCCCGTCATGAATTTGAGTTTTTGCAAAAGCATGGCATTTGTGAACCGTCAGACAGTAATTGGTCCAGCCCTTTGCATATGGTTAAAAAGAAAGACGGTTCGTGGAGACCGTGTGGTGATTACAGGGCATTAAATGATAGGATAGTACCGGACAGGTATCCTATCCCGCACATTCAGGACTTCACGACTATTTTACACAACAAAAGAATATTTTCGACAATAGATTTACAACGCGCCTATCACCAAATTCAAATCGAGCCAAAAGATGTTCCAAAAACTGCAATAACCACGCCTTTCGGACTTTTTCAGTTCAAGGCAATGACGTTTGGCCTTCGTAATGCAGCCCAAACATTTCAGCGACACATAAACAATGTGTTAGCGTCTGAGACGGATCACGCATTTGTCTATATAGACGAAATTTGCGTGGCTCCTACGGATCATAAGTCGCATCGAGAGCATCTACGTAGAATTTTTGAGTTGCTCCGAGAGAATGGCCTCGCAATTAACGTTGATAAGTGCGATTTCGGCAAAACAGAAGTAGTATTTTTGGGCCACTGCATTAATAGCAAGGGTATTCGCCCAAACGATAGTAAAGTACTAACTATACGAAACTACGAGCAGCCCAAAACGGCAAAAGACTTAAAGCGTTTTTTAGGAATGATTAATTTCTATCGCCGTTTCGTTCCGCAGGCTGCCGCAACCCAAGCCGTGTTACAGGGAATGATAGCGGGAAATAAGAAGAATGATAATACCCCACTGCTTTGGTCACAAGTGACGCTTGCCGCGTTCAACAAATGCAAAAATGATCTTGCTAACTCCACTATGTTATTTCACCCGGCTCTTCAGGCGCCCTTAACATTAAGTGTCGACGCATCAGACTTCGCCATTGGAGCAGTTCTACACCAACAAGTCGGTGACTGTCTGCAGCCACTGTTTTTTCTCCAAAAAGTTAGATAACGCCCAGAAGAAATACAGTACGTATGACAGAGAGCTGTTAGCAATTTTCTTAGCTGTGAAACATTTCAAATTCATGGTAGAAGGACGACAATTTACCATTTTCACAGACCATAAGCCTCTTACATACGCTTTCAAACAAAAAGCCGACAAGGCATCGCCACGGCAAGCGCGGCATCTCGACTATGTCGGTCAGTTCACTACAGATATTCGCCACGTGCCTGGCAGTGAGAACGAAGTCGCCGATGCCTTATCGCGTATTCAGCAAGTGGCGAATATGAATATCGATTTCAAGGAATTAGCAACCGAGCAAAAAAAGGACTCCGAAATCCAACGTCTAGTACGGCCGCAAGGTAAACCAAGTTCACTAGTCATTAAACTTTGCGAAATACCAGAGAGCGATCAGAAATTGTTTTGCGACGTCTCGCTCGGGATACCTCGACCACTAGTGCCTGAGAAATATAGGGACATGATCCTTAGAAAAATGCATGGAATAGCGCATTCAGGAGCCAAAGCGACAATTAAGCTTCTGCAAAGCAGATTTGTTTGGCCAAATATGAAAAAGGATGCCCGTGAATTCGTAAGGACTTGTATCCCCTGCCAAAAAACTAAAGTGGGCAGGCACAATAAGACAGCACTTAAACCTTACGTCAACCCAAGTGAGAGGTTCGAGCACATAAATGTGGATTTAATTGGTCCGCTGCCGGTATCCCGGGACAACCGTTATTGCTTGACGGTCATAGACCGATTCACCCGCTGGCCCGAGGCTATTCCAATTCCAGATATGACTGCTGAGACAGTCGCAAGGAGTTTAGTATCAGGATGGATTGCACGTTTCGGTGTTCCAGTTAGAATCACCACTGACCTGGGTCGGCAGTTTGAATCGGATTTGTTTCGTCAGTTAAATAGTCTGTTAGGCATCAAACATTTTCGGACAACGCCTTATCACCCTCAAGCCAACGGTATGATAGAGAGATGGCACCGAACATTGAAAGCAGCGATTACGTGCCACAACCACGAACGTTGGAGCGATATTTTGCTAATTGTACTCCTCGGTTTACGTTCGGTTTTCAAGGAGGACCTCGCAGCTACCCCGGCAGAAATGGTTCTTGGGGCTCCGTTGAAGTTACCTGGTGAGTTTTTGACCCCATCTACAAAGAAGTTAGGTGAGGCGGATTTTGTGGCAAACCTCCGAGAAGCGATGCACCAAGTAGGCCCAGCAATCGTAGCCCATCACGACAGTCCAAAAATTTTTGTGCAGCCTGAGTTGAAAGATTGCACTCACGTGATTGTCAGATGCGACCAAGTACAACGCCCCTTGCAGCCAAATTATGATGGACCATACGAGATCTTGGAAAAATTCGATAAGTATTTCACAATCATCATCAAAGGAAAGCAGCACAAGCTTTCAGTAGACAGGCTGAAGGCTGCTTTCTTGGTAAAAGCCGACGTCGAAGCGGCAAAGCAAGCAACGAACGTAGCCCCTTCGTGTTTTCCTGCGACTACCAGTATCAACAAGACTGTGTCAACTTTTACCGGTCCACCGAGGGACATCACGAGACCCAGCATACTAAAAAACTTTACAAAGTCGGCCGTGTCATCTTTTACCGGCCCGCCGCTGGACGTCGCGACACCTAAAATACGTCCAAAGCCAAGCAGTCATATGAACCCAAAGAGGAAGGTCGTGACTTTTTCCGACCCACCGTTGGACCTCGAGGGAAAATGTTACGATCACGCAAGACGTGCGCACCAAGCGAATAATCCCATTGCAAATTCATCACTACAGCCACCAGCGCCGGTCTTTACAAGGAGTGGTAGAAGAGTAAGAGCTCCAGGCAAGCTGTATTAAAAATTTTTCTTTATGCAAAAAAAATTTTTTTCATTATATATTGTAAAATTCAAATGTATTTTTTTAATTGAAAATTATCTAACGTCTAGTTTAATTCATAGAAATTGATTCTATTAGATTTTCGCGAAACAATAAGGGGGGAGTGTTGTGGCGGTACCCTTTGTACCGTCCTCCCCTACGTACGCGGGTTCACATTAGTTCGCAAATTCCTGGTAATCGTGTTTCGGCTCCGCTAGACTTTGGCGACACTTTGTCGTAATACAGCACCCTTGCTGATAACGTAATTGGGTTAGCTTAGTTTGGTTCGTCACTCAAGTGATGACCCAAGCGAATTCCTAGCCACGCGCAACTTTGTTGCTGCTGTGAACACTGCAGCTCTTAATATTAATCGCAATGTAAACTTTGTACATTGTTGCTGCCATTATCGCCACAGTGGTTATTTGAGCCGTTAAGATAAACATTGTTAGTTTGTAACTCAAGGCTTGAACGCCCAAGCTGAGCGTCGCTTTGTTATACTGACGGTATGTCATGCTTGTCGATCGCGACGATGAGACCGCGGGGCGAGTCAACGATCAGTGGCAGCGGTGGTTGGTGATCATGTGCTTGTGTGGGATCGCACATAATTTAAATAAACGACGCACACATAAGTGTCATTTATTTCGCGCTGTAGTTTGTGTGTTGGAGTAGCTAACCAACACACAGACGAATAGATAGCCAGTACGATGACTGGATTAATTGCACCAACCATCCCCGCTCCGTCGTACGCCCGTCTTATTGTTAGCGCTGATAATAAGACGGGCCAATAAAAAGAATGATCGCTTCCATTGGCGAAAAAGTATAACCATGGACGTGAATAAATTCGTGTTGTTGGTGCTGACTATGTGCGCCGCGGCTACCGTGTATTGTGCGCTGCAATACATATTTAATGCCTTATGGTGGCATGGACTATTGTCCATGTTACCATAAAGAGAATTTTAATAAACTAGTCGTCTTTGTGAACCCGTGGCCGCTACTCGTAATCAATCGGTTTTGAAGTGACGTGTTGTAATTGTAAAAATTGTAAATAAGTAATAAAGGACTAAATTAAGTGACTTTGTGTTCGTTATATTTACTTTGGATGATATCCATAAGGTGTTAGAATTTTAAACAAAAATGAGAGTAAAGCAAAAAAGTAAGTAGTATAGTATACATATTAGGAGTACAATTATGAGGATAAAATAAATATTATATTATAGAAGATTTATTAAAAGTAAAAAAATGCTTCATATAAAACAGAAATAGATTACAGCTCCGCTAAAAAAAAACACGAAATTTGTTGGATAATATCAAAATTTTTGTTCCGCTACCGCACATGACATGATAATGTTGATGTATGAATTTAAAAGCTGATACTATTTCTACAATACAAAATAATATTTTTTATTTTATGGTGAGTAGTTAAGATTATAGATCAATAAAACTTAACACGTGCCATAAACGTAAAACACCCTGTATATTGAAAATTTTAAAATATAGGAGGAAACTAAGTACAGATTTGAAACCAGCATTGAAAGTACATATAGAAATGATAATGGGTTTACCGGATACGAAATTTGTAGACTAGTATTATTTATCCAAACATATTTGAATATAAGTATACTGCTATTATTTTGCTCGCAGCTGTATGTATCAATTATATGCAAGACATAAAAGAAGGAATAATGTTTAATTCAAATTAAACTAAACGTGTACAAAAACGCAATTGCTGATTAATATACATGTTTTACTTATATTATAATAGAAATAAATTTACGGAAAATAATATAATTTAAAGAATT
Source organism: Dichetophora obliterata (assembly GCA_963920525.1). NCBI lineage: Eukaryota > Metazoa > Arthropoda > Insecta > Diptera > Sciomyzidae > Dichetophora > Dichetophora obliterata. Next base: position 154,261,640 of record OY986437.1, on the reverse strand, counting down.
AATGGTATTCAGTAAATGTTATTTTTCGAAGTCATGTGTTAATTTAGTAACAATTGAAATGTTCAAAAATTAAGATAAAAATAATATCAATAACAAATAAGATAAGTGGAAGAATATATAAAATAAATAAGGGTCACTAAAATAGGGCCATTATAATTACTACTTACTTAGTTGGCGCTAGAACCGTATGTCGGTCTTGGCCTCATCTAAGAATTTGCGCCAGCCATTTCTGTCCTTCGCTTGCTGGCGCCAGTTGGAAATTCCAAGCTTCGTCAGGTTGTCCTCTACATGGTCTTTCCAACGAAGATGCGGTCGCCCTCTTCTGCGTTGACCGCCGCTGGGTACCAAATCGAATGTTTTCTTCACTGGAGCATCGTCTCTTATGCGCTGAACATGACCAAGCCAGCGAAGCCGCTCGATTTTAATGCGCTTGACTATGTCGATGTCAGCGTACAGCTCATACAGTTCATCATTCCAACGTATTCGGTACTCGCCATTGAAGCAGATTGGTCCATAGATCTTACGAAGAAATGTTTCTCTCGAATGCTCCTAAAGTCTTTTCATCTGAACTGCTCAGCGTCCAGGTTTGTGATGTGATTGGGACGGGCATGATGAGCGATTTATAGAGCGTGATTTTCGTTCGTCGAGAGAGGGCTCTGTTTCTCAATTGTCTACTGAGCCCAAAGTAACACCTGTTGGCAAGAGTTATTCTTCGTTTGATCTCAATGCTGATATCGTTGGTTGAGTTTATGCTGGATCCCAGATAAACGAAGTCCTTCACAACCTCGAAGGTGGTATTGTCAACTGTAACGTGGGTTCCAAGACGCTGGGACTGTTTGTTTGTTGACACCAAGTATTTCGTCTTATCTGCATTCACTGACAGACCCATTCGACTTGACACTTTTTCTAATCTGGAAAATGCTGCACTGACTTCGCGCGTATTATGGCCAATGATATCGATGTCATCAGCATGCGCAAGCAGCATAACACTCTTGTAGAATATTGTGCCACTACGTCTCAGATCAGGAGCTCGGATGATCTTTTCTATCATTAGGTTGAAAAAGGCGCACGATAAGGAATAATCTTGTCTGAAACCTAGTTTGGAAACAAATGGTGGGGAGAGGTTCTTCCCGATTTTAACTGCGCTGCTCAGGGTGTTGCTCAGTGTCATCCTGCAAATATAATATAATATAATATAATATAATATAATATAATATAATACAATACAATACAATACAATACAATACAATACAATACAATACAATACAATACAATACAATACAATACAATACAATACAATACAATACAATACAATACAATACAATACAATACAATACAATACAATACAATACAATACAATACAATACAATACAATACAATACAATACAATACAATACAATACAATACAATACAATACAATACAATACAATACAATACAATACAATACAATACAATACAATACAATACAATACAATACAATACAATACAATACAATACAATACAATACAATACAATACAATACAATACAATATAATACAATACAATACAATACAATACAATACAATACAATACAATATAATACAATACAATACAATACAATACAATACAATACAATACAATACAATACAATACAATACAATACAATACAATACAATACAATACAATACAATACAATACAATACAATACAATACAATACAATACAATACAATACAATACAATACAATACAATACAATACAATACAATACAATACAATACAATACAATACAATACAATACAATACAATACAATACAATACAATACAATACAATACAATACAATACAATACAATACAATACAATACAATACAATACAATACAATACAATACAATACAATACAATACAATACAATACAATACAATACAATACAATACAATACAATACAATACAATACAATACAATACAATACAATACAATACAATATAATACAATACAATACAATATAATACAATATAATACAATACAATACAATACAATACAATACAATACAATACAATACAATACAATACAATACAATACAATACAATACAATACAATACAATACAATACAATACAATACAATACAATACAATACAATACAATACAATACAATACAATACAATACAATACAATACAATACAATACAATACAATACAATACAATACAATACAATACAATACAATACAATACAATACAATACAATACAATACAATACAATACAATACAATACAATACAATACAATACAATACAATACAATACAATACAATACAATACAATACAATACAATACAATACAATACAATACAATACAATACAATACAATACAATACAATACAATACAATACAATACAATACAATACAATACAATACAATACAATACAATACAATACAATACAATACAATACAATACAATACAATACAATACAATACAATACAATACAATACAATACAATACAATACAATACAATACAATACAATACAATACAATACAATACAATACAATACAATACAATACAATACAATACAATACAATACAATACAATACAATACAATACAATACAATACAATACAATACAATACAATACAATACAATACAATACAATACAATACAATACAATACAATACAATACAATACAATACAATACAATACAATACAATACAATACAATACAATACAATACAATACAATACAATACAATACAATACAATACAATACAATACAATACAATACAATACAATACAATACAATACAATACAATACAATACAATACAATACAATACAATACAATACAATACAATACAATACAATACAATACAATACAATACAATACAATACAATACAATACAATACAATACAATACAATACAATACAATACAATACAATACAATACAATACAATACAATACAATACAATACAATACAATACAATACAATACAATACAATACAATACAATACAATACAATACAATACAATACAATACAATACAATACAATACAATACAATACAATACAATACAATACAATACAATACAATACAATACAATACAATACAATACAATACAATACAATACAATACAATACAATACAATACAATACAATACAATACAATACAATACAATACAATACAATACAATACAATACAATACAATACAATACAATACAATACAATACAATACAATACAATACAATACAATACAATACAATACAATACAATACAATACAATACAATACAATACAATACAATACAATACAATACAATACAATACAATACAATACAATACAATACAATACAATACAATACAATACAATACAATACAATACAATACAATACAATACAATACAATACAATACAATACAATACAATACAATACAATACAATACAATACAATACAATACAATACAATACAATACAATACAATACAATACAATACAATACAATACAATACAATACAATACAATACAATACAATACAATACAATACAATACAATACAATACAATACAATACAATACAATACAATACAATACAATACAATACAATACAATACAATACAATACAATACAATACAATACAATACAATACAATACAATACAATACAATACAATACAATACAATACAATACAATACAATACAATACAATACAATACAATACAATACAATACAATACAATACAATACAATACAATACAATACAATACAATACAATACAATACAATACAATACAATACAATACAATACAATACAATACAATACAATACAATACAATACAATACAATACAATACAATACAATACAATACAATACAATAACAATACAATACAATACAATACAATACAATACAATACAATACAATACAATACAATACAATACAATACAATACAATACAATACAATACAATACAATACAATACAATACAATACAATACAATACAATACAATACAATACAATACAATACAATACAATACAATACAATACAATACAATACAATACAATACAATACAATACAATACAATACAATACAATACAATACAATACAATACAATACAATACAATACAATACAATACAATACAATACAATACAATACAATACAATACAATACAATACAATACAATACAATACAATACAATACAATACAATACAATACAATACAATACAATACAATACAATACAATACAATACAATACAATACAATACAATACAATACAATACAATACAATACAATACAATACAATACAATACAATACAATACAATACAATACAATACAATACAATACAATACAATACAATACAATACAATACAATACAATACAATACAATACAATACAATACAATACAATACAATACAATACAATACAATACAATACAATACAATACAATACAATACAATACAATACAATACAATACAATACAATACAATACAATACAATACAATACAATACAATACAATACAATACAATACAATACAATACAATACAATACAATACAATACAATACAATACAATACAATACAATACAATACAATACAATACAATACAATACAATACAATACAATACAATACAATACAATACAATACAATACAATACAATACAATACAATACAATACAATACAATACAATACAATACAATACAATACAATACAATACAATACAATACAATACAATACAATACAATACAATACAATACAATACAATACAATACAATACAATACAATACAATACAATACAATACAATACAATACAATACAATACAATACAATACAATACAATACAATACAATACAATACAATACAATACAATACAATACAATACAATACAATACAATACAATACAATACAATACAATACAATACAATACAATACAATACAATACAATACAATACAATACAATACAATACAATACAATACAATACAATACAATACAATACAATACAATACAATACAATACAATACAATACAATACAATACAATACAATACAATACAATACAATACAATACAATACAATACAATACAATACAATACAATACAATACAATACAATACAATACAATACAATACAATACAATACAATACAATACAATACAATACAATACAATACAATACAATACAATACAATACAATACAATACAATACAATACAATACAATACAATACAATACAATACAATACAATACAATACAATACAATACAATACAATACAATACAATACAATACAATACAATACAATACAATACAATACAATACAATACAATACAATACAATACAATACAATACAATACAATACAATACAATACAATACAATACAATACAATACAATACAATACAATACAATACAATACAATACAATACAATACAATACAATACAATACAATACAATACAATACAATACAATACAATACATACAATACAATACAATACAATACAATACATACAATACAATACAATACAATACAATACAATACAATACAATACAATACAATACAATACAATACAATACAATACAATACAATACAATACAATACAATACAATACAATACAATACAATACAATACAATACAATACAATACAATACAATACAATACAATACAATACAATACAATACAATACAATACAATACAATACAATACAATACAATACAATACAATACAATACAATACAATACAATACAATACAATACAATACAATACAATACAATACAATACAATACAATACAATACAATACAATACAATACAATACAATACAATACAATACAATACAATACAATACAATACAATACAATACAATACAATACAATACAATACAATACAATACAATACAATACAATACAATACAATACAATACAATACAATACAATACAATACAATACAATACAATACAATACAATACAATACAATACAATACAATACAATACAATACAATACAATACAATACAATACAATACAATATAATATAATATAATATAATATAATATAATATAATATAATATAATATAATATAATATAATATAATATAATATAATATAATATAATATAATATAATATAATATAATATAATATAATATAATATAATATAATATAATATAATATAATATAATATAATATAATATAATATAATATAATATAATATAATATAATATAATATAATATAATATAATATAATATAATATAATATAATATAATATAATATAATATAATATAATATAATATAATATAATAATAATATAATATAATATAATATAATATAATATAATATAATATAATATAATATAATATAATATAATATAATATAATATAATATAATATAATATAATATAATATAATATAATATAATATAATATAATATAATATAATATAATATAATATAATATAATATAATATAATATAATATAATATAATATAATATAATATAATATAATATAATATAATATAATATAATATAATATAATATAATATAATATAATATAATATAATATAATATAATATAATATAATATAATATAATATAATATAATATAATATAATATAATATAATATAATATAATATAATATAATATAATATAATATAATATAATATAATATAATATAATATAATATAATATAATATAATATAATATAATATAATATAATATAATATAATATAATATAATATAATATAATATAATATAATATAATATAATATAATATAATATAATATAATATAATATAATATAATATAATATAATATAATATAATATATATAATATAATATAATATAATATAATATAATATAATATAATATAATATAATATAATATAATATAATATAATATAATATAATATAATATAATATAATATAATATAATATAATATAATATAATATAATAATATATAATATAATATAATATAATATAATATAATATAATATAATATAATATAATATAATATAATATAATATAATATAATATAATATAATATAATATAATATAATATAATATTT